>OY294047.1:46949401-47041898 GCA_958510825.1 Brachypterus glaber | reverse complement strand
AAATACAGGGTGATCCATAACTGGCATGCCAAAATTTAAGAGGTGATTCTAGATCCAAAAATATAAAAAAAGTTCCTACAAAGGTTGGTCCGGAAATGAGACCTAAGGGATCTAGGGCCCTTTAAAATTGTAATCAAAATAAGGTTTTTAATTAATAACTCGGGTACCGTTTAAGCTAGAGCGGCGAGCTTTTGCATGTATACTAGTATTAATAAGGGCAATAAGTTTATGTTAATTTATTTTTTTAATTTATCCAGAGGCGTGCCCAGACGGACAAAATATATGAGACTTAAAACATTTTTGCCCCAAACTTTTCTATGTGTATGTTTTTTGGATTTGTTGTAAAAAATATAGATTTCTAGAGTAAAAATACATATAAAATATCATATAGTGTAACACTGTAGGAGCAACCGTTATAAAAAAAAATGCAATTAAGAGGAAGTAACATTTTGTGCCACCAAAAACGTTACTTTTTAAAAGGCTATTACTCCTTTAATATTAAATTTAGGTGTTTTGGTGTATAATACTTTTTTGCTCAGTTTTAAATGAAGAATCACCCTGCAGCATTAAAATTTTATTGGTGCTTTTTTTTGTTCCCCATTCAATACGTCATCTTCGAAGGGCCGTAGCTCCCTTAGGGCTCATTTCCGGACCAACCTTTATAGAAACTTTTTTCATATTTTTGGATGTAGAATCACTTCTTAAATTTCGGTACGCGAGTTCTGGAACACCCTGTATATATATTTCACAAAGTCGGTTTGTTCGTTAATCCATCTATCTATCCGTGTTCAGATTTTCTATTTACATGAAAATTTAGAACAAAATATTATTTTTGCAAGGCAAAAGCAAAAATTAACAGCATAATATTTTAAATCCTATCCAAAACAAATATTATTTTTGTGACACCCAACTAATATATATATATATATATATATACTCAGATAGCGGTTAAGGTGAGCTCCGTTATACATAGAGTGAAAGGTGGAGTCCTTGTGTATATTTCGTGTATACCACTATACACATAAAGTACAAGACGGGATCCCATACATGTAGCGGTTAGGTTGAGCTCCTTTGACGTGTATTACCATACCTATCGGCAAAGCAGGCTCCGTGTATTGGGTATTTTAAGCAACCTGGGCTCCTTGCGGTGTTGTCATGTTTTTTTAAATAAAATATTGATTAGGGCGACGGTGAGCAGCAATATGTTTAGTCTGAAATGATCGAGATTAGCGTTTCTCATTTTTGACAAATGGGTTTCAAATCCCAGATAGTCTTATTTTTTTTTCATGTGGATTCGATAGTTCTTACGTGGTCGCACCTACACTGAATGGCCGCACCTACACTGAATGGCCGCACAAAGTCGCCCTTTATTTGGTATTTTTAATAACGTTTATTTGATATAGGGGCGGCGGCAGGGGCGCCAAAAAATTTTTTTGTGTGGAATCGATAGATCTTACGTGGCCGCACCTACACAGAATGGCCGCACAAAGTCGCCCTTTATTTGGTATTTTTAATAACGTTTATTTGATATGGGGGCGACGGCGGGGGCGCCAAAAATTTTTTTTTGTGGGGATTCGATAGATAATACGTGGCCGCACCTACACTAAATGGCCGTACAAAATTGCCCTTTATTTGGTATTTTTAATAACGTTTATAAAGTCGCCCTTTATTTGGTATTTTTAATAACGTTTATTTGATATGGGGACGACGGCGGGGGCGCCAAAAATTTTTTTTTGTGGGGATTCGATAGATGTTACGTGGCCCCACCTGCACTGAATGGCCTCACAAAATCGCCCTTTATTTGGCATTTTTAAGCCAATATGGCGGACGACTTTTATGATTTCTGGCCGATTTGAACCAAAATCGGTATCAGGGGGTTTTCGGGGTCGTGAATTACGAATTTATTGTTAAAATTAAAAAAAATCAAAATGGCGGCACCAATATGGCGGACGACTTTTGTGATTTCTGGCCGATTTTAACCAAAATCGGTATCAGGGGGTTTTCGAAGTCGTGAATTACGAATTTTTTGTTAAAATTAAAAAAAACAAAATGGCGGCGCCAATATGGCGGACGACTTTAGTGATTTCTGGCCGATTTGAACCAAAATCGGTATCAGGGGGTTTTCGGGGTCGTAGATTACGAATTTTTTGTTAAAATTTAAAAAAATCAAAATGGCGGCGCCAAAATGGCGGCGCCAATATGGCGGACGATTTTTGTGATTTCTGGCCGATTTGAACCAAAATCGGTATCAGGGAGTTTTCGGGGTCGTAGGTTACGAATTTTTTGTTAAAATTAATAAAATCAAAATGGCGGCGCCAATATGGTGGACGACTTTTGTAATTTCTGGCCGATTCGAACCAAAATCGGTATCAGGGGGTTTTCGGGGTCGTAGATTACGAATTTTTGGTCAAAATAAAAAATCAAAATGGCGGCGCCAATTTGGCGGACGACTTTTGTAATTTCTGGCCGATTCGAATCAAAATCGGTATCAGGGGGTTTTCGGGGTCATAGATTACCAATTTTTTGTTAAGATTAAAAAAATCAAAATGGCGGCGCCAATATGGCGGACGACTTTTGTGATTTCTGGCCGATTCGAACCAAAATCGGTATCAGGGGTTTTTCGGGGTAGTAGATTACGAATTTTTTGTCATAATTACAAAAAAATCAAAATGGCGGCATCAACATGGCGGATGATTTGTGTCATTAATTGCCAATTCGAACCAAAATCGGTATCTGGGGGTTTTCTGTGCCATATATTAAAAAATTTTGGTCAAAATGGCGGACGACTTTTGTGATTTCTGGCTGATTCGAACAATGGCGTTTATTGTATTTATTTGAAAGGTTTTTAAAAACAAAACAAAAATACTTTTTTTTAATCATTCTTACTACAAACAAAATTATCAAATGTTTAAGCGTTAAAACAAAAAAAGAATCAGTCAAAAGCATTAAGTAGTTTTCGAACATTTGAATTTAAAAAATGGCAATTTTTTAGGTGTCCCGAATTTATTATCCGGCAGTGTATCTTACTTCTTTTCGACATATTTAAAAAAATTCTTTACGTTCTTAGACAATTTAACAACAAATAACAGAGAACCATTGCAATAGTCACGTGACTAAAAAGAGAATGTCGATGCATCGCTAGATCAAGCTCCATGGAGCTCAACTTAAACGCTAGAGCAATAGATTTTCCAAAGATATACATTAACCACGTGACTAAGGAGCCCAACTTATCTGCTAAAGGTATTTAGATAGGTATTCAATATATTTTCGAAAGATATACATCAACCACGTGACTAAGGAGCCCAACTTATTTGCTATAGGTATTCAAAGTTACTGGGATCTCAATTCTTGGTTTATAAAAGCTTATTTGGGGCTCTCCATGCTTATGTAATACTTTTTGCAAGTAATAAACAATAATTTCAGTCAGCCTATTATATAAAATAGTTTTTTTCCTCCGAGCCGAGCCGAGAACTCAATGATCCCATCCGAGAACTCAATTATCCCATCCGAGAACTCAATGATCCCACCCGAGAACACAATGATGCACTAAATAGCAAAATAAATGATCCGTATTTTCATATTACTAGTTTAGGCAAATAAAATAGAGTGTTGTTTTCTTGTTGCATTATTATAAGCCGTCAAAGATTCACTTTTATTTATATGAGTTTACCATAACCGCTAGGTGTATAAAATATACATATGCTGCATTGCCAAGCGTAGTGGATTCCAGGTTGACCGCTGAAGGTATCCAAAGCTGTATATTAAGGTTTACAATTGCCGCCATCTAATAATATACACGCAAACTAAAAAAGTATACATATTCATGATAGCGACCAAAATGGAGTCCAGCTGAAACTTTAGAGAATGAATCTACACCTTAAAATAAGATGTTTGGCGATATTTTTAGCGTTTGGCAAAGTGGGCTCCGTGTATCGGAGCTCACATTGCCGCGGAGCTCACTTTAGCCGCAACTTTAGCATGGGAGGAGCTCACCATGTACGCCATAAGAATATATATATATATATATATATATATATATATATATATATATTTTTTTTTTATTCGATTGTACCTAAAAATGGCACTTTTTGGCACAAAGTAAGTGGTACTTACAAAAGGGGTAGGTCAAGTTAGCCCCCCCCCAGTTAAAACTTAGGGTCGAAAAATACATAGGTAGTTTGCACACAACTTGCACAACCTTGCACAACCAAAAAAAAAGCTTGCGCACTAACCATTGGTTAATTATATAAAAAAAACCGTGGGGGGGGGCTAACTTGACCTTAGCCCCCCCCCAGTAAAAAAGTTAAAATTTTTCACTACAATCTAATAGTAAATAGCTTGCACAAGCTTGCACAACCAAAATAAAAGCTTGCGCACCCTTGTGTGCAAACTACCTATGTATTTTTCGACCCTAGTTTTAACTGGGGGGGGCTAACTTGACCGACCCTTACAAAAGTCTGGGAGAAAATTTTAATTTTTCGGCACAGGCCAAAAAGAAAAATCGTCGACGTTGATTGATATTAAAACCCAAATATATATTTTTTGCCAAAAATACAAACTTATTTATTGAGTTTATTACATTCAAATTAAAAATAATGACACACAAAAAGTGTTTTTGGGGCGACTAACTATACCAACCTCGCTCTCGGCTGGTAATCCCCGTAAACAGTATTTTTCGTCGTTGTATCATAAAAAAACTATTTACAAAACCCAAAAAAAAACACATCTTTTTTTTCATAAACCTTTAGGTTTGCATATATTAGAAGCAACAAAAATTATTATTTTTGAAAAAAACAGAAAAAATCCTAATTATTGGAAAACCCAAGCAAAACATATTTAAATATTTTTTCTTAAGGGTCACTGTGAAGAGTATGTGAAAAAATATGAAACAATTTAGGGCTTGTTTGCTCTTTAAGTCCATTTTTATCATGTAAGAATGAATGTTAACAGCTCCCTTTTTCTTATTTTTATATCGAGGAGTCTTTAGATCTTTAGAATCTAAAGATAACCAGCTGAACAGTTGCAAGCACCTTGTCAAAACATCGGCACTAGCAACGAACTAATAAAATAAAGTATCGCCAACATCTCGGTTTGTTTGTAAACAAATAGTAGGTATATTCAGGCCTGAACAATAACAATTACCAGTAACTGGTATTTTTGTCTCTATTAGAACAAAGATGTGCGAGTATGACAGACGAATGTTTATGTTGGCGACGTTTTTGTAAGTTTTAAAGAATGAAATGCCTATTCTAGAGAGAAGAGTTATTAGTTCGTTGGGCACTAGGCACTAATTTGAATCGTTATGATAAGGAAAGTTGTGTGATCACGTGAATAGGCAATCATTAATACACCTGCATAATTTATTAAAGTTTTAAAGAATGTATCTCCAAAACGTTATACTCTAGCAAAAAACTGTATATAACATTTTTTATAGGGCTTAAAAACAGCTTTCATTTAAAATATAATTTTTTGAAATCGGGTTATAAATAAGTGAGATATGCTAAAAAAAACGTTTTACTGCTTTAAACGCCAATATCTCGAAAACAATGCATTTTAGGAAAAATTTGGTGCTTTGACCAATTTAAAATTATCTTTCCTATAAGTGCTAAATTAATAGAATACAATAATAATTGCCTTAATTATAACCAAAAAACGCTAAAAATAGGAGTTTTACCCCATTCTTACTCCCTTACCCCCAATCGTTTACCCCCAAAATCTAATCAGCTCTTCGAAATACGTTACAAAAAATTATATGAAAAAAACCGCTTGTCGATATCTTATTTAGAAATAAAGTTATCGAGTTTACAGACAGACAGACGGACGAAAAAAATTTTTTTACTGATTTCGACTCAGAAAGGTCTAAAACGTCGAGAAATGTGAAAAAAACATGGTCAAAGATTTTCACTTTTCGGCGATGATTTCAATACATCGGCACTCTTAGTAGCACTAAGTGCAGATGTAAAAATGTCGACATTTCCATAAGTCATTAAATTTCGTTCTCTTATATTTTTTCACAAAGAACCTTTCGTTCTACTTCGCTTCAACGTCTGTGAACATTAAAATCAAAAGAAAACAACGCACATTGACTTACTGAGCATTTGCGCTTTTCGGTTTAAAAAATTTTATATTACAGGAACGTCTTATACTAGTAAACAAATCAAATGTTCTCAAAGTTGTCCTGAAGCACCCTCGTGTAGTAGGTGGGTACTTCGGTCCTGGTTCGGCTTTAAAAAAATTGTACACAGTTTTTTAAGGCGGGTTGCGGTGGAGATGAATTTGTAAAAAAGTACGAGCTTGCTTTAGTAGTGGTTTTGGTGTTATACATTTTGGACTTTAAGTTGTAAAATAGTAGAAGATTTTTTTCTAAGAATAACTTAAAAATAACAAGGATTTTTTTATGCAGGATGATCAATAACTGAGGATGATCAATAACTGGCATGGCAAAATTGAAGAGGTAATTCTACATCCAAAAATATCAAAAAAAGTTCCTATAAAGGTTTGTCCGGAGATGAGCCCTAAGGGAGCTACGGCCCTTTAAAATTGTAATAAAAATAAGGTTTTTAATTAATAACTCTGGTACCCTTTAAGCTAGAGTGATGAGCTTTTGCATGTATACTAGTATTAATAAGGGCAATAAATTTATGTTAATTTATTTTAATTTGTCCAAAGGCGTGCCTAAACGGACAAAATATGTGGGACTTAACAAATTTTTTCCCAAACTTTTATGTGTAGTTTTTTTGGATTCTTTGTAAAAAATATGGATTCCTTGAGTAAAAATACATAAAAAATGTCCTATAGTGTAACACTGTAGGAGCAACCGTTTTCAAAAAAAATGCAGTTAAGAGGAAGTAACATTTTGTGACACCAAAAACGTTACTTTTTAAAAGGCTATTACTCCTTTAATATTAAATTTAGGTGTTTTGGTAAAGAATACTTTTTTGATCAGCTTTAAATGAAGAATCACCCTGCAGCATTAAAATTTTATTGATGTTCTTATTTGTTCCCCATTTAATACGTCATCTTCGAAGGGCGGTAGCTCCCTTAGGGCTCATTTCCGGACCACCCTTTATAGAAACTTATTTTCATATTTTTGGATGTATAATCAACTCTTAAATTTTGGCATGGTAGTAACTGATCACCCTGTATTTATTGATATATAGGGGGGAAAGTCCAACTTACCCCAGGGGTGGCACACTTACGTGATTGCATCTTAATCATATGATAAATAGTTTTGTTAGAAAAAGACAAAACCCATCTTGTATTTTTTTAAATTACTTTTCATTTACAATTTTTGTGTGTGTTTTTTATTCTTTTCTATAGTTGTTTATTCATTTTTTTTTATTTTCTGATTTTTAAAATTAAATATATTTTTGACATTTGTATTATTTTTTGGGCCACAAAATCAAGAAATTGGAACCTCTTTGCGATCATTTTATTTGGTTTTAACGTCTGTAAAAGTCAGTTATCCTTTGAGATGAGAAGAAACCTTATTAGGACCAAAAGACGTCGAAGACAGACGTTGCCTGCCCTAACATGCTTTTCTTGCCCGCTCTCCGGGATCAAATCATGCCATGGAAATGCAATTTTTCATGCTACATTGCATATACCACTACATCCATATACGTATACTTATATCAGAAAAGAACCTTGCTTATATTTAAGAAAATATAGGCCCGGACAACATCCATAAACGCATGAGGCCTCATGAGAGCATCATGTTATGATTTCCACGTTTTGTACTCATACGAACATCATGATGAGCACATCTCATGATTTTGTAATCATGTTATGAGTTTGTTATGAGTTTGTCATGTATACATTTAACGTTAAATCATTAAATGATGTCATAATGACTTCCACGTGAAATAGCAAATGTTGCCCGGGAACCGATTGAGAACGATTGCCGAATAGTACAGACTTCTGTAATGTTTCAATTTCAGTGCACTTGACAGCGTTATGGTATAGGTGGCGCCACATGTTATTTCCTACCACTAACTAAACTTTTTAAACGAATAAAGTCGCCTTCTAGGAATGCTAGTATTAAAAGGCAGCTATCTTTATAAGGATATACTACTAGTAATAACTAGTAATTAACTTACTAGTCATCTAATTCGATATACATTATCGGATTGGTATGGTGAGCTGTAGATATCTGGAAGCTGTGCCCTCAAGTTGTTGAAAATGGACTTGTGTGGGTCCTAGGGGGTGGATTTTTTCGTTATTTTTTTGGTATCTCTTCGCGTTTTCAAGATATGGGCAAAAAGATATGTGAGTGTATGACCTTCTTAAGCAGGGTAATTAAGAAAATTTCCTTTGTTTTTTTTTAAATTTCGCGGTCAATTTAAATTTCGCGGTTAATTTAAAGTTTGCGCATGCGCATTTCGTAGACCGCTACTAGATTTTCATGACATGATCTCGTAATGACTTCACAATGAGGAGTCATCTGTATGCGTTCATGAACTCAGAGAAAATCATTAAATGATGTCATCATGACTTCCACGTGAAATAGCAAATGTTGTCCGGGGGTAAGGTAAATGTTCCATGTATCGGACATGTCCCAATTATCGGACGCTTTTTAACGGTTTAAAAAATACAATATATTTAAGTAAAATAATAAACAAAACTGTTATTTAAAACCACGCACATATTTGACTCATAAGGTTTGATTCGCCATTTATATTGCATTTATAAAGGAGTAGGGATATTTTGGAGTAAGGATGTTAGAGAGTAGAGAAATTGAGAGTATAAATGTTAGTCTGCCAATCAAAAGTGTATGTACGTACGTACTGTACATAATATCAAAAAAATTACATTAATTTTGAGCGTTTTGTACGTTTTTAATTGTAACAAAGAAACTTTTATTATATCAATGCCTAAACTTTGTTATCCTAATGTAAATTATTTAACCCGGCGTCTGACACGTGGGGTGTCACAAACCCCAGAGTCCAAATATTACTCCGTAACTATTTTATTTTCGCGCCAAGCGAAGACAGCGCCTCAGTACCTTTCAATCGCTTTTTACTTTGCACAGTGTAGCATGAACGGCAGTATGAATATTGAAGCATTAGAGGCCACGTCCTTTTGAAGTCGTCTGGGGTTTCTGACACCCCACGTGTCATAATAAGTAACATTTATTTTCCTACAACCTAGCTAGTAGTTAGTGCCTATTTTCCACCCATTGCCTATGACAATGGTTGAAAAGTGAAAATTAGTTGATTTTACATCTGCTGTCAGAAAATGAGTAAACGTGAAACACATAACCTTAAATTGACAAATTAATATTTTAAGACAATTTTTGCGTCTTTTGGATGTTTAGGTCGTAGAAAAAATAGTATACGGACCTCGACGCAAACTATTTCGGTGGACTTCGAGAGATTTTTTACTCGGCTGCGCCTCATAAAAAAATAAGCACTCTCTTGCACTGAAAACTAGGTTCGCGTACTCGGTGCGTAATATACTATTATCTTCCTGTTTCTCCTGTATTTTTCAGTCATATTACGATTACTTAAAGTAATTTATTTTGAACCCTACCTATAATATTTAAAAGTTTATAATTTATGTTATTCATGTAGATCTTTGTTTGGCAATTTTAAACGTTATTTTTTTTAGTTAATAGGAAACAAAAAGGTTTCCTATTTTTTGTTTTTTAAATTTGATTTATTTTTGTTAACCGATTAAAAATAAATATATATATATATATATATATATATATATATATATATATATATATATATATGTATTTAAGATTTTTAAAATTATTTTTAGGTTAATATATTGTATAACTCAAATATTTTACTACATTTTATATAAAATTTATTAAATAAAGCAAAAACGGTCCCATTTATTGTTGGGGTTTATTATACCCCACCTGTCGTTACTTGTAAAACTAATCCACCTGTCAGACGCCGGGTTAACTGACTACTCATCAACACAAATTATTCTTTTGTTGAAAATTGTAAATGAAACCGTATGAAACCGTACTAAACCAAGTAACTTTCCGTGAATTACTTTGGTTTTGAAATGCAGATTTGAAAAGTTTAATTTGAGTTTTATTCAGAATAATGTTATGATATTAAAATCAGTATATTATAATATAGGTATTTGTTTTAATTTTTTCTGTGTAATTTTCTTTGTAAAATTTAAAATATTTTAATCGTTAACATAATTTTTTTTTAACTCCATGTTGGCTATTTTCCGGCGGTGGTAAACATAACTCCATGTTGAATGTGTTCTTAACAAATATAGAGATTTTTTAATGGATTGCATCTCGGTATTTTATTTTTTTTCAAACATGTTTTAACACGAGTTTTAACATTTAAATACTTTTGTCAAATTTTATTAAAAACTATAATTTAATTTTGTATGCTTACCAGTCATAGTAGTTTGTTTAATACATACCTGAAAAATAAAATTTACAAATTAATTTCATCATTTACTTTATAATTAATAATTAGGAATTTATAATTAATAATTAATAATAATAAATTAATAATTATTACAGTAAATATAGCTTAAAATAAACTATATTTTATATGTTGAATTTTATTAATAAAATTCTACAAAATTTGTATATTTAATATAAACATAAAAAAACACGTTCAATAATTTAGAGTAATATTTTTCCTGAATTTAGTTTTGAAGTTTTCTGTACTTTATTAGCAGTAGTCGGCGTAAACTCAGTTATGACTTATCAACGTTGAAAATAAACACAGAAACATAGGCTTACGGAATAATTTTGCCGAATTATGAAGGGAATTTTTATAAGGGTTACCAAATCGAAACATTTGATGACTAATTTGTTACACACAACAATATTGACTATACATATTAACTATACATATGTATATATATCGGTGTTTTTCAAAGAAAAAACCGACATTCGATTTTTATCTTTTAAGAATACGGAAGTTTTTAATTTTTAATTATCGATAATTTTTTTTTCCACATTACTCGTTTAAATGGAATCATTAAAAAAAATCAAGATAAAAAGAAATAAAAATGTAATTATTAAAACCTCGCGTCAACGCCAGTCGACGCGGCGCCTATGCGAGAAACTGGAAATTCGCCGAGTACTGTTTATCAGATAGACTTGAGTACTACGCAGTACGTAGATCTGAAAATTAAAAAAAAAAACTTTATTATAAAAGTTTACTCTACTGTTCCACACATACTTTTATCTTTTCCCTCAACACAAGTTCTGCTTACGCCTGATTGTATCTCTTGTATTATATTTAACAAAATTATAATTATAAAAATTATTAAATAAATAAATTAATTAATAAAAAAAAAATAAATTAAGGGGTCGTCCAGAAAATACGTTAAGCAAATTGACCAAAATTCATAAACTTCATACTCCGTTTCTCGCGTTATTAAAGGATGTAGAGATTTCATATTTTGGCTACCCCACTGAGGGGTTGTAAGGGAGGTTAGCCAAAATATAAAATCTCTACAGCCTTTAATAAAGTGAGAAACGGGGTATGAATTGTATGAATTTTGGTCAATTTGCGTGACGTATTTTATGGACGACCCCTAATAACCTGACACCATTTCCTGATATTATCATGAAACATAAAGAAATTAGATACATGTATCTAATTTCTTTACAAACATACGCGCATTAATTAACTTGTAAAGATAAATCTTTTTATATATTTAGGCGTAAATCTTTATACAGAGTAATATAGAAATAAATGCAGCAATATAGGTTATTGATTATTGTAATTTACAAATAGTAAATTATATTAGGAGAATTTAACATGTACCTGTAAACAACTGTAGAACTGTACCTGTTTTGTATTTTTTTATCTGCCTTTTTGTCCTTTTCTCAATAGAATTAGAATTACATAAAAACGTGTTTTTTAAAATTGTAACATTGAAAAATGGGGAAAAATACATTTTTTTTACAAAAATTTGAAAATTGCTATAAAGTGGTTTTTAATGTTGCTAAAGTTGAATCTAATAATTAAAGTTTTCTAACTCAACCCCCACAGGGGTGAGGGGGTAAATATTTTAAAATATTTTTAATTTTTTCGTTAAAATTGGTATATAAGGGTTTTTGGGATCGACGAATAATTTTTATCTAATTTCACCCCCTGAGGTGGGGGGTAGTTTTCGTAAAAACTGGTACATTGGGGTTTTTGAGGTTGCTGAAAGTGAATCTGATAATAAAAAAATTCTAAATCCACCTACTGAGAGGAGGGGGGTAGTTTTCGTGAAAATTGGTATATTGGGGTTTTTGAGGTTGCTGAAAGTAAATCTGAATATAAAAAAATTCTAATTCCACTCCCTGAGAGGCGGGGGATAGTTTTCGTGAAAATTTGTGTAATGGGGGTTTTGAGGTTGCTAAAAGTGAATCTGATAATTAAAAAAAATCTAACTCTACCCCCTAAGAGGCGGGAGGTAGTTTTCGTGAAAAATTGGTATATTTTTAAGGTTGCTAAAAGTGAATCTAATAATAAAAAATCTATTTTACGAGCGAAGGTGAAAAATGGGAAACCTCTTTTACTGGGCAGTGTATATGATAAGAAGAATAATTTCATAATGTTTTGTCACCTCTTTTAAAAGCACCCTGTAAAAAACTCGGTTATAAACGTGTATAAACCTTATATCCAGTGACATTGGACTAGCGTATTGTACACAGTGTATAGAATCTGTTTGGGTCTCGGCACACAACAATCGTATCTCCAATCGGAGACCCATAATGATCTCCACTTCTTGGCACTTATCAAGATTTGACTCCCTCTGTCGCTTTGTCCGGTCTTTTTGTCATTGTAATTCGTCGTTAAAAAATTCACGGCACAGCTGGCATAATCAGCACCTCACGCATGTGTGAAAAGACCCTTTCATAGGCGAGTTGATATTTATAGCAAATATGATAGGGGTAAATGTACCTATAGATTGTTCCCGATATGCAAGAGTGTTGTAAGTGTGATTATTTTATTTCTTTTTTACGTTTCTCGACGTTTTATATACAATATGATTTACGTCAAAAAAAAATGTCTGTGTGTCTGTTCGGGAAATTTGTTACCACGATAACTCGAGAACGCTTTGAGCTTAAGTCTTCAAATTTGGACCCTAGGTTAATTCTTCAAAGTTCTAGGCTTGGATTGTTTTTGGTTAAAATTGGGGTGGGGTAAGAAGGGGTAAAATGTGGTAAAAACTATTTTTTTTTCAATTGTTTTTCATTTTCTGAAAGAAATAGAAACTTAAAAAAAAATTATTTAAGATTTTTTTAAAATATATTTTAGATTGTTGTAAAAAGTAATGTAAATGTGATTATATTTTAACGTTTTCAAAAAACAATCATTTAATAATATTTCTGACAACGTGTTTCTTTCTGTCCAATTAAATTGTTATTATATTGAGAACAATTAAGATTTTTTTTGTGTATCTTGTGTATTTGAAACTGGCAAAGGAAATATGGTTTGCCGAAAAGTTTTGTTTATTAATATATAATAGTAATTATATACCAAGGTAGAGAATACATTTTTTATAGCCGAGAGTATTAAATCGAGATGCGTAGCAGTGAGGGATTTAAGAGTGCGAGACTATAAAAGTCTTCTCTACTGTAGTTTATATATTAGCTTTTTCACTACTAGCACTAATTAACTATTTTTATTCAGATAATAAAATAAAATTATTAACAGAAATATTTCTTGAAATTTTCATAAAAATCAAGTAGCATTGATCAATGAAATTTCATCAAATAAATACTTTGAACTGACGTTTAAAAATTTATTTATTTTTTTTAATTTTTGCTTATAAGAAGAAAATTGATTTCACAGTCTGAAAACATGATAAATAATGGTATGTTCTAAAGCTAGTCACGTCACGTCACGTCACCATTGCTATACGTGAAGAAAATTGATTTCACAGTCTGAAAACATGATAAATAATGGTATGTTCTAAAGCTAGTCACGTCACGTCACGTCACTATTGCTATAGGTGAAGAAAATTGATTTCACAGTCTGAAAACATGATAAATAATGGTATGTTCTAAAGCTAGTCACGTCACGTCACGTCACCATTGCTATACGTGAAGAAAATTGATTTTACAGTCTGAAAACATGATAAATAATGGTATGTTCTAAAGCTAGTCACGTCACGTCACGTCACCATTGCTATAGGTGAAGAAAATTGATTTCACAGTCTGAAAACATGATAAATAATGGTATGTTCTAAAGCTAGTCACGTCACGTCACGTCACCATTGCTATACGTGAAGAAAATTAATTTCACAGTCTGAAAACATGATAAATAATGGTATGTTCTAAAGCTAGTCACGTCACGTCACGTCACCATTGCTATAGGTGAAGAAAATTGATTTCACAGTCTGAAAACATGATAAATAATGGTATGTTCTAAAGCTAGTCACGTCACGTCACCATTGCTATACGTGAAGAAAATTGATTTCACAGTCTGAAAACATGATAAATAATGGTATGTTCTAAAGCTAGTCACGTCACGTCACGTCACCATTGCTATAGGTGAAGAAAATTGATTTCACAGTCTGAAAACATGATAAATAATGGTATATTCTAAAGCTAGTCACGTCACGTCACGTCACCATTGCTATAGGTGAAGAAAATTGATTTCACAGTCTGAAAACATGATAAATAATGGTATGTTCTAAAGCTAGTCACGTCACGTCACGTCACCATTGCTATAGGTGAAGAAAATTGATTTCACAGTCTGAAAACATGATAAATAATGGTATGTTCTAAAGCTAGTCACGTCACGTCACGTCACCATTGCTATACGTGAAGAAAATTGATTTCACAGTCTGAAAACATGATAAATAATGGTATGTTCTAAAGCTAGTCACGTCACGTCACGTCAGCATTGCTATAGGTGAAGAAAATTGATTTTACAGTCTGAAAACATGATAAATAATGGTATGTTCTAAAGCTAGTCACGTCAGGACACGTCACCATTGCTATAGGTGAAGAAAATTGATTTCACAGTCTGAAAACATGATAAATAATGGTATGTTCTAAAGCTAGTCACGTCACGTCACGTCACCATTGCTATAGGTGAAGAAAATTGATTTCACAGTCTGAAAACATGATAAATAATGGTTTGTTCTAAAGCTAGTCACGTCACGTCACGTCACCATTGCTATAGGTGAAGAAAATTGATTTCACAGTCTGAAAAAATGATAAATAATGGTATGTTCTAAAGCTAGTCACGTCACGTCACGTCACCATTGCTATAGGTGAAGAAAATTGATTTCACAGTCTGAAAACATGATAAATAATGGTATGTTCTAAAGCTAGTCACGTCACGTCACGTAACGCCACGTCACGTCACGTCACGTCACGTCACGTCACGCCGCGTAACGTCACGTCATAACCTGGTGCTAAATGAACAAAGTATTTTGTGAGAAATAACGTCAGGTGCTAGAATTTGCCTTACATCACAATTAAATAATATTTTTGTGGCTAAACCATCAAGTTTTTTGTCACTTACGATTCTTTGATGTTTAGTGAAGGACACTAAAGGTTCATAGAAAGTTGCATACATTTTTAATGACTTCCTTTAGAGCACTTGTTTTCTTTGATGTGTTTTATGGTGATTAATTTTTAATTAATCTAATGTGTAAACATCGTCCTTAAAGGGGGATAAATAATGCTAATGATAATAATTTCAATACTGAAGTAAAAGTAACATTTATAGTATTAATATTAATTTATTAATCCAATCCAATCCAATTCCAATAATGGCATTTTTCTATAGGATAGTTTGCCAGCTCGATCTAATATAATGGAGATTTCTCCTGTTAGATTAAACAGGGACAAAAGTTCTACCCAAAAAGGATAGAAGACATACATACACTCCCACTTCCACCCAACCAAACAAATTCTGTATTTGTTCTTTGTTGAACAAATACAATATTTACTTGGCCGGGCCAAAAGTGCAACTATATTATTTTTATTAAAGAAATTACTGGCGCCATCTAAATTTTAGTACAATTATCTTATTCTACAGATTCACATTAGCTATTTTCGTTCGTGCCGCTCACTGCTACACCTTCCGGCCAACCCAATAAATACTGTATTTGTTGTATGAAAAACAAATACAGTATTTATTTGGTTGGCTGGACAGTGTAGCACAAATGAGATAGAGATAGGGTAGACGTCTTTTGTTTCATAATTCTAGTTGTAGAGAGCTCCATTCTCGGCCTACGCAAAACCGTCTCACTTTGTAGTGATGTTTGCGCAGGCGCCAACTTATAAAACATCTTTGATATTCATAAAAAGTTATCCACGTGTACAACGAAATAAATTGAATTTAAATTTAACATCACTTAAAACTTTACAATTAAACGAACACTTTCACCATATTATATAAAATAAAAAATAAAATTAATCAAGCCCTGTGCATATCAATGATTGATATGCTGATGCTGGAGTAAATCCGCCAAAGCGGTCACACCCGTCCCTTACAAAAACCACGCTGCGACTCAATTAATTTATTAATATTATTAAAGAACATGTTACATCAAACACTATTTTGGCACGAGCGTTCAATGTTTGAAAAACGAGCCGCGATGTGGTGAGAGTGCGTCAAATGTCTTATGGAAAGAGTTCTTTATTTTACTTTATTTATTTGCGCGTTTTATTTAGCTTACAAAGTATGATACTTTAGTTTTGAATAGTTTTAATATGACTTGGAGAATTTAATATACATGGTGTAACAGAGTCGCATGTAGATATATTAAGGGATGATTCTACATTAAAAAAATATGAAAAAAAGTTCCTATAAAAGTTGGTCCGGAAATGAGCCCTAAGGGAGCTACGGCCCTTTAAAATTGTAATAAAAATAAGGTTTTTATTTAATAACTCTGGTACCCTTTCAGCTAGAGCGACAAGCTTTTGCACGTATACTAGTATTAATAAGGGCAATAAGTTTGTGTTAATTTTTTGAATTTATCCAGAGGCGTGCCTACACCGACAACATATATGAGGTTTAACACATTTTTGCCCCAAACTATTTTATGTGTATGTTTTTTGTATTTTTTGTAAAAAAATTAGATTCATTCAGTAAAAATACATAAAAAATGTCATATAGTGTAACACTGTAGGAGCAACCGTTATAAAAAAAAATGCAATTAGGAGGAAGTAACATTTTGTGCCACCAAAAACGTTACTTTTTAAAAGGCCATTACTCCTTTAATATTAAATTTACGTGTTTTGGTGAAGAATACTTTTTTGCTTAGTTTTAAATGAAGAACCACCCTGTAGCATTAAAATTTTATTGATGCTTTTTTTTTGTTTTCCATTCTATGTCATCTTCGAAGAGCCGTAGACTCATTTCCGGACCAACCTTTTATGAACTTTTTTCATATTTTTTAATATAGAATCATTCCTTAAAATATCTACATGCGACTCTGTTACACCCTGTATTTATATTGGTAATGATATTTAAATTTAAATTTGTAATTTTTAATTTCAAATAATTTTAATTTGTTTTTGTAACCAACTTACAAACATGTTTTACGATGAATAAAAAAAACACTAAAATACAGGGTGATCCATAACTGGCATGCCAAAATTTAAGAGGTGATTCTAGATCCAAAAATATAAAAAAAGTTCCTATAAAGGTTGGTCCGGAAATGAGCCCTAAGGGATCTAGGGCCCTTTAAAATTGTAATAAAAATAAGGTTTTTAATTAATAACTCGGGTACCGTTTAAGCTAGAGCGGCGAGCTTTTGCATGTATACTAGTATTAATAAGGGCAATAAGTTTATGTTAATTTATTTTTTTAATTTATCCAGAGGCGTGCCCAGACGGACAAAATATATGAGGCTTAAAACATTTTTGCCCCAAACTTTTCTATGTGTATGTTTTTTGGATTTGTTGTAAAAAATATAGATTTCTAGAGTAAAAATACATATAAAATATCACATAGTGTAACACTGTAGGAGCAACCGTTATCAAAAAAAAAATGCAATTAAGAGGAAGTAACATTTTGTGCCACCAAAAACGTTACTTTTTAAAAGGCTATTACTCCTTTAATATTAAATTTAGGTGTTTTGGTGTATAATACTTTTTTGCTCAGTTTTAAATGAAGAATCACCCTGCAGCATTAAAATTTTATTGGTGCTTTTTTTTGTTCCCCATTCAATACGTCATCTTCGAAGGGCCGTAGCTCCCTTAGGGCTCATTTCCGGACCAACCTTTATAGAAACTTTTTTTCATATGTTTGGATGTAGAATCACCTCTTAAATTTCGGTACGCGAGTTCTGGAACAGGCTGTATAACATATTTGACATTTTAAGAATAGGAAAATGAAAATCGGTAAAAAAAATAAACTTTGATAAAACAATAATTGGTATTAAAATTCTACACAGTATTAGATTTTTGAAATTTTGGCGAAGGCGCCGCGATAAATACCTACATGATGGAAATTATTTAAAATATTTAATTAATGTACCCTAGTAGAAATTTAACGTTAGATAAACGTTTTTTTTTTAATGCGTTTTTAATGTATAAATTTTCTGATCTCTAACGTTAGAATTCCTAACGCTACGTGTCTAAGTTTAGAATAACGTTTTAGACTAAAAATTTGTTTGTTTAAACGTAAGGTTTTCGAGTTATTCGTGAAAATCGTTCAAAAACATGCATTTTTTCGATGAAAATCGAACATTTTCAATCACGTATAACTCAAAAAGTATTGACTTATCGATATAACTTTATAGGAAACTTTTTACTTGGAATTCATTCCTCTATCGACTCCTGTTATTTTGAGTATAATAATTTCACCCCCAAGAAGGGGTGGCATTTACCCCCAGGGTAAAAGCACGCATCGGCACTAGGTCACTTTTGTTCCATGAGCCATTCCCCGAGAAGGGGTGACATTCACCCCCAGGGTAAAAGCAAGCATCGGCACTAGGTCACTTTTATTCCTTGAGCCATCCTCTAAGTACTGTTCAAATTTTATGTTAATCGGTCTTATCTGAAAGAATTCGAAGCAAAAAACCGTCATTCACTGGACTATAAAAAAAGTCCAAACCCACATGTGAAGGTAACTATCGTTTTCTGAACACGAATGTTACGCTTCCAAGGATCCGCAAATAATCTGTCGAACAAACAAAAAGTGTAGCGCGGGACTCAAGATCACTGTACACACTCATAATTCGCCGTTTCAATTCTGGGATTAAAGATTAAAGTCATGAAAATGAAATACTTTTCTCTCTTAAGAACAAGAACTAAGAATGCAATAAATACTGAACCAGTTTTATTGCAGGCTTTCAACCAGAGTTGGACAACGATTTTATAGTGAATTGGGCAGGAGATGCATCAGGGATACAATTCATATTTGTTGTTTTGAAGTTGGTATACATAATGGCAGCCATTTTTTTTTTTCGTGCTCACAACAATAATGCTATCTCTGTCACATGCGCAGTTTTGAACATTATTTTTAAAACGTAAAAAATTTAAAATAAGTAATTTGTAAAAACTTTTGTTATAGTTGGCAATATATCCAATCCCAATCTGGTAAATTAAATTTCGCGCAAAAAAATAGGATTCAAAATGGATGCCAACTATGTTAGTTCCTTGCGTAGAATTGAAACCTTATCCCTTCCTGTAAATCATTGGCCAACAGATATAACGTTTAGGGACCCTATATACCGGGAGTTTCAGTCCATGGACCCCCCTAAAATTGGTTTGTTTTTAGTCCGATTAAAGCAATTTTTTTCTTTGGACTTTTTTGTATTTCTCAACAATGGCTAAATAATGACACAAAATTATTTTTTGCAGTTCCGGTTTTGTCGGAAACTATGTTAAATTATTTTTGCATTTTTGAATCCAAAAAACAAACTTACATAAAAAAAGATTTAAAAAAATATTTTTTTTAGTACTTTTTTTATTTTTTATTTTTATTAACATACAAGATTTATTTTTTTATAAATAAAATCTAATTTATTTGCTTAATGTGCGAAAAATACAAACTTAATTTTTTCAAATGGCTCCTTGGAAGCTCTTAACTTTGTGGTGCGCTATTGTAAGGGCTACAAAATGGCGTACTTTCTTTGCTTTTAATTCCGTTTTTGCCCACAATTAGGGTTTTTTAAATAAATAAACAAATAATTAAATGATTTTTTTTAGATGAAAAATTGTTTCTGAATTCAAAAATGCAAAAATATACAGGGATTATCATTTAAAAAATATAAGCTGCAAACAATTTGCTTTGATCGGATTAAAAACAAGTCCATTTTAGGGGGATGTCCTTGGACTGAAACTCACCCGGTATAATGACATTAAATGTCACTTTATTTAGGCTCCCTAATTATTATACGGTATAACGGTATTATACCCTATTATCCCTAATTATTATACGGTATAACGGTATTATACCGGTAAAATAAAAATTAAATTATTAAACGTCAAACAAAATCCTTATTTTATTCACAGCTGATATTAGCAACACAGGTGTACCACAACAAAAAGGGTATTTAAATGACCTGGAAGGGGAAAAGTAAGTGAACTCAGGCGAAGTGAGATGACAATGTTCTACCCAATTCATAAATTTAAATTATAAATATATCTACACACAAATAAAAGCATAAAGAAAATATTTAAGTATAATTTAATCAAATCGCATTTTAGTTAGTGATTAAAAACCAAACACAAAAGAAATCAAAAATTTTCGAGTCATGACTACTTCTATGATTACTTTTGCATTGTAATCTAAGTACGATTTTTATGCACTTTCTGAGATTTATGAAAAATTATAGAAAATTATCGAGATTACATTACATTACATTAGGTCTGTTCGTTGGTGTTGCACTTTCCTGTACTGACACTTTCATCCAACCAAATAAATACTGTATTTGTTTCCTAATTTTTAAACATGACAAATAATGTGTTCGACTGTAAAGTGCAAGAAAGTGCAACACCAACGAACAGACTTATTACATGTTTGTTTAACCTCGTACTCTTCTACTTAATTAAGTATCCCCTAAGTCCAGGACTTGTGTGGACTAGTAGTAGAGGGAACCACCGGCTTATACTGACTTTCGAACCAGTTTTTATAGGGAGTGTCCGCTTCACTTACGCCTTCGCCAAATTTAAATTATTAATTAACTGAAAAAGGCAAATCGGCGCCAGTGAGAAGCGAACTAGGTGGCTAGTAGACTTGTCATGTACAGACCCGGTAGACCACTACACCAATCCTCCCATATTTGATAAATTTTTGAAAGGACTAGCAAATTTCCAAACCAAACCAAAATTTCCATACTAGTTTTTATACATGTATATTAAAAAAGAAAGACCCCTCCATTATCTGAAATAGATTTTATATTAGGCAATTTCGGCTAATTTTGTTCTTTTTCCCTGCTTAAGGACGGTGATTCTCTCGCCGCATTGCAACCTTCTTCAATCCGCTACTCTCTCCCTGAACTCCACGTCAATATTACAGAAATAACAGGCTACTTGACTTTTTCATTAACTCGCTTTAACTCTGAAATGATGAGTTCTGTTGAATATTTGACTGATTTTAGCCAAGATTAGGAGATTTTTAGGGATCGTATTTGCAAAATTAAAAAAAAAATCTTTGTAGCTTTATCGGATTGTTATTCCAGAAGTTTTTTTAAAGAAAAATTAATCGAAACTAATTTTACCTATGATTTAAATTTTACTAGTGTCAAAATTTGACATCTAATTAAAAATGTAAAAATATATCAGGTTGCAATCTTAACTAAACGTTGTTGTGTTACTATATGACGCAACCGGTTTGTTTTTTTAAATAACATTTTGTGCTTGCGCATCCCAATGGATTAAAAATCTAGGATGTCTATGCTATTTATTCTTTTTTCTGTTTAAGATAAATAATAGAGACTCTTTCGACTTGACGTCAAACCAATCCTCAAGCAAAACTTTATAAACATCCTGCAACATTGCTTTAAAATATTAAACCTCATAGCACATGGCGCAGTAGGGACGTTTAACGTTGCTCGGTTTAAAATGACAAATGAACGTAGCAAAAAATGTAATAAATCACGGGTGCTGGATATAACTTTTAACCTACGCGCGTGCGAGAACAAAAGACTGTCTAATCAATCATATTAGCGGCGGCAATCGAACAATTTGTTTTTCTCTATCGACCTGCTTTGACAAAGTAATAAATCAGAGGCGGCAAAACGGATGAGCCACCGCCGACAAAAAATGAACGAGATACGGGAAAAACCGCAAAAACGCCGGTTTTAATGGAGATACATTGTCATTTACACTGACAGAAATCAAGTGGTAAAATTTCAATTCAGTTTGAAATTTACAAATTGATAACCTTAAAATTTTAAAAGGTTCATTAAAACATAGTCCGTATAAATGGAGGGCGGATAATACAAATACACCATTGACCACCATGTTAGTTTTTCATAAAACTTCCTTAAAGTTATGAGTTTCTTATAAATCGAAAAATTGGTACTTTATCGGGGTTTATTACACAGGCACACAAAAAAAAAGTTTTGTTTCCTCCGAAAAATATTTCTATACGTTTTTGGGGTGACTAAATCCGAATCTAGGATGATTTGACGGTCAGGTCGCATTTCGTTCCTAATTTCAAAAAAGTAATGAAATGCGTTTCAATTTTCATCACTTTGTTGAGGTTAGCAACGAAATGCGACCTGACTGAGTCAAACTAACCCCAGATTCGGATTCAGAGACCACAAAAACGTAGAAATATTTGTCTCGTCTGGGTAAAAAGACATTTTTTTGTGCCTGTGTTATCAAAAGAAAAAAACAAGATAATTTATCGATGTATTAAAAACTCAAAAATTGCTATTGGTATAAATGTTTGCGCGATTTAATGTTACGTGGTTATTGATTGAGCTAATTTTAAATACGCGATTTTTGTATAGCGAGGTCATTGTTATTTTTTTTTTTCATCGTATTTTTCTGTTCTTTATTTTTTTTTCTCAATGTATTAGTTTATACGAATATATATGTAATTATTTAAAAATATTTAAGGTTTATGCAAAAATTAACAAAGCTAACGAGAAATAAGATCTATTATAGACCTAAAATTACTTATATAATATAATAAATAATAAATTATAATAAATAATATAAAATTACTTGAATAATACACCGCATTCTTGATGATAATTAACGAACTAACTAGGAAATTAATTTTGTGACTACACTACGCATGCGTAAGTATAACTGTGTCCGTAATTATACTTACGCATGCGCAGTTTGGTAATAAAATTAAGTATATTTCTAGTTTTTTCGTTATCACCAAGCATGCGCAGCAAAGACCTAAAATTACTTGTATTTCTCGTTTGCTTAGTTAATTTTTGCATAAACTCACCTTTAATTGGATTTCATTTGGACAGGGTAGGTAAAATTCCATTCTAGAACATTTCCATTAATAAATAAATCATGGGAGTGAAAAGAAGAGCCACCAAAAAATAGTCGAGAAGTAAAACGGTGTGTGCTGTATAAATAAACATTGCACTGCTTTTAATGGAGATACATACATCCGGTGTATCTTTTTAAGGAAGTTGACAGTAGAATGGAAATCATTTCAGGGGTGTTTTGTAACGTTCCTATCTAGAAAATGAATTATTGAAGCTTTTCACAATTTTTAGACAATAGGTGTAAAATACACTGCATAGATAAAAAGCTTCCCCGGTCTTTTATTTTTTAGTAAAATAATAATAGCGCAAAAATATGATTACCCTTTGCCCCCTTTCTCTGCACCAATTGCTGAATAGCTAAAAGTAATTATTTCTTTCCTTAAAGACCGAATTATACATATGCTTCAATATCTGTAATATCTGGCTGTTAACGTCGAAATCGCAGTTTATGATTCAACGTTAACAGAAACTTTATTTTTCTACGACTGCTTTAGAATGTAAGCAAATACACACACTTTTCAAACACAGAATGCATCCATTCTAGCCCTAGATACGGTATGAATTTTCCGTATCAAGTGTTAGAATAAGCACATATAGTGCCATCTCTTGTTTATAAAAGTAAAGAAAACTGTAGCAAAATTAGCAAAAATATATAAATTTTACCATGAAATATTGAATAATTTAATGCAATTTAAAGATTTGCGTTAAAATTACATAAAGTTTATTAGTTTTTCTTAATATTTGACCAGTTTTTTATCAATTTAGTTCAAAAAATTAAAACTGCTCCATCTATTGTTAAATATTTAAACCTGATATCTGTCACAACAATCTGACATAACCTTCAATTTTTGAATTATAATTTGTAAATATGTGCTAAAATTAAATAAAATTCTTTTTTAAGTACTGATTTGATAAAATTATTAAATAACATTAATTGCTTTACTTTTTAAAATATATGTTTTGTTGCATTTACAATGTCGAGTCACAAAAAACATTGTTTTTAACCTTGTCCTCAGTTTAAAGCCATACAGTGTTTCATATTTGCAGGAAGGTTTAAGTTTATTTCGAAAGGGGTTTATTGGCCTATTTAATAAAAATAACATACTTTATTACTGAGTAAATTAAATTCAAAAATTAATATACGATGCTTGAAAAAAAAAAATTATGTTTCACTCAGAGGAAAAGTGCTTTTTTTACTCGTCTGTAGTTTCCTGACTCCGCTTCGCGTCGTCCATAAATTCTAAATATCTGGCTGTTAACGTCGAAATCGCAGTTTATGATTCAACGTTAACAGAAACTTTATTTTCCTACGACTGCTTTAGAATGTAAGCAAATACACACACTTTTCAAACACAGAATGCATCCATTCTAGCCCTAGATACGATATGAATATTCCGTATCAAGTGTTAGAATAAGCACATATAGTGCCATCTCTTGTTTATAAAAGTAAAGAAAACTGTAGCAAAATTAGCAAAAATATATAAATTTTACCATGAAATATTGAATAATTTAATGCAATTTAAAGATTTGCGTTAAAATTACATAAAGTTTATTAGTTTTTCTTAATATTTGACCAGTTTTTTATCAATTTAGTTCAAAAAATTAAAACTGCTCCATCTATTGTTAAATATTTAAACCTGATATCTGTCACAACAATCTGACATAACCTTCAATTTTTGAATTATAATTTGTAAATATGTGCTAAAATTAAATAAAATTCTTTTTTAAGTACTGATTTGATAAAATTATTAAATAACATTGATTGCTTTACTTTTTAAAATATATGTTTTGTTGCATTTACAATGTCGAGTCACAAAAAACATTGTTTTTAACCTTGTCCTCAGTTTAAAGCCATACAGTGTTTCATATTTGCAGGAAGGTTTAAGTTTATTTCGAAAGGGGTTTATTGGCCTATTTAATAAAAATAACATACTTTATTACTGAGTAAATTAAATTCAAAAATTAATATACGATGCTTGAAAAAAAAAATTATGTTTCACTCAGAGGAAAAGTGCTTTTTTTACTCGTCTGTAGTTTCCTGACTCCGCTTCGCGTCGTCCATAAATTCTAAATATCTGGCTGTTAACGTCGAAATCGCAGTTTATGATTCAACGTTAACAGAAACTTTATTTTCCTACGACTGCTTTAGAATGTAAGCAAATACACACACTTTTCAAACACAGAATGCATCCATTCTAGCCCTAGATACGGTATGAATATTCCGTATCAAGTGTTAGAATAAGCACATATAGTGCCATCTCTTGTTTATAAAAGTAAAGAAAACTGTAGCAAAATTAGCAAAAATATATAAATTTTACCATGAAATATTGAATAATTTAATGCAATTTAAAGATTTGCGTTAAAATTACATAAAGTTTATTAGTTTTTCTTAATATTTGACCAATTTTTTATCAATTTAGTTCAAAAAATTAAAACTGCTCCATCTATTGTTAAATATTTAAACCTGATATCTGTCACAACAATCTGACATAACCTTCAATTTTTGAATTATAATTTGTAAATATGTGCTAAAATTAAATAAAATTCTTTTTTAAGTACTGATTTGATAAAATTATTAAATAACATTAATTGCTTTACTTTTTAAAATATATGTTTTGTTGCATTTACAATGTCGAGTCACAAAAAACATTGTTTTTAACCTTGTCCGCAGTTTAAAGCCATACAGTGTTTCATATTTGCAGGAAGGTTTAACTTTATTTCGAAAGGGGTTTATTGGCCTATTTTAATAAAAATAACATACTTTATTACTGAGTAAATTAAATTCAAAAATTAATATACGATGCTTGAAGAAAAAAAAGTATGTTTCACTCAGAGGAAAAGTGCTTTTTTTACTCGTCTGTAGTTTCCTGACTCCGCTTCGCGTCGTCCATAAATTCTACAGACTAGTAAAAAAAAGATTCACTTTTCCTCTTAGTAAAACAATATACTAATATTTTTCGGGGCCCGAAATAAATATATGATACTCTTTTTGCTGTGAGGCTGTGAGGAGAATAATAAATAACTTTCAACTAACAAGGAAAATCCTTGAGATGTATTTGTAATGTTAATTTTAGAAAAGCAATAAGTCTTTCATGTAATTCTTAGTTGCGGTAAAAGCACCGGGTGTTTGGCCCGGAGACAGAAAAGCAGAACACCAACCACTGCTTTAAGCGACAGCGGTTTTGAAAGTTTTCAGTGACAAAGTTTCTCTAGGAGTCAGTGGCAACATTCCAGGGGATGACGGATCCCTGGGTTGGTTTTAACACGTTCGCTGTCGATGACGCATACGTGGCCTTATTTGTTGGCTTTGGGGGCCTTATACAAATAACAACCGGCAGCGAAAGGAAAGAAAAGGAAAATAACTTTTTTATTCGATTGATTGTAAAACCGACCCTTTTTGTTCGTGTTTTACGGGCGAAAAGTTTAACTTTGTGGCCCTAAGGTCAAAAAGTTTTTTTCGCCCGCTAACTAAAACTTGTTTTTTTAAGCTTTTTAAAAGAAGATGCTTTACCTTTACTGTAATATTTATAAAGAAATATAACCTTTTGGTCACTTTTAGTCTTGAACTAACTGTTCGTTTTGACCAGATACAGTTATTATAATCATTTCATACAAAATAATTTCTTCTATAACAGTAAAATAACTTAAAAACACAAAATTTCAACTGTAAAATTAATTTAATTTTTTACAATATTCATAGAACAGTTTTGGAAGTATTATTATTTTCATAACAGACTCATTTTAACAGGAATTAATCACCAAAGCTTTTTTAATTTGAAAATGAAACCGCACACAAAAGAAACGATTCAATTGTTTTTTAAGCGATTTGCTTGGATAGCAATTTGTCATGGATAACTAGATAAGTAATAAGACACGAAAAATAATTTTTTTTTGCAATTTAAAATTAAGTATATTTTAATAATTTATTATAATTAGTAACAATCGAATAAAAAATATTGTATAATACACGGGTAAAAAGTTAAATTTCGATTTCGTAGGTTTATTACCCTCGGGCCGGCCCTGTCGGCCGGCCCCTAAAGACCTACTCAATCGAAAAACCTTACTTTTCGCCCTTGTATTATAAATAACTATTGAATTCATCATTTTAAACATAAAAATTCCTCTACAAAATTAAATTAAATACAAAATACAGTTTTTTATCTGTACTAGTAAAGCGGAAAATTAATTTTGATCGTTTGGACTTTGACCGCTACATTCTATGCCACTGTGCGTCGTCAGCGAACGTGTGAATTTGTAAAATATCAGCTACATATTAGCTGTATTTTTATTATAAATACAGTCTCTCTCTCTCTCTCTCTCTCTCTCTCTCTCTCTCTCTCTCTCTCTCTCTCTCTCTCTCTCTCTCTCTCTCCAAATATTTAAAAAAAAATTAAAAATGTTAGTTTAAATAGAGAATTTTATAAGCTTTAAAATGATGTATTACACGACCCCCCTTTCCATTTAAAATAATGTGCCCCCATGCCCCCTGCCCACATTTTAAGAGCTGAAAGTATTAAATATATGCTAAAAGATAGTTTAAGTTGTCTTATTTAAAAGTTTCAAATTTGAAGTTAAGAGGGGGGGGGGGGTGACTTTTGGACCGCTCTGTATGTATTTTGAAAGAGTGAGCTTGTCTTTGTATGTAATTTTTAGTTATGGCAACAGCACGGAGTGTTTGCCTTGGAGGCAGGAAAGCAAAAATCAACCACTGCTTGGAGCGACAGCGGTTTCGCATAGTTTACATTGACGGAGTTCCTCCCGGAGGTGGTGGCGAAATTCCTGGGGGGCGCAGGTCCCTGGGTCGATTTAAAGTGGATTAATCAAAGCCACCGCCGCCGCATTTCACTACCAATTTCCCAACGTAATCCGATTAGTCGTGTCAGACGGCAGGCCACTGGTTAGTCAGTTAAAGGGTTTAACTAACCGGCGCACAGTTGTAGGTGCTGGGGAATTGTTACATTTTGATTTGTAAATATCTAATATCAGGTAATTCCATTTCATTCCATTAATATCAGGAATTATTTTAGTGATACGACAGATGGGATCAGGGGTGACGCTATGGATTTTTTTTCCCAATTAAAGATTAAGGAATTTCCCAACTCTAAAAAAAGCTTTAACCCTGGGATCCAATTTTTCAAATCATGGGAATTAATTCTCAAGAGAAATTTTCGTTTGGATTTGATATTTTTGAAATTTTCACTAGCAAATAGTTCTCTCGATTTTGACAGATAAAATACCTATGGTATTTTTTATAGGAAATTAATAATTCTCAGGAGAATTTGCATTAATTGTCAGTTTCTTTTAAATATTTTGTCATAATAATATAGATTAAAATGGCTTACTTGCCGGGACTAGTCTTAGAAAATCTGAACAATGCCGAAGATGCAGCTGTGGAAAGAAACTATTTTGCCAGGGACCAAAACCCCTTGGCAAGTTTGGGTCGGAAAGCATTTATTAAAATTTTTGTCTGACCAAAGAAGTTTTTCAAATACTAGCAGAAGAATTGGATGAATTTTTAACCCGTCCTAGTCGTGTCTCAGCATTTTTTTGCTACAGGAAGCTACCAAACTGGAGTTGGGGGATTTGTACACTGTGCAGGAATGAGCCAGTCCTCAACAAGTAAATGCCTAGAAGAAAACATGAACAAGCTCAACCAAAACAAACTTGACAGAAAGATTTGCCATATAAAACAAGAAAGGGCTTTTCCAAAATTTTGAAACTTTTCAAAAGGGGAAAGCAAAATAGTTTATATCAGTGTAGCCAAAAATTTTAATAAAATCAGCGATTTCTATTGGTTGTCAAGAAAAAAATCTGCGACCTACGTCTAACAGCGATTCTCATAGGAATATGAATCGGATGTTAAAAAATTACATTTCTCTCGATTTGTCAATTCGCATGAGAAATTTATGCAGAGAAAATTTTCTCAAGAGAATGAATTCCTACGATTTCAAAATTTGGGTCCCTGACGAAAAAAAATCCCAACTAACCAGCTTTGTAGGGTATCCTAGCCTCCCTGCAGGGCCCTAGGGACATCAGTAAAGTTATGAATTTAACCAATAAAATAAAAGGTGGCAAATAAATCTGACAATTGATTGGTCAGTTTCTTTAATCTCGCTTATCCTTGATTCTTAGTTATTTTAATAATTTTAAATCACTAATAACCTTATAGTACTAATAACCTAACCTCAAAACTGTTCTAAAGCTAAAGTTTTAAATCTTAAAATGGGTCCTTAGGAGCAATAGCTCCTTCAGGAGTCATTTTAAAACTAGGACCATTTTTTTGGAACTTTTATATTTTTTATGTAGAATTGACCCTTAAAGAATGAAGCCTATTTTAGAATAATGATGTTTAACTTTAAAATCCGAGTTCAAAGTTCTTATTTAGTACTGTCTATGTTAATCGCCTGATTATATAGATTTTAAAAGCTTTTAGTCTTTTACATTTCACATTGTTTGTTGTCCAGGTTGTCAATCCGTTAATCCTGTAAATACAAAAGATTTTACCAACTTAACCCTTAGGCGGACGCTCTAAAAAAATCAGTCGATTGATCGCATAGCGGCATTTGATGTCGCACATAAAAAAATAGGCAGTATTGTTACTAAAAATTAAATTTATTTTAAAAATGGGTAAAATACAACAAAAAAAAGAACTATTTAAAAAAAACATTATACCCTTACTAAATTAAACTAAACAGAGCAGCAAATCATAAAAAATGATTAATAGTTAAATGTAAAAAATAGTCTTTTATCTGACAGTTTGTTTTTTACTATGCTTGCAAGTTTATCACACAATATAATATATTGTTATACAATAATATTGTGTATCTTACAAATCTATTATCAAGAAAGGGGCATAAAATATTCAATTCAATTCAATTCAATTCTTTATTCGTGCTGAGATTTGTAGATACAAATTTACATATGTCATTATTATAATAATAAATTAATAATACACTAAATATGTAGAATAAATGGACAAAACAGTTAAAAATTTGATTGGACATAACATTTAAAAAAGTTCGATTGGACATAATCATAAAAAAATTATATAACTAAACTAACTAAAATTATATAAAATTTAAGCTAACTGACGTTTGAAGAAACTCCTCAATGCTGTAAAAGGCTTTTTTTAACAAGTATGTCTTAATTTCCTCCTTGTATTTTTTGACAGAAATATTCTTGTTGCCTGAGGTAATTTATTAAAGAAAACTGGGGCATAATAGTTTGAAGCTAAGCGTGATTTATTTAGCCTTTGATAAGGGACATAGAGGTTAGCGTTATTCCTCGTAAAATGCTGGTGTTGGTTTGATCTGGTTTTATAACTGTGTTGCAAAAACGAGACATTCAAAAATATACCTACAAGGCAGGGTTAGAATATTTAATTCTGAGAATTTGCTTCTAACGCAATCTTGGAAGCCAACATTGGTAAGCACTCTAAGAGCTCTTTTCTGTAGAGTAAAAATATGACATGCAGACAGTAGGTTTAACCGGTTAACGAGAATTTTTCCACGCCTACTGCGAATAAAGTTCGAAAAAGATGTTAAAATTCCGTTTTTTGGCCAAAAAGTGTTATTTTTTGATTGTTTAAATCAAAAGTACACATAATTAGTAGTTGATCCTGAAATTTTCAAAAAAAAATTAAAAATGGAGGGTTTGAGAAAAATGGTCTCAAAATTTTTCGCCGCCATCTTGAAAAAACAAAAGACTGTCAAAACTAATTTGATTAAATTAAATAGAAAAAATATGATTTTTTTAATGGCGAAAACCGCAGTTCTCTAGGTTAAATAGTTTTTGAGTTATTGCACGTCAATGTCACATTTTCGAGAAATTTAAAAATTTTGTAAAAAATTTTAAGAAATCATATTTTCGAAACGGCGGGTTTTAAAAAAAATCCCGTGGAGGTTTTTCTCACATCGGTGGGCTACACATAAAAAAATAATCAGCCAAATCCGTGACCCGAGCCCTGAGCCCTGCCTGAATCGGCGCGGATATCATCTTCTGTTATTCTTATGTGAAGAACAAATATAGCAACTTCTAGGAGAAGGATTACAAACCCATCCTGTAATTTACAGGCTACTTTATTCACTTTATCCTTATATTTTTATTAGTTATTGAGAATTTTTTTCTATTTATTTTTGCGTAAAGTAGTTACTTTTTCGTACTATCGCTAAGAATTAAAAAAATATTATTTATGTCTAAAAATATAAAATAAAATTTTAAAAAATCCTCCGGGGCCCATTTTTTAAAAAAAGTATTGTACGACATTAAGAGTGGTGCGCCCCTAAAGGAAAACGCTAAAAAATGTATTGTCTCTGGAGATCAAATTAAAATTAAAATATATCTAAAATAAAATTTGAGATAATAGTTATTTATGGTACTAGTGGGATGCCCATGAGAAAATTAACCTGCGAGGCTTCAGCCAAGCAGGTTAATTTTTGAGTGGGCAATATCGGTTTACCCATGAGGGCCATACAAGGTTTTATCCAATAAATAGCTTAGAAATTCATATTTTTATTAAAAATTTTAATGACATATACAAGAAAATAATTTGACAAGTGACAGTTGAGTGGGTAAAATAAATAATTATCCACTCAATAAAGTAAAAGCCACGCGGGGGTTATTATTGAGGTTATCTATTTAAAACAAAGCTGTTAATTGTCTTATTATCTGTATGTATTGAATAAAATAAATTTTATTTATACGACCGCTCGCATAGCGGTTCGTAAAAATGGCCTAAATACCACTGTGCGACTGACTGAGGGTTATATTTAGTCACGTTTTTATCGTAATGTATGTATGTATTATTTAATTGTTTAGTTTATATTACTAAAAATGACTGAATTTTACTTTACAATTTTGGAAATTTATTTATTATCAACAGAAAAAATATAAAGTTAACCTATTTTTATGATTTTTGAACAAAAAAAAAATAGGGCTTTTTATAGATCTTTTTAATTGGGATGACAAAAAATATCTATGTTCTAGTTTTAAAAAAATATTTTTTTTTAAATATAATTTAATTTTATAATACAAGCAGTAATAGTTATATTAGTATAAAGAACTTTCACTTTCGGGTTTAGACCGTGTTAATGGATTTTCACTTTCCGACGTTTCGTCTCTTACTACTAGAGACATCTTCAGGGATTAATCTGAAACTGTTTCAGATTAATCCCTGAAGATGTCTCTAGTAGTAAGAGACGAAACGTCGGAAAGTGAAAATCCATTAACACGGTCTAAACCCGAAAGTGAAAGTTCTTTATATCTTAATGGCCGTGAAAGCTTAAAATCTAAAAAAAGTTATATTAGTAGTTCCATAAATTTACCACTGTGCTTTACCAGTCCACTGACACGGTTTTTAAAGTAAATTGAAGTGGTAATGAGCCGTTGGCGTTTTAATGAAACTCTGTTCAGTACGTTGGCACTGAAATGCAGACCACAACACCGTTTCGGTGTTATAGTAGGCGCTTTTTCAATGTTGACAAACGACGAAAGTTTTAGGGTCGTTCTTTTATTTCTCATTTTGAGGTGAGCCAATATTCTCATTTCATTTATTACACAGGCCCACAAAATAAAAAAGTGTGCTGGGGTTGTGACCCACCAACTCTTATGTATTTTGGGATGCTGAACACGAATCTGTCACAAAAAAGGCACTTCATGAGCTCATTTCTTTGCTACACTGAAAAAACTGTCTAAAATGGTAAAATGGTATTATTTCAGTGTAACAAAAAAATGTGCCATTGAAGTGCATTTTTTATGACAGATTCTTGTTCACCATCTTAAAATACATAAGAATAGGTGGGTCTAAACCCCAGCACAGACTACTCTTTTTTTTTGGCCCCAGTCAGTTTTTTCAGTGTAGAAAAAAAATGAGCCTATGAAGTGCCTTTTTTATGACAGATTTGTGTTCACCATTCCAAAATACATAAGAATAGGTGGGTCTCAACCCCGGCACAGATGACTTTTTTTTTGTGGGCCCATGGTGTTTTTTCAGTGTAGAAAAAAATGAGCCGATGAAGTGCTTTTTTATGACAGATTCGTGTTCAGCATCCCAAAATACATAAGAATAAGTGGATCTCAACCCCAACACAGACCACTTTTTTTGTGGGCCCAGACAGTTTTTTCAGAGTAGATACAAAATAAGCCCCTGAAGTGCCTTTTTATGGCAGATTCGTGTTCAGCATCCCAAAAAACATAAGAATCCGTGGGTCTTAACCACAGCACAGACCACTTTTTTTTGTGGGTCCAGACAGTTTTTTCAGTGTAGAACCAAAATAAGCCCACGAAGTGCCTTTTTTATAAATACGCAACGGTTTGTTTTGCAGGCTGAAGATGCGACGATCACCGAAACGACTCCTATCCCTACTACTGGCGTTGAGATTCCCCTATCCCCTTCAAATATTTTGCTTTGTACTTTTCACGCGCGCTGTATATAGAGTGCTATATGTTTTTTTTGTCAAAAAACGACCTCGAGTTTCTTAAAAATCTTATGCAAGGTACGTTTATTATTGTTTTCGAGTTCGATAGTCACATGGTCTATTTATATTGTGATTAAGTTCGTCAAGCTGAATTCAACGATATCAATCTCAACGCATAATAAATTGAAGTTAGTTGTGGTTGACGTCACGTAAGCCATGAGTTGATCTGTATATTTTCAGCCCTCCATATTTTATCATAAATGAAAACAAAAACGTAACGCTGTCAAACAAACGGATCGTTTAATCGTATAACATAACGCAGTTTTGGAAAACATCTGTTAATTTATGTATATAGTTGGTGTCACATTTATAGTAGAATGTTTACATTTAAAACAGATTAATGTGAGACAGGGACGCTATTAAATTTTATTATATTAAATACGTATTTATCTTATATAGGTCGATCCACAGAACACACATAAAACAGATTAAAATCAATAACTATGAGATTTCTCACTTCACTTGAATTTAAGTAAAAAAAAGTTTTAAATTTAAAATTTGTCAGATTTTCTCAGATAATCTCACAGAAAAGAAAAAAAAAAGAACTACCTTTTTATCTCAAATTTAATTTTATCGCAAACGGCTGCAGGTCAAAGGGTTAATGGTAAAAGTCCACTTCAGGCATGAGCTCGAGAGAATAGAGGACTTTTGATCATAATACGTAGGTGTTTCCCTAAAGACTTGTCGTGTTTTACACAATATACATGGCGCAGTTTTAATTAAAACTTTATTAGGCGAACTTTAATTGAAAAGTATTATTTACAAAGGTCCAATATAATAAAGAACGAACACTGTAAATGACAGCGCGACAAATTCAAATAGGTGAATGTTTTAGACCTCTCTCAGTAGAAATTTACAGCTTTCTAAATATCCTGAGATTACCCATTGGGTAATACCCTTTGAGCAATATGAAATCCTCGGGAAAATGGAAATTCACCAGAGACACTCCCTATAAACTTTTTCGAAAGTCAGTCAGTCCGCCGGTGGTTCCCTCTCCTACTAGCCCATACAAGTCCTGGACTTCGGGGATGCTTAATTGAAAAATTGAAATAGAATGTAAGCTATAGGATTCACAGTTGAAGGAACTTTATATGGAAGAAGTCTGGCTAAACTACTTAATGGGTAACGGCAAAAAACAAAGAGGCATTTAAACATAATGTGCGAAGTTGCCTCCCATGTTAGGAGTGCCCCACTATCTCCTATATTGTTTTGTTAGTTTTGCAACGAAAATTTAGCAAAAAATATTAGTTCAGAATCAATAAGAAATCTAGAATAAATTACGAGTAAAAACATAAAAAGTAAAATAAAAGAATACAAATAAATGCTAAACGATAGGTAAAACTTTGTAATACGAACTAAATGTATAACATAGTTCGTACTCAATTTTTTATTCGAAGTGGCTATTTTGACGTTCGACGTCACATGACTTGACTCTTTGTTTTTTTTCTGTCTTTTTTTTTGGGCGTAGGTCCCCATTTAACATATACCTTAAAAGCTTTAAAAACCCTAAAAATCGGCCAAAAAAAATACATGGAAATAGCTGCGTCGACGCGTCGATCGTCCAAAAAGCCGCTTCCTTTTTTATTTTATCTAATATTTAGTTACATAAATGTTTACGAACGTTGGCGTGTATCGATATATCATAAAGCAATAAAAGGCCAATAAATACGTATTTATAACATGTTTTCCTGCCAAATAAAACGCTTTAGTCCGACAATGTACGATAAACATCGTACATCTAATCCCCGTTTTCATCGTAAAATACTTGTAAAATGGAAACAAATAGCAAGTGCTATACCGCACTTAATGTCTCGCAAACAATTGTAGATAATTTTTGCAGGGTCACTTAATATGGGCTTTGATTTTTAATTGTTGGTCGTATTTTGTTTTTTTTTTCAAAGAAAAAACAAACAAATAGAACCAGACCAAGAACTAAAAAACATAGAAGGCTCAGATAAAACGACCCTAATTATTTTTTTAAATTATTCTGAACTTAAAAAAAAGTATCTCCAAACAAAACTTGTTTATTGAATGGGCAAATAGAAAATTTATAGCAGTTTGGCATTTTTTGTTTTGCAGTTTGGAGATATCGGTTCTACAAGCCTATTTCCCAAATTTCAATAAAATCGATCCCTAAAAAAAAGATATGTAGGCTATAGCTAGTAAAATAGTTACACTGATAGACCACTAGCGTAAATAATAACGTAATTAGGTTATAGTATACAACAATAAATAGTTGTATATGCGCCAACCACTATATATTTATATATTTCATAGAATACAACAACAAAAAAGTATATACAAACGAGTGCAGTGGTTTGATTTACAACAACAAAATGTTAAGCGATCATGGTTTTCTTTTTCGTGCAGAAAGGCTAGCAGAGCCTGGTAGGAAGAGACGTGGAAATGTGAAGGACTGCGTACAAGAAAGTAGAGAAAAGGTATTCGGAGGAAGAAAGATAGGCGGTACGTGTACCTTTAACAAATGCAGCGTGGTATGGAGGCGTGTCATTATTTAAAAACTCACGTCTCTTCCTACGTTGACGAGCTGTGATGTAGGTGTTTATGTGCACATAGAAACTACATATCACATGTAATTACATGTACATGTACATGTTATCGTTAGTTATACTTATGCACATAAAAATTTTAGCCCAAAATGCCTACTTTCAATATTTTGGAAAAAACATTTATTAGAATCAGCTGATTGTCGCCATATTTATTAATTATAATTATCCTTCCTCAAAAAACTATTATAGTGACAACAACGTTGTTGTATTATTAAATAATATAAATCTACAATTTTAATATTGAATTTAATATAACGTTATATGTTTTAGAATAATCCTAAAAATGGTATTATACACCCAACGAACTACTAACTCTTCTCTCTAGAATAGGCATTTCATTCGTAAAAACTGACAAAAACGTAGCCAACATATACATTCGTCTGTCTTACTCGCACAGCTTTGTTCTAACAAAGACAACAATAACAGATACGGGTTATTGTTATTGTTCAGGCCTGAATATACCTACTATTTGTTTACAAACAAACCGAGATGTTGGCGATACCTTATATTAGCGGTATGCGTATTCTAGAGAGAAGAGTTATAAGTTCGTTGATATATACCTCAAACTTGTTACAAAAAAGTTTGGTTGTACTATTTTTAGATTTTTTTATCAGTGTAGCTATTTGTTTAACTAAATTATTTATAATTGCTTGATAAGCTTTGCGTATTGACTTATAATATTTATTTATTTATTATTAAACTGAAATGCCGCAAAATAAATAAATGTAAACAGTGAAATGGTTCTGTTAAAATATAAACTCATAAAGCTCAAATACAAACACCACATTAATTCACGAGGGATATTATTTTGCTTATTTTGCATTTCATTATTTATTTAAGCAAATAAAACCTATCTGCTCTATTTACATTTAATTTAGTTCGAACTATTGCAATACATGTTGCAGCGAATGTTGCAACATGTGTAATACAGAGTTTCAAGTGTCCATACTAGAATTCCAGGATGATATTGTGACCATTTCTAGCAGTATTACGGGCTTTTTTGTAATTTTTAGGGACTGTCTGTAAAATGCAAAATTATTGTACCGCACTGTAAATGAAAAAATGTTAATTTCACAGCAAATAAATAGCTGAGGTATTACTAAACAGAGTAATATTGAGGTTAACTTAATAAATATTGTAAATTTACCTTCAGACATGGTGAATTTGTTTTAATTATTACAGTTAATACTACTGAAAGATTGACGGACAAATTTAGAGTGCGACAGGAAAAGAGCTGAGATTTTACTAAACCGAGTAAAATTGAAGTTAATTTTAATAAATATTGTAAATCCACGTTGACATGGTGAATTTGCTTTAGTTATAACAGTTAATACTACTGAAAGATTGATGGAAAAATTTAGAGTGTATACTAAAATATAACCAAACGCTTAGAGGCCATAGAGAAGAAAAGAGGACTCAAAGTGCAGCCTGCGCAAATTATTTTGTGACAGAACGGGGCAGCGAAATGACGTAACGTAATTTATTTGACCTCGCGCAGTACGCATCTATATCAGCTGTGAAATACTCTTGGTCGTAAAAAAATTCGTCACCCCAGTATTCATTTGTCATATCTCCAAAAATCCCCCAGTAAAAATCTCAAAATGTCCGAAAATAGAGATATTGCAAACCATTGACGAATTGTTAGGGCCACTTGCACCATTTATGGTTTAACTTTAAACTTGGATTAAATTTACGGCTGACCAATCAGAACGCAGCATTTTTAACTTAAAGTCGGTTTAGCTGAGATAATCCCGTACCAAAAGTTGGTGCAAGTGGCCCTAAGTAGTTTGTTTATACTGTCAGTACTGTCAGATCGTCGTTTCTTTCTGTTCATTTTTCGACTTCTACTCTGTTTTAATTGTTTTTTTTTGCTGCATTTGTTTATAACTTTAAACATGACCTGTATTGTTGCTTTATGAAGAGAAAAGGGTCAATCCCTGGTGTACTGAAAGTAGGTGTACAAAATCCCGAAATTCAAACACACCTCGAAAAATTCTTATAAAATAATTAAAAAATACTATTTCGACGTTTCTTCGTAGATATTTATTGGTTTTTTGTTGCATTTTTTACAATTTTTATTTGACACAAAACTAAGGTTACAAAATTCTTGTCAAAAACAACAATAATAGTGCGCATGTGCAAGTTTATCGCAGATGCGCAAGGCTCATTTATCACACTTTTCCCACAGATAATATATAGAGGAAATAAACGATTGCGCAGGGTTCTGCATACAATAGATAGAAAATTGACATCTAAACGGTAAAAATGGCGGTTCTACGTTGTCAACAATATTTTAACCGTATAATTTTTAATTATAAAAACCAATAAATTTCCAATATTTTGCTACAAATTTTAATAAGAACACTCAAAGACAGCCTAAATTTACATTCAAACCGTTTAAATGCAAGCAAACGTAAATTTACATAGGTAGGAGGTCCGAAAACGCTGCACTCTGTCATTTTGTTATGAAATCGAATAATTGGTGATATTTTTTATGTGGTATTTGCGTGTCTTTATAGTTTTATTTTGTTTATAGTGTTAAAATTTTTAACTTAAAAATGACTTTTTGTTTTGTAAAAACTTGTAAAAATGTGAAAAACCTTTTAGGTGTTTTGTTTTTGTTTACAAATTTTGACGTTTAAAAGGTAAAAATGGAGGACTAAATTTTACACACCTAATGGGTTTTTGTCTTTATCTAATACCCCATATAGCTTCTCTATCTATGTGACTTTTCCGCAACGGCTTTGGAGGTCTTTCCTTGTCTATGTTAGAGACTCCCATTAAAATGTTAGTTCTAGTCCCAGTTTTCTCTTGTTACAAATTCGTTAGACATACTATCAAAATGAACGTTTAGTTGCACGTTTGCGTTTAATATTTTATGTGTATTAGAAACTAAGCTTGTTTAGGAACTACTTTAAAAGTTTCAAGCGCGCAACTGGAAATTCCTTCAAAAGGATTATGGTAATGTCACATATCCACAACAATTATATATTGTAAATGTTTCCCAGATTATTTCACGAAAAGTTTAATTAAAACTTTTTGATATCTTTTTAATTTGTTAAGTGTTGGTTAATTCATTTTTTTCCTCGTTTTATAACTAGTTTTTTAGTTACCTCCCTAAGTTAAGTTCATACAGGTGCTTAGCACCTGTGCATATATCGTCTTGTAAATTTCAGGACGAGAGGTATATATTCCTAGGTATTTTGACACGCTAAATCTGAATCCGCCACCAGAATTGGCCAAACCAAGACCCGTTCTTGGTTTGGCCCTAACGGTTTCGGTGAACTTACCGGACACAAAAAATAACGCCAATCTTGTACTAATTTTTCACTGTAATGCTAAAACTAACAATTATAAATAATTCTGAATGCGGAAAATGTTGTTTTTTATCTAGAACAAATTTATATTTAAAAATAACTGTTTATTTTACAAAGAATGAAGACAGATTACATGTTTCTAACTTCGTGCATATGTGTTTCTAACTTCGTGTATGTTTGTAAAAAAATGCAGCGTTGTCAGATGTAAGTATTAGATATTAGCGGTGTGGGTATTACGGCCGAAGATCATACGGCCGAAAGCGAGGTTTGTAGTAGCAGCACTGATTTCAGTTGCTCTCAAAGCGTAGGCAAGTATTTATACATTGAGATATATAACTGGTTGCTTATTACTATTCTCTGAAAATTAATAAATATAATAAAATAATTGTTGACATTTTTATAATAAAAAATTGTTAAAATACTCACGAATTTCTGGTTAGTGTTTTTTTTAATGGGTTGGTTTACGTTAAAAATGGTTTGGTTTGGTAGTTTGCTGGTTTGGTATTTTTTTTTAATAGGAGGCGTTGGTTAACGTTAACAATGGTTTGGTTTGGTAGTTTGCTGGTTTGGTGTTTTTTTTTTATGGGAGGCGTTGGTTTACGTTTGTGTTTTTTTTATAATAAAATTATAGTTTTTGATTGCTTTTTGTACATTTTTAATATTAACCTCAGAAAAAAACGTTTTCAATATATGCACAATCTGACAACGCTGTTTATTTATCTTCTGAGCAGGGTACTAAATTGAAGTAGAGAAGCAGAAGAAGAAGTGAAATGTACTTAAAAATGCACAAAATTCGTACTTTTTTAAATTAATTTCTCGCCAATTTGTGAGTAACCCGCAATTTTTTTTTGCAAAAATACTATTTAAGGTTAGTACTTTTTTTGGTTTAGAAATAATTGAGAATTTAAGTTCACCGGCCCCGCCCTAACCTCAAAAAACGCCTCAAAATCGCCAAAATTGACCTTGCGCAATTTTGTAGCTGATTTTAAACCTACTGCCAAAACTTTTCTATTCGTTAAAGATAAAAATAATAACTATCAGTTACATAGTGTTACTCAACAAAAGATTTTTTTAAATTTGGCTTTCTCAGATTTTTTTCAATCTCACTCTAATAGGCTGATTTTTGCATTCCATATGAGGATCCAATTTAGAGGAAGAATACAGATCCTCTTGACGCCTTTTCTTTTTGTCGGCAGGAAGGAAAAGAAGTAAATTGAAACAAGTTAACAGCCTTGTCTTAAGGGCTCTTCTGCCGATTTATTATACGCTTCGTAGGTCTACAGGTAGAATAGTAGATTTTAATTTTACGTTACATAACATTTTGAAAAAACTGCACAAAAGAATACTGGACGAGCTAGCTCGAGATCTTCAAAGTGCTCTAGCACGTAAACTAGTAAATTTAACATAACATATCCAAAACTCAACCAAGTCAGGCCAAAACTACTTTTTTCTTTAAGCGTACTAAAATGTTCATATTTTATAACTGGACACACTAGTTAGAAGTGATCTATTTTTTTACAGTAAAATAATGAGTTCATTGTTGCACACCGTAAAAAAAAGTTAGTTAGCAAAACCTCCACTGGCGGCAGCACTCTTTGACTTTGATGACAGCTATACTTCAAACTTATTTGTTTATTATGTAAACAGGTGGTTGACTCGAGATTCTGCGCAAAAACCTTGTATGAAATTGATTAAAAATGATTGAAGAAGAATTTATGGTTTATACACCTACAAATCTCTCCGAAATTGCAAATGCTACATTAGACAAGTTACCATCGAAATCACGAAAAGTGTTCGATTTAGCCTCCGAAAAAAAATTAAAATGAGTTAAGGAAGGTTTAAGTTTATTTCGAAAGGGTTTTATTGGCCTATTTTAATAAAAAAAACATACTTTACTACTGCATAAAAGTGCTTTTTTTACTCGTCTGTAGTTTCCGGAGTTCGCTTCGCGTCGTCCGTAAATTCTACAGACTAGTAAAAAAAAGCTTCACTTTTCCTCTTAGTAAAACAATATACTATTCAATAAGACCGGTTTACTGCGGTTTTTGCGATTTTCAAAGTGCTCTAGCACCTAAACTATCGATATTTGGAAGTTATGTCCTTATAAACTTTTGATTAGAATGTCGAAAACTATAACATATCCAAAATTCAGCCATATCTAACTTAAATTACTTTTATATAAGAGATACTTTGGGAGTCAGCGAGCTTTTTTATTCTCAAGTTTGTTTTCAGCTTCCAAAAATACGTAAGAAAAATATAGTCTGGCTTATAGCAATTGAACTTTATATTTTTGTGGGACGGTGTTATTATATTATTAAACAAATTAACAAAAACATACACTCTGCAAGAGTATACTATAGCCATCAAAGCATTTGATATCTTCATGACTTGTTTATAGATGTGGACGTGTTTGAAATGCCAAAGCACAAAGAAACGGAGTTGAGAAAGTTGCTTTTGAGTTTATCGAAACATTTAAAGGAATTTAGAATATTGAATAGACAGTAAAAAGTGTAGAAAACGAAATAATTAAATATTCATTCTTTTTTAAAGTAATAGTTATTTATGGACGTTGGGTCGTAAGTTCGTTTTACTGCCGAAGATATTTTATGCAGTGAGTAGGAAATGTACACAAACAACGTTTTTAAAACATTCGTGACAAGAAAACCAAGTACTTTTCTTACTATCTTTGTTTGCATCTTAATAACTTTAAGTCTTACTCCGTTTAAAATATTATTAACTGTGATGCTTCAGATTGTGGACTTGCGGCAGTACTTACACAAGCACTAGATGTAAAAAAGAATTGCTTTTGCTCACAAATTAACTTAAGAAAAATAAATGTAAGACTAATAATTCCATAAAGAAGTGATTTACTATTCTTTTTGCTATAGGGCAACTTAAAGTCTATAACCAGGGAAAACACTTTAAAGTCATCACGGATCATTATAGTCTAAAATTGTTAAATATCATGGCGAGCACCGTTTTTTGATGTTTTTTTCAAAAAAAAAAAATTATGGCCGAAAAATGACACTGTAAAAATCAATTTTTTTTGTATTCTTTGAATATAAATAAAGAAACCTACAAAATTTCACAATTATATCTTTTTTCTTTCTATATAAAAAAGAATGTTAAAAATTGTATATTGTTTTACTAAGAGGAAAAGTGAAACTTTTTTTTTACTAGTCTGTAGAATTTACTACAGACGAGTAAAAAAAGCACTTTACCTCTGAGTGAAACATACTATTTTTTCTTCAAGCATCCTATATATACACGGTGTATTTGAAATAGGGTCGGAAATTTTAACAGATGGTTTTACATCATAAAAAATGACAAAAAGTTCCTATAAACATATGTCTAAAAATGCGTCATAAGGGAGCTACGCCCCTTTGAAAGTGGCTAAAAAAATCGGTTTTTATTTAATAACTCAGGAACACTTTTAGATATATTAACGAGGTTTTGAACGTGAATTAATCCTAATAAGGCCCATCTTTGTATGTAATTTTCACGTACTTATTTAAACCAGGGGTGTGCGAAACGGGGGGGGGGGCTTATCAGTTTTTTGTCCCAAACTTTTTTCTGTGTAACTTTTTTGCAATTTTATTTTTGAAATATGATTCCCCAGATCAAAATACATAAAAAAGGTACTCTTGTTGTAATACTGTAGGATTAATCGTTTTCGAGAAAAATTCATTCGAAGGTAAAATTCCACGGTTCGAGGACGAAAAATTAAATACTAAAATGTTGAAAACCAAAATTTTAATGATGCAGGGCGAATGTACATTAAAAACTAAGAAAAAAACCTCATATACAGGTACTTCCAAAAATGAATCCTAATGGAGCTATGGTCTCCTAAATATGCACCATTTTTAAAGGGCTATGGTAGCTTTAAAAGCGTTTTTTCGACCTACATGTATGGAAACTTTTTTTCTTAGCTTTTGATGTAGAATAACATTGCATCATTAAAATTTTGGTTTTCGACAGTTTAGTATTTAATTTTTCGTCCTCGAACAGTGAAATTTCACCTTCAAATTAACTTTTCTCGAAAACGGTTAATCCTACAGTATTACAACAAGAGTACCTTTTTTATGTATTTTGACCTGATGAATCATATTTCAAAAATAAAATTGCAAAAAAGTTACACAGAAAAAAGTTTGGGACAAAAAACTGATAAGCCCCTCCCGTTTCGCACACCCCTGGTTGAAATAAGTACATGAAAACAACACATAAAAACGGGCCTTGGTAGGATTAGTTGAAGTGCAAAACCTCGTTGATATATCTCAAAGGGTTTCTAAGTTATTAAATAAAAACCAATTTTTTTAGCCACTTTCAAAGGGGTGTAGCTCCCTTATGACGCATTTTTAGACATATGTTTATAGGAACTTTTTGTCATATTTTATGATGTAGAATCATCTGTTAAAATTTCTGACGCTATTTCAAATACACCGTGTATATATATTTTTTCAATATTAATTTTCGAATTTAATTTATTCAGTAACAAAGTATGTTTTTTTTTATTAAGATAGGCTTATAAAACCCGTTCGAAATAAACTTAAACCTTCCTCAGCTCATTTTAAATTTTTTTCGTTGGCTGAATCGTACACTTTTCGCGATTTCGATGGTAACTTGTATAATTTATTTGCAATTTCGGAGAGATTTGTAGGTGTATAAACCATATATTCTTCTTCAATCATTTTTAATCAATTTCACACAAGGTTTTTGCACAGAATCTCGAGTCAACCACTTGTTTACATAATAAACAAACAAGTATGGCTGTCATCAAAGTCAAAGAGTGCTGCCGTCAGTGGTGGTTTTACTAACTAACTTTTTTACGGCGTACAACAATGAACTCATTTTTTTACTGTAAAAAACAGATCACTTCTAACTAGTGTGTTCAGTTATAAAATATGAATATTTTAGTACGCCTAAAGAAAAAAATATATTTTTAAAATTTGAAGGTAGATAGACCCCTTAAAACTTCATTAAGTTAGGCAGAATAATTAATTTATCTGGAGTGCAACGCAGTAACTAAAACGGGGGATAGGTATATTTGTGTTAATCAGCGGTAGTATGTTCTGTAAACAAGTCAGTGAATTTGCGATTATGTGTAGAGTGTTAAGCAAATTGTTGTCATGCCATGTCCTGTTTGTTTTAATCGTTGTACGTGTTTACGTACAAAAATAAAGTTTTTCTTTAAGCGTACTAAAATGTTCATATTTTATAACTGAACACACTAGTTAGAAGTGATCTATTTTTTTTACAGTAAAAAAATGAGTTCATTGTTGTACGCCGTAAAAAAAATTAGCAAAACCACCACTGGCGGCAGCACTCTTTGACTTTGATGACGGCCATACTTCAAACTTGTTTGTTTATTATGTATTATGTGGTTGACTCGTGATTCTGTGCAAAAACCTTGTGTGAAATTGATTAAAAATGATTGAAGAAGAATATATGGTTATATAAGCGTACTAAAATGTTCATATTTTATAACTGAACACACTAGTTAAAAGTGATCTATTTTTTTACAGTAAAAAAATGAGTTCATTGTTGTACGCCGTAAAAAAAGTTAGTTAGCAAAACCACCACTGGCGGCAGCACTCTTTGACTTTGATGACGGCCATACTTCAAACTTGTTTGTTTATTATGTAGACAGGTGGTTGACTCGAGATTCTGTGCAAAAACCTTGTGTGAAATTGATTAAAAATGATTGAAGAAGAATATATGGTTTATACACCTACAAATCTCTTCGAAATTGCAAATGCTACATTAGACAATTAGACATCGAAATCGCGAAAAGTGTACGATTTAGCCTACGAAAAAAATTTAAAATGAGCTAAGGAAGGTTTAAGTTTATTTGAAAGGGTTTTATTGACCTATTTTAATAAAAAAAACATACTTTATTACTGAATAAATTAATTTCAAAATAATTATTAAGGGGAACAAAATAGTTTATTTGACAGAAATAAAATTTATTTGTCACAGCCAAATAATTTAATTGGCCATATCCAACCAAATATTTAGTTTAGACACAAATAAACTGTTTTATCAGTGTATAACTTTAAGTTTAGCGCCATGCTTGGTGTCATGCTTTTTGTAATAGTGGCTAAATCAGATATGATGCAATGAGAAGTTGGAAAGTAAATATCTATAGTTGATAAAAAATATAATAATTTGGAAAAGAACTTAAAATTTGCAATCGTTTCCAATAAATTACCTGAAAATTACTAGTGTCAAGCATGATCGGCCTTAAAATAAATGTCCCTATTTAAATATTTTCCTCAAATATAGATAAATCATTTAATAAAGATCCTATCTGTTTAGGGTTTCTTAAGAGACGAGAAATGGAACTTTTTTCTCGATTGTCTTAATTTTTGAGACAAGAAATATTAATCATGTCTTGAACATTTCGCGACGATGAAGTTCTTGCTCAGGTGCGGCTTTAGAGGGATGGTGGTGGTGACACTTCCCCTCCCCAATAGACCGAGTTTTAGGGTAAATATCCGATTTTTTAAAGAAAAACCATAGCCAAAAATTAGTATTTTTTTGTCCAAAAAGTAAGAAACAAGTGATTTTTTTTAAGTTCTTTTATAAAAAATAGGTGGGATATGTTTGTCCTAATATAAAATATTATGTGACCCTGTACAAACAAACCCAGTTAATGTGTAAAATTAAAAAAAAAATAAAAATTTCGGATTCTTACGTAAAAAACTTTTCTACATAAGAATCCGACAAAAAAAGAAATACGTTAATTTGACACAGTAACTGAGTTTCTTTGTGCAGGGTCACATATAGTGTTTTAAAACTGCACAAATATATCCCATTAGTAACTTATAGTTAAGTATTGATTTTGTAGACCTACAAAAAGCATTTGATAGTTTACCACGGGAACTAATATGGAGAGTGCTACGAGAAAAAGGAGTATGTGAAGAGTTAATTGAAGCTATTAAAGCTATATATAAAAACTGTAGGAATTATGTCAGATGCAATAACATGACTTCTAAGATATTTACAACCACCAAAGGAGTAAGGCAAGGAGGAGTGTTAAGCCCTTTACTGTTCATAATTGTTATGGACTATTTGGCTCAAAAAGTTGAGGAGATAGTGCGAGGAGCTTGTCTCGGAGTTCGAAGACTCGAAGCCGTCGTCATTAGAGAGCTGATGTTTGCAGATGATTTGGTGTTACTGGCTGAGAGTTTGGAGCATTTGCAGATAATCCTAACAGCGTGGAATAATGTTCTTAGTGCCAATGGTCTGAAGATAAATGTAGTCAAAACTGAAGTGATGGTTGTATCAAAGAACAGTGCTAAAGTGGAAATAAAACTGGAGGATGAAGTAGTTCAGCAGGTGGATGTGTTTAAGTATTTGGGAGCGAAAGTGGAGCGCAGTGGAGATATGGAATGTGAGGTAAATACAAGGATTGCGTCAGCCACAAAGGCGTATTATGCTATGAGTTCTTTTTTGGGCATAAGGATATTAGTAAAATATCAAAAGTGCGTGTCTTTCAAAGTGTTCTTGTCCCAATTTTATTGTATGGAAGTGAGTCATGGGTGTTATTAGAGAAGCAAAAGTCGAAAGTGCAAGCTTTGGAGATGAAAGTATTGAGGAGAATTGAAGTTGTGACCAGAAGAGATAGAATAAGAAATGAAGAAATAAGAAGAAGATTAGGCGTGAAATCGGTTTTGGAAAAAATAGAGAGTAACTTACTACGATGGTTTGGACACCTAGTGCGTATGACGGAAGATAGGATAGTGAAAAAAGTGTGGGAGATGGAAGCAGAGGGAGGCCAAGAAAGAAGTGGAACGAGTGCGTGTCTGAGATACTAGAGAAAAAGGACCTTACCTGGGGCAACGCTATACAGGTTGCTAGAAATCGACAGGAGTGGAGGAAAATACACCAGGCAGCAGCTCCAGCACCTATGGGTGCACCTCGACACCCATAAAGGGTACAAGAGGTCGAGATTAAGTAAGTAAGTAAGTTAAGTATTGATATCACTTAATATCAAGTTGGAACTATAAAATACTAAAAAGTCCCTTTTCTGTGCATTTTAAATATTTTTTTTGGATGTAGGATTTTTTAAATATCTGCTGGGACACATATGTCCCAACAGGAGCGAAAGGGTTAATAATTATTATAAATGACTATGATTTTTTATTTTCATAACTTAAACTTTTAGGTGTATGAAAAGTACAAAAATTTAATCAAGAGTCGAGAAATCTTGATTTTTTTTAAATTAAACTCTTTTTTTTTATTTTTTCTTGAAATCGAGATAAGATAATGTCTTGATTCTCGCGAAACCCTAAATCTATTGAGAGCAATTTTTACGTGTTGCTAAAAGAAAAATGTAAAATATTCATTCCATCTTCAAATATATTTTATCTATGGCATATTGCCCCGAAGAATACTAATGAGCTTTTATTATCCCCATTTATCAGTAGCAGGAAACGGGAAAATGAAAATGTAATATTTTACGTATTTTTTATTTTATTCTTTCGATTTAGCACTGAAAAGGTGCACACTGGATCACAGAAAAAAAAATGATTTCTTAAAATAATGACACGTGTCTTTCGATATCTTTAAATCCATATTCTCTTGTTTTAAGGCTAGCATTTCTCTAAAGCAAAGTCAATGTCCTTGAAGGAACAGCGCGGATCTTTATTGAAAACCCCGTGCTCTTTATTAAGGACAATCACTTTGATTCAAAGAAATGCTGGCCTTGAAACAACAGTATATGGCTTTGAAGAAACTTTTTGGTTCAAATCTGGATATTATGAAAATTATATTTAATAAAAATTATTTAAAAAATAATGAATGAATGAATAAAACACTATCAAAAGTACGAAACAAGTGAATTTTTTTTCTTTTCTTTTTGTTCTTTTACAAGAAATGAGTGGGATATGTTTGTCCCAATATAAAATATTATGTGACTCTGTACAAACAAACCAAGTTGGTGTGTCAAATTAAAAAAAAAATAAAATTTCGGATTCTTAAGTAAAAAAGTTTTCTACATAAAAATCCGACAAAAAACAATAAATTCGTTAATTTGACACACTAACTGAGTTTCTTTGTGCAGGGTCACATATAGTGTTTTAAAGCTGCTCAAATATATCCCATTAGTAACTTATAGTTAAGTATTGCTATCACTTGATTCATGTTTAATAATAATAATAATAATATAATATGTTTGCACTATAAAATACCAATATGACTATAGGATTTGTTGAACATCTGCTGGGACATATATGTCCATACATGAGCGAAAGGTATTTTTAACCATCTGCTGGGACATATATGTCCCTACAGAAGCGAAGGAATTAAACCAAAAAGCGTGTATGACAGCGTTTCTATTATTTCTACCGTCCTAGTAGTCCTTCTGTTAATTTTACTCCCCTCTACCTTATAATAAAAATAATACATCAAAAAGGTATTCTTTATGGGTCCAACCTTTCTCGAAAAAATTGCAGTTAAAGAGAAAATTTCACATTCTGAGAATACAAAATAGTAACTGAAAAAAATGCCAAAAAAATTAAATTCTGCACAGCGATTCTACATCAAAAACCATAAAAAAAGTTTCCGTACACAAGTATCTACAAATTGCTTTTTAAGAGACCCTAGCTCCCCTCTACGATCCCTAAAAAGTGTTATTCTTTAAGAGGCCGTAGTACTCTTAAAACCTAGATGTATACAAACTTTTTTCCACAGTTTTAAATGTAGAATCACCCCTTAAAATTTCCGAACCTATTTTCGCATAACCCTGTATATCTCAACTGCTTGTTTTAAAATAAAATTAATGGTATAGATGCAGCCTTGAATTTACTCTTATGTATTTTGACACGAAAACGCAACGGGCTTTAAAGCTTGTACTTTTCAATAACAAATTTTAAGCTGATTAAAAACTCTTTACGTTCGTATTTTTAAATTTTCTTGAAGCAGGTAAGTGTCTATTAAAAGCTGACTTACGAAACTTTTTCCCATTGGAATGGTTTTATTAGAAGCTTGTCTTACGACTTTTAACAAATTGAATTCATGCTATCTATGAATTAAATTGATTTTAAGGAAATTAAAGACTGAAAAAATGCATTAATTTTAGAATAAATTAAAACTACTGGAGCTAATAAAAAAAAAGTCCAAACCGTTAAAAAATCCGTACCTAAATTCCCTTTAGATTTCCTTCAAATGTTCTTAAACATCTTGAAAATTAGCTATAAAAAGGCCCACGTTTGGAAAAGATGAAATTTCCTCAAAATTTGCTTCATTTGTACACCGGAATTCTTCCTTCCGTAATAAAACAATATAGTTGAAAAAAGAATCAAGGAAAAATCTATAAAAATTTTCAAAAAAAAAATATTTACAGCAAAAATTTCTTTTATACGGTCAATATTACGCAAGCTATTGCTAAAAGAGTTTTAACCCCTTTTCCCCCTTACCAATCCAGATTTTTAGCAAAAAGGACCCTGTCCTCGAACGTTGGATAAGAAATATATGGTCAAAATTTTAAAGCTTTAGCATAACGTGTTCTCGAGCTTTTATTCTCATTAATTTTCCCTGATAAACGCCCTCTGGTCAAATTCGTGACCACGATAACTCAATAACGCTTTGAGATAAATACTTTAATTTTGACCATAGGTTCCTTATAGTTTTTAGCAACAAAAATTAGGATTTTTAAAAAAAGGATATTTTTTTAATTTTTTTTTTTAATTTATTAATAAGTTCAAATTTGAACTTATTAAAAAGTATTCCTTGGAAGCTATATTTTGTATGAAAATAAATTTTCCTCTATGAAAATGACATTTAGCACACTCTTTCGTTCTTTAGAAAACGCCTTATATCATACTAGTTTGATATTTTTATATCACACTCGTGTGATATTTATGTATGGAGGTTTGCCTAATTTTATTTAGATATTTACCTCGTAGATTCTACAAATTTGATTCACCTTGTTTTATAAACCATTTTCCACCTTTCACCACAGCCTTTTATATCTTTTAAGTGTTTTAATTCAAATATTTCTGTTTTTCATGTCAAAAATAGAAACTATATAACGTTACTATTTTGACCATTACTGTCTTGTCTAGACAGTCTAGATCTTACGTTACGTAAAAAACATCATAATACACAGTATTTTTCTTATGAATGTAAAACAGTACAATTTTACTGTCATATGGCAGCATAACCACAGAAATCTAATTTAATAAGTAAACTTAAGTTTGCATTTATTTAGGAATAGGCAACCTATTAAACAGCTATGTATTGTATTAAATATAAAATCAAGAAACTAAAGCTAAATAAAAATAATATTTCCTGTTTGACATACCTACATATATAAATGTGTATGCTATTTATAATTATAATTATTTTTTGCTTTGCTTTTCTTAAAAATTAATAAAAATTAGAAAATTTTAAAATAAAAAACTTCATATTTTTTCGGGATCGTAGGAAAAATAGTGTACATAACTTGTTGGAAAGAGTATTTTATGCACTCGGTTCCTCACTCGACTAGCTGCTCATTTGTAACCCTTCCCACTCGCGTAAAATATGTCACTTTCCACACTAGTTTTTCTATTTTGCGACTCTTATAAGCTAATAATCACACGCATTTTGCGTGTTCTTATAGGCCCATAAGAGGTCTGTACTTTTTGTCCTTTTGGGTTGGCAACAGACCTGGCCTATCGCTTGACGTTTTCCGTGCAAATGTCAATGTCGCTTTAAAGTTGAATTTTCTACAAAATTTTGTGTTTAGGTTATTTTTACCATGTTAAAATTGTGGCTTGGTTAATTGCAGTAAAAAAGAGAAGAGATGGCTATAAAATGTATCAAAATATCATTTGTTCTTAGAATTTTAAACATGGTGTAAACTGTAATGCCAATCCAAAACAAAAATCCCTAAATCAGTCATGAATTTAAATGTAAGTTTTTTTTTTAATTTTAGAGCAAAATAGAATAAATTGTATAAAGCACTCGTTTCATAACATAACGTTTTTAGCACACTAGTACTTTGAAAACTCGCCGCAAGCGGCTCGTTTTCTGAACTTGTACTCGTGTGCGAAAAACGTATGTTATGAAACTAGTACTTTAATATACAATAACAGCTGCAGTTTATTACAATAAAAATTTCAAATTGTACAAAATCATTTCAATTTTTAATCAATATAATAACATTGGCACATGCAAATACATCAGATTTAGATAATTAAAAATTCCCATTATTAATTGTTCTTTGAAACTCGATTAAATCTAGTTTAAACAGTATAATTCTGCTAGTTCATTTATTCCATTGTGTGTATTTAAATTAACTCTATTTAATGTAAAACTAGTTATATAACACTAGTTTACAACATATTTTTTTTAGATGGACATATTCGAGTAGTAGTTCCTGTTCTTTCCGCCAGGGGTAAAGCCTTTTTAACCGACTTCCAAAAAGGAGGAGGTTATCAATTCGACGTGTGACTTTGTTTTTTTTTTATGTTTGTTCCCGCATAACTTTGGAACGAATGAACGGAATTTGATGAAACTTTTTGCAACTTAAAGAGGGCATTCATGAGGTGGTCCCGTTTTTATTTGACGCTCGGATGATGCCGGGTAAGCCGGATAATTAACATAAATCTAATCATTTTAACGCAATTTCACTTAAAAACGGCTTAATTTGGTTCTACTACCAGCCAAATTTTTAGAGAAATATCGGATAACTCGCTAAGCCGGATAACTTGATTAAGGGGTCACTTAAATATTACGGCACACTGAAAATCTTTTAAATGCCGCTAAACTTGATTCTCTGGACCTGTAATATTAAAATACCAAGAGAAAATGATAAATGTTGTGATTTTACCAAAAGGTGTTGTTTAATTATTACTTAACGCTTAAAGTTTAACAAGATTTTATTTAGTATTTCGTTTAAATTAAGGTTGGTTGGACTCTTGGGCGCTGAAATAAAAATATTACTTTTATTTTTTAGAAATTTATCTTTAAGATAACGACCTCACAACGCACTAACAGTGCGTTGTGACGTCAGCAGCTTACCGAGATGGAGGGACAACTATAATTTAGCTTAGATGACGTTACAAATCTACAAGTTCTGTGTCTCTAAAAAGTAAAAAAAAAACTTTTCAACTTTTCGCAAAAAAAATGAACTGACTTCTATGTCTCTAAAAAGTGAAAAATAAAAAATACTTAAGTCGGTGCCCATTTTACAGCAAACAATAATAAAATAATAAAAAAAAAACAATTGTTAGTAATTAATTTAGGGAATGGTGAAATTGGCACCGACTTAAGTATTTTTTATTTTTTACTTTTTAGAGACATAGAAGTTAGTTCATTTTTTTTGCGAAAAGTTTTTATTGTAAAGGATAGTTGGAAAATTCAGGTTTATTAGTTGGTAAATGCTGGTACTCTAATTTTGGTAGTATTAGTAACTTTTAAAATATCTTTTGACGCATTTAAAACTAAAAGAGAAATTTGGCTAAAAACACGTTTGATGGGATACCATGGTAAAAATATGCATTTTTTATGTCTTCACTCTTTTTTTACGTAAAAGGTGATCAAAATAAGGCACACTAGTTTTATAAATTTATCACGCATCCTTTTTTATTTTAGTTTCCAAATGCAATTATAAGAAGGAAGGATTTTGCTGAAAAAAAAATAGATTTGCTCTTTTTATTTTATTTAACTTTTTTTCCTAGTTTAAAATCCAAGTGTACACGTTATAAATTACGGTTTTTTACACTGCAAACACATTATGACCACATATGTGAACACGTTTATTTGATGTTCGTCCGTTAAAAAATGAATGCTGCAATCGCACATTCATTTGCGAATTAATGTAACGTGATAACGTTGGCACAGGACTGTGTTACACATAATTTTTAAGGACTTTTTCGAGGGGTTTATTTATTATTTATTTATTTATTGGACTATTTTATTCAACTATCATAATATCGGTTTCAACCAATAAAAAACAAGGAATTATCATAACGACGGGATATTTTCGTCTCGAATATATACCAGAAAATCGAATATATACCAGTTTTCTAGTTCTTTGATATAACAAGCTTGATAATGTAATATTATAACAAAATATCAACTAAAAGGCAATTTTTATGTCTTATTAGCTTATTTTTATTCAATATTAATAAAATTTAACGAATTTAGATCTTTTTTATTCCGTTATTTTAAGCTATGATGGCAGTACAGTCCTCCACAATCCTCCACAATCATCTACAATCTAAAATCTTCCCACAATCTTTAACAATCTTCGACAATTTAATAAATTATTTTATGAACTTTAGTATCAAACAATAATTATTATTAATAATATAATAATTAATGTTAATAATATTAATAAAAATAATTGGAATTGTGTAAGATTGTCAAAGATTTTCAAAGATTATGGAAGATTGTTGGGATAGTGTAAGATTGTCAGAGATTGTGGAATATTTTTGGGCTTGTGAAAGTTGTCAAAGATTGTGGAAGATTCTTGGTATGTGAAAGACTGTCAATGATTGTTGGGATTCTGAGAAAGTAAGTAAGTGAGAAGCGTAAAAACGCAATAGTTTTTTATTCTTAAAAAAAAATACCAACACAAGACTTTCCTTCTGTAAAGTAAAACATATAATCTTGAAATTATTTAAATTATAGTGACAGATACAGTTCGTAATTTGTAGAGCAAGCAATGAAAAATTCAAACGATTCGGAGTAGGATGTAAGAAACGTAGATGTAGTGCAACAGGTCCTTGAGATCCTAGCACGAACGGGCTTTCTGATGTATTGCTTTGGGATCCGACAGAGACGGCCTAAGGATATATTTAGATTTTAGATTTTTAAACTAAACAAATCTGATTTTTTATTATTACCTAGATTTACGTATTAATTAAACTAGCCGTGAATCTGTTTTTTTTTGCACGAGCGTGCAGGGCACAGCTAATTTTAATTTTTTTCACCTAAAAAGCCTGGCACATCTGATGTTTTTTCCTGATTATGGTTCTGGGTACATTTTAAGCATTTTGTACATAAATTAAAAAAATTGTTAGATGGGTTTTTTACAACATCGTCTTAAACTTAGCAGTTACAGAACTAGGGAAATTTGAACATCCGATTTATATAAAATTCAATATTCCGCAAAAACTACAAAAGTTAAATGAATTTTACAAATATATTCAGCAGCTCAAAATCTATAAGGAAACTTATTTTCGTTAGGTCATGGATAAATCCCTGCTCCTTGGTAAAAGTGTTAAGTTTAAGACGATGTAGCAAAAAAGCCATCAAACGATATTTTCTAATGCTTTTCCTTTTTGAAAATTTCAAAATTATGGGAAAGCCTTGTATTCGTGCAAAATTTTTTTTACAGAATGCTTAAAATATACTCCAGAACCAAAATCAGAAAAAACATCGGAGGTGCAGACCTTTCAGGTGAACATTTTTAAAAATATCTGTGAGGCGCATTTTTGGGAGGGGGGAGGGGAAGACAGAAAAAACATTTCCCAAGTAAAGATTTAGAAATTTCCCAGGTATAATAAAAAGCTTTACCTCTGGCGCCTCATTAAAAGAATAAAATTTATCCAGCTAAACATTTATTTATGTATTTATTCATTTATTTTACAGCACAGTGTTAAGTTACAAGTAACCTAACTTATGTATGTAAGAAATTGTCAAAGGCTCTTACTGCTTCTATGATCTGTTTTTTCAAGCAAGATAGTAAATTAAAAATCGCACAGTAAATATCTTTACAACAGGTTTGAATAGTATATGTTTGTGTATGAGTTGTTTTATAAAATAAACTACGCAGTATATTCGCACATCCAATATTCTAATCTGTTTTGAAAATATTCACTGTGCGATTTTTAATTTGCTATCTTGATTGATGAAACAGAGCATAGATAAATAATTTTCCATAATCTTGCTATTTTTATTAACAGAAAAATATTTAAAAAACAATATTTTTTTAACTAACCATAACCAAAGCCTGACCTGTAATCCGGGAGGATCCCTTCTGACCGAATTTAAAAACAGGGGTGTCTTAATATAATATACTATTATCGCCCCTTTTGTATCGCGCCCCAACCGCCACATTTAAAAAGATTACCGTAACGAGGCAATTGTGAATGATGTACCGCATGATCAAGAATGCTTTGAATAATATATAATTGTGGTTGCACGCCAGAAAAGAGCCTTGTTTTCCTGTTTAAGTTTAGAAGAATATATAATAATGTTTATGTATAATAAAAAATAAAAAACGGGTCTTTGGGCAATTAATGGGAGTTTTAGTATAAGATTAAGTGTACTTAAACTTACTTAAAATTTCCTTTAAAACAGTGACTCGTCAGAATTATACCTACTTGGCTACATTTTTAAATTTTAATACCTTTTGTAAAGCTATCTTGCCTGCGAGCTTTGTATGTAATGAAATTTTTTACAGAGATCGGTAGCCTATTTTATTCACAATCATTATTTAAATGACTATAACTTTAATAACTTTCAGGTTAAGAAATAGCTGTATAAATAAAATTTTAGTAACATTTATCAGTAAAAGATTATCACATAAGGCCGAGCATATGACTGACGTTTCTTTATACCCAGAAATTTCGAGATACAAGGCCTTTTGTGACGGAAGTTCAATTTGTGGCCGTTCCGTGTTTATAATTTAAAATCAAATTAGGCCTCCTTTTTAGGCATTGTAAGCGTTAGGGATTGTTTAATGAACTATTCAAAATGTTGCCTTTGACTAATTATAAAAGATATAGTTTCAATAAGATTAAAAAGCGTGCCGCAGGGGGAATAAAATATGAAACACTATGGAAATATTTTGACAAATTACATTATGGAGCTATTGTATTTGTTTTAAAAGTTTACTAAGGGTGGAGGTTGCATACTTTAAGGTTTCAACCTAAACAATTTTTCATTAAACAGCATTCAATTTTTTTGACGAAAATTGTAAGTATTCTTTATGTAAATTATACTAAAATGTAAAGCTGTCTCTAGAAAAAGGGGAAGTGACAGCTTATGGAGAAGGTCCTTCTCAGAAGATGGTCATCACTGATGACTCATCGGGTGACTTTATTACAAAAAGCACATGCCCATTATACATTGCCTAATGCTTCAAAAAGTTGAATCCATAGATTTATTTACACACTGATGAAAAAAAAATTTACACATTCGACCGTATAGACCTGAACTGACATGGAATCGTGTTAACTTGTGTAAAAATGTTTAATTTTAATACCGTTTTTCGTAAAGTTTACACAATTTTACTCTATTTAATACATTTTTGTGTCAATTCAGGTCTACACGGTCGACTGTGTAACAGTTTTACATTAGTGTTTATTTAATGACATGATTATTTTTTTCTACGACTGCTTTAGAATATAAGAAAATACACACACTTTTCAAACACAGAATGAATCCATTCTAGCTCTAGATACGGTATGAATATTCCGTATCAAGTGTTAGAATGAGCACATGTAGTTCCATCTCTTGTTTAAAAAAGTAAAGAAAACTGTAGCAAAATTAGCAAAAATATATATATATTTTACCATGAAATATTGAACAATTTAATGCAATTTAAAGTTTTGCGTTAAAATTACATAAAGTTTATTAGTTTTTCTTAATATTTGACCAATTTTTTATCAATTTAGTTCAAAAAATTAAAACCTAAAACCATCTATTGTTAAATATTTAAACCTGATATCTGTTACAACAATCTGACATAACCTTCAATTTTTGCATTATAATTTGTAAATATGTGCTAAAATTAAACAAAAATATTTTTTAAGTACTGATTTGATAAAATTATTAAATAACATTAATTACTTTATTTAAAAATATGTGTTTTTTTGCATTTACAATGTCGAGTCATAAAAAACATGGTTATTAACCTTGTCCGCAGTTTAAAGCCATACAGTGTTTCATATTTGCAGTCGAAGAAAAAGTATAGTCTACAACACGTATGGAATAGTCATTCCGCGCTCGCGGGACCGTCTAATGTCTATTCCATTCTAGTTATAGAATATACTATACTGTATAATTTTAATTGGACTTCTCAAAAAAAGTGTCTGTCTATCTGTCTGCCTGCCTCCCTGTCGGTCGGTCGATCTATCGATATATACATATATCTGTTATTACATATATTTTAAATAAATCGATATATTTTAAATAAATCGAAATTTCAAATTTGTATTTTAAAATTCTACATTATATTCATTGAGGTTAAAGTCCAAACCATAAAGGGAACAGAATAATGAAAAATTATGCAAATGTTTTGATATCGGATGTGACAAATGAAGGGGAGAGTTTAAAGACTCACAGTTGGTGTTATCAAAGGGATAAATTACTGTGATTATTCTTTGGTCATTCACACTCTTTAATTTATGCGTAGCGCCTTTCCAGAGATTATTTTTGTGTGTATGTTAGCGGATTTTGTTTAAACTGGACTGTGAGATTAGAAAAGAAAAATTTGAATAATTTGACACTGAACAATTATGTAATAAAGAACAGTTCTTAGTATGGTAGATACGAAGTCGACCCCTCGGCTAGATAAAAGGGTAGATATAAAAACTAAGTCACAAAGTATTATAATAATATAAAAATAAATAAACGATACAGAACCGAAGAATATGGTGTGAAGTTTATATGGATCAGAAAAGTTATAGATCAGAAAGAGGCTCTATTTTAGAGCCTAGAGCCTCTGTATTGGGGTGATATCCATAGGTTTACTTTGCCTGGGAGGTTTCGATATAATTAAATGGACTGCTAAGTTGCGTAATAGACTTGATGATGTTGTCTAATGATGAAGGGGCCCTATTCCAGAATAATCCAAATAGCGGTACACCCGCGAAGTATTTTCACGTTTTTTAGAGTTTTTAGAGATAAAGCCAGCGTGTGACACGTGGTAATATTTCGTACCCATATAATTTTTAGAATATTGCACTTTACATTTTCGTACCGTTCACGGATACCTTATTGGTACTTTAAAAGTACTTGTTTCCCGCGAAATAATTTTATGCATACTAATCCTGTTAATGGAATTTTAATTAACTATAATTCCGCCAGGGGCGGTAGCTTACGGCACGATATGCATATCGATTTATGATCATTATTTGATAAATCAATAAAGCTTCGGTTTCCTCAAAAAGTCGCAGACGGTAACGACTGCGACCGGGTAGCCGCGACCGAGTCGTTGAGACATCTCCAATGCATTTTAAATGTTTCGTTACTACTAAGTACCGGTCGCCATTCGTTTGGTCGCCGGTCGCTTGACCGCTCCGGGAGCAGATGCACGACTATTTCGTCACGAATTTGACGGTGAAACAGGTGGTTTTCCTCTGTGACAAGTGTCTTTCACTGTTTCACTCAATTAGAATGGCTTGAAATCCCTCCACCTTTCTCAGCCGAAACGTCTCATCAACTTTTACCCTTTTTTCTTCATGATGGTAATAAGAGGAGGAGATTCTCTTCTTCCGCTTGATAATTTAGAAAAAATTAAAAGGACCAACTTTTTAGAGATATTCATACTGATTGAAAGGCATAAACTCGCAATCAATAAAACAGCTAGTTATAAAATGGCCAGCTAACAGAATGGCGACTGGCGACTGACGAGAACGAGGAAAACAGGTAGGGTCGTGACGACCTGGTCGCGGCTACCCGATCGCAGTCGTCAGTGACTGCGACTTTTGGAGGAAACCGAAGCTTAATCAGTGCCGTAGACAACTAATATTAACCAAACTATAAATAATAACAGATTAAATTTAAATTGACTTATTTAAATTCTGTGCTAGGAATTGAGTCCAAACACCTTCTAAGAGTTTATAGAGTAGCTCTGAGAGCTTACAGAGTAGATCAATTAGAACAAGAAGTAGAAATTTAATGAAGAAATGATATTAAGAGTAAACATTGTTGTGCCTTTCAAGTTACCCTCTGATATAATATTTGTAAAAGCTAATTAATTTAACGGACCTCTATGAAAGCTAAGCAAGAAAATCTTTCGTTCGTAGATCACCTCTTCATATTGAATACTCATACAAGCGTAAATCCCTTAATGCATTATAATGGATTCATATTTACTTAATAAAACAAAAAACCCATATCGGTATAGTAGTAACCCTCAAAATCCTTCTAAGTTAACGAATCAATTAATATTTCGTCGCTTGCTTCTAATTAATTGTCGACTTTATAATTTAGTTTTGATTAATTAATTAAAAACTTTTCCAGCAAATAGAGATTCTTGGATTCTCGGAATAATTAAGAATCTCTGTTTGCACTTCGTCTCAATCCAATTACATCAATTTCTAACGGAAATATTTGTACTAGCTATTTCGAGTTAAGATCAATCCAAGCATTTTTACTTTCTTATTAAGTATTGTAAAAAATATATATATATATTTTTTTGTTAAAATTATGATATTTTTTCAAAATAAAAACCACCTAAAAGGTAAATAAGAATTACTCAAAAAACGTTATTATATTTATTTTTTTCATAAACCTCCCTCTCGATCCAAAAATGCAAAAAATTGTTTCTGGACACAACTATTTTATTAAAAAAAAATTAAAAACCACCTTAAATATTTCTGGACATAACTTTTCACTCACAAAAGACGAAACAGCTGGGGTAGCTGAGAGAAGGTAAGTGGAAATTATTATTTTTTTAACCGACTTCCAAAAAGGAGGAGGTTATCAATTCGAATTGTGACTTTGTTTTTTTTATGTTTGTTCAAGCATAACTTTGGAACAAATGAACGGAATTTGATGAAACTTTTTGCAACTTAAAGAGGGCATTCATGAGGTGGTCCCGTTTTAATTTGACGCTGAGATAATGCCGGGTAAGCCGGATAATTAAGATAAATCTCATCATTTTAACGCAATTTCACTTAAAAACGGCTTAATTTGGTTCTACTACCAGCCAAATTTTTAGAGAAATATCGGATAACTCGGATAAGCCGGATAACTTGATTAAGGGGTCACTTAAATATTACAGCACTCTGAAAATCTTTTAAATGCCGCTAAACTTGATTCTCTGGACCTGTAATATTAAAATATCAAGAGAAAATGATAAATGTTGTGATTTTACCAAAAGTCGTTGTTTGATTATTACTTAACGCTTAAAGTTTAACAAGATTTTCTTTAGAATAGAATAGAATAGAATAGAATAGAATAGAATAGAATAGAATAGAATAGAATAGAATAGAATAGAATAGAATAGAATAGAATAGAATAGAATAGAATAGAATAGAATAGAATAGAATAGAATAGAATAGAATAGAATAGAATAGAATAGAATAGAATAGAATAGAATAGAATAGAATAGAATAGAATAGAATAGAATAGATTTTATTTATGCTAAATACAAGTTTTTACAAGTTTGCAATCGTCAGGATGGTATTGAAAATGTAACTAAATAACTAAACATAATAAAATAAATAACAACATAACAAACACAGATATCACAAAAATTAGAATTCGTTTATATTAACATTTCTAAGAGAATTAGTGAATTCTTTAGTATTTTGTTTAAAATAAGGTTGGTTGGACTCTTGGGCGCTGAAATAAAAATATTACTTTTTTATTATTATTTTTTAGAAATTTATCTTTAGGATAATGACGTCACTACGCACTAACAGTGCATTGTGACGTCAGCAGCTTGCCGAGATGGAAGGGCAACTATAATTTAGCTTAGATGACGTTAGAAATCTACAAGTTCTTTGTCTCTAAAAAGTAAAAAATAAAAACTTTTCGCAAAAAAAATAACCGACTTCTATGTCTCTAAAAAGTAAAAAATAAAAAATACTTAAGTCGATGCCAATTTCACAGCAAACAATAATAAAATAATAAAAACAATTGTTAGTAATTAATTTAGGGAATGGTGAAATTGACGCCGACATAAGTATTTTTTATTTTTACTTTTTAGAGACATAGAAGTCGGTTCATTTTTTTTGGGAAAAGTTTTTATTTTTACTTTAAAATTAAAGATTTTTTTTGAAAAAAAAATATTTTCTGACATACCGAATTTACTCATTTTGATAATAACGCACTGTATACATGTATTATGCATACATAGTATACATACATATACATACTCCATACAATTAAATTCAGTTGTGGCTAAATATTTCATTTAACAATTTATTGAAATTTAATATCGCCGAATTTAATTTCCGAAATTTAATTAAATTTTACAATGTATTAAAAAGAAAATGTGTGAAAGTAACATGTTACAAGATCAACTGTTTTTAAAAAACGGAAATATTAAAATATAATTTTTCTACGACTGCTTTAGAATGTAAGCAAATACACACACTTTTCAAACACAGAATGAATCCATTCTAGCTCTAGATACGGTATAAATATTCCGTATCAAGTGTTAGAATGAGCACATGTAGTGCCATCTCTTGTTTATAAAAGTAAAGAAAACTGTAGCAAAATTAGAAAAAAAAAATAAAAAAATATATATATATATATTACCATGAAACATTGAATAATTTAATGCAATTTAAACTTTTGCGTTAAAATTACATAAAGTTTATTAGTTTTTCTTGATAGTTGACCAGTTTTTTATCAATTTAGTTTAAAAAATTAAAACTGCTCCATCTATTGTTAAATATATAAACCTGATATCTGTCATAACCTTCAACTTTTGCATTATAATTTGTAAATATGTGCTAAAATTAAATGAAAATCTTTTTTAAGTTCAGATTTGATAAAAATATTAAATAACATTAATTGCTTTATTTAAAAATATGTGTTTTATTGCATTTACAATGTCGAGTCACAAAAAACATTGTTTTATATTTGCAGTCAAAGAAAAAGTATAGTCTACAACACGTATGGAATAGTCATTCCGCACTCGCGGGACCGTCATACTCGCCTGCTGACTCATATGACTATCCGCTCGCGCGGAATATTGTCTATTCCATACTAGTTATAGAACATACTATTCTAAAACGAAAATTTGCGTAGACATTTAAAATAGTTACCTATGTCTACAAAAAATTTAAAAAATGTCTAAAAAATGTCTAAGAAATGTCCAAAAAAATTCTAAAAACAATGTCTAAGGTCCTGTTCGATATTAATTGGACATAGATGTCTAATTGCTAGACATATCACAAAATTTTTGTTTTGTTTTATTTAAATTTTTTTTTTTCAATTATTTACATTTTGTTATTAATAAACATTTTATTTATCTGTTTTTTCTTAAATATATATTTTTTTGGGTTTAGTTTTGGATTTTTCTTTGCAATTCCTTAATTTTTTCGTTTTGCTTTTCTTATAGTTTTGCGAAGGATTATCCCATTTTCCTTTAATAACCCGCATAAAATAACAGAGTAATCCAGAAGCTTTAAAATAACATACTATTTCATAATAATATTATTCATATTAGAAATAATATTAGGTATTATTTCAAACTAAAGTTTATTAAACCACAAATGAAAACCAAGAGTGACACTTGCATATTATTTCTACAAATTAACCAATTATAATAATAATGATAGTTTAAAAATAAAGGACACCTCACATTTATTTTGAAAATTCGGGACCAGTGAATGGAGCTCTCTACAAGTAGAATTATGAAACAAAAGACGTCTACCCTATATCTATCTCATTTGTGCTACACTTTCCAGCCAACCAAATAAATACTGTATTTGTTTTTCATACAACAAATACAGTATTTATTTGGTTGGCCGGAAAGTGTAGCAGTGAGCGGCACGAACGAACATAGCTAATGTGAATCTGTAAAATAAGATAATTCTACTGAAATTTAGATGGCGCCAGTAATTTCTTTAATAAAAGTAATATATTTACACTTTTCGCCCGACCAAGTAAATATTGTATTTGTTCAACAAAGAACAAATACAGAATTTGTTTGGTTGGGTGGAAGTGGGAGTGTATGTATGTCTTCTATCCTTTTTGGGTAGAACTTTTTTATCATTTATCCAAAATGAACACCTTTAATCGCAGATTCACAAGTCTTTCGTCTCGAAATGCGTAAGTAAAGTCGTGACATTTTAAGAATCCGAATGCGGTCCGCATCAAGTAGTTCCCTATATCGGCTGGAGTGTGGATTCGACCAGTGGTATACTAATGTTTATAAAATCACTTCTAAATCCCAGAAAAAATAAATTAAATGACAAAACACGGCGCCTATGAGATGTTGACTGTACACATTTTAAGTTACGACGCGCCATTCGCTGCTATTCTTGTTGAATTCCTTTAGAGTGAGCGCAATTTCTTATGGACGTACGGTGTATCTTACTTCAACCAACGTTTTAACGCTCGCTTCGTTATATGCCGTAGTAATAAAAAAGAAAGATAATATTATGTTTGTCCGTGATAATTCCTACCATTCGCATTCTTAAAAAGACAGGACTATATACGTTTTCCGTATATCGGATACGCTCTCGTTTTGCGTTTATATCCGGATCTTGTCGCGTAAAGGTTAGGAACAATAATTGTTAATACATATAAATTATAATTATTAATTATATGACATATTATAATAATTATTGACATTTAAATTTTATCTAACCCAAAAGACAACAAACAATAAGAATAATTACTAAATTACTGCTCTCTGGCTGAGTTTATCAAAGTGCATCTAAATTTAACTGACACGTAATTACCATGGCAACTCAAATTAAAATCAAGAATTTGATCTTAACTGAGACTTTATCCGTTAGATAAATTTTAACTGTACATTGATAAACCCAGCCTCTATCTCTAAGAAATTTCAGCTATAAAATATAGACAACGAAGCACTTACATTGTCAGTCTGACAATAAAGCTTTCGTTAAATTTAAATTTAATTAAGGTTAATGTTTGCAAGCTTGTTTTAATTTTAATTTCATGGTTTAAATAATAAAAGCTTCATCTAAACTCAGCTGAAACATGGTCTTAGACTAAATGTCAGTGTTTTCCTAGATTACCACAATTCCGTTTACATGCTTTGTCTTAGTTATTTAGAATAATTAATATTTAAATAAATAAAAATATTTAATTAACTTAGCTCGTTTTTGTCAAATTATTTTATATTATTAATGTGCATTAAATAAATAATTAAATAAAATCTAGTTTACTAGTTATAGACTATAACTTTTTTTTTAATTTTGGCAGTTGAAGCAAATGAATCTGTACATATTATGTTTTATATTATGTTATATGTTATGTTATATGTTATGTATAAAGGTAAATTTATACAGTTTTGTTTTAAGTTTTAATTTTTAGGAATTTACGAATGGGCAGCAGTCCAATACGTTAGGCAACATAAATTTAGGTCTTCAATACCAACCCAAAAAGAAAATTCTCTAATAATATTATATTTGGATTTTATCACAGTGCAACAAAAAATGTGCATTTTATGCAAAATTATTAAAGAATACATAAAACAGCTTATTAAACACAAAAACAAGTACAAAATCTTTACACACAACAGGGTATTTATTATCAATGACTGTCAAATTAAGGAGTAGGTCATAAGGAAACTTTAGACCTACTGTACACATAGCTGTGTAAAAAAAAAAAAAAAATAGTTTTTTACTTAAAAAAAAAACAAATATCTTACCTTAATGTAATTTAAAATATAATCTAAAATGTTATTTTTACCTAAAATATGCATAATTTTATTTTAAAACAATAATTATACTTTTATCTCTTTACCTAATCTAAATAGACGGCAGTCCATTACTTTTCAGTTTTTAAGGAGCCCACCCTATAATTACGGTCCCATTAAATCTTACGTGAACGATCCTATGAAATCTTACGAAAATTCCATCAATAAAGTAGGAAATTGTAGGAAAGATCCCACCAACTTGATAGGTTTTCATGGTTTTTGATAAACTCTGGTAGCGTTTTTGTTAATTTGAAATAGGAATTCCTATTCCTTTACAATCTTACGATAATACCTCTGTCCCATCAAGTCCTACGCAAGCTATCAAAGTCCATTTAATCTTATTAAAATCCCATTTTGATAAGGACCGTAGTTACAGGGCACCAATTACAATCATTACATTACATTACATGTTTGTTTTACCTTGTACTATTCTACTTAATTAAGCATCCCTAAGTCCAGGACTTGTGTGGGCTAGTAATAAAGGGAACTACCGGCTTATCCTGACTTTCGAATCAGTTTTTATAGGGAGCCTCCGCTTTACTTATCGCCTTCGCCAAATTTCAATAATTAATTTACTGAAAAAGGCAAATCGGAGCCAGTGAGAATCGAACTCACGATAGCTTGGCTAGTTGGCTTGTCATGTAGACGCGCTAGCCAACTAAGAAAAACAGATTTTTTGGAAAACCACAAAATAATTATAATTATAGGTTAACGAAGAGTACTCGCTCGACATGGCCGGTATGAACAGCATCACTCCCAGAAACCAAAAGGAGGTAGTACAATGGGCCCAGCTAAGTGGACTAAGTGCGTGTAGATAGCTACCCTCCACCCCAATAACCATAACCATATAGGTTAACTCGTCGGTTAACACTGTTTAAAGTTACTTCTGTGATTGGTTTATACATTGACACATGATTAGTGAATGCCTTCAAAATTTAAACCTAAAATGGTGTAATAATCACAGATCAACATTTATTTAATTATAACTTAGAATCATAAACTAATAACCAGTTAGTTTATGCTTAAAATAATTAAAATTATTATTTTAATCTTGAAAATGTGTCCTAGTTTTTCATCTGCTTTTGGTATTTAGATTGATATGAAAGTTACAATGTGAAGGAAGAGAAATGTTTTAATTCTAGAAATGTATTCCCACCATAGAATATATTTTATAAAGCCATTCCTTTCATAATATTAAATAAAGTATGTTGGACTATGATCTTGTAAGAAACAAAGATAAACAAGAGTAAGGAGATGCCATTTTATTCATATATGTATATATGGAACTCGTATGTGAGATTTGAAGTCAAAATGGGCGTTTTAAATTTTTACACTTATTTTTAAGAAAAATTAAATCTGTTTAAGTTAAATTAATTATTTAATTTTGTAGTAATGTTGGGGATAATTATAATGATAGGATAAATCAACCTTAACTATTAAATTTAAATGAATTTGACTTTAACTAATGCAAAAAAAGAAGTTGAAACATTTCATTTCTTTTTTGAGGTTAGCAACGAAATGCGACCTGACCGGGCCAAACCAACACCCGATTTGAATTCAGCGACCCCAAAAACGTATAGAAATGTTTGTCTCATCTGGGGAAACAGAGCTTTTTTGTTTCTGTGTGCCTGTGTTATTAACCAAAAAACTTACAGAATGTATATTTTTCTACGACTGCTTTAGAATGTAAGCAAATACACACACTTTTCAAACACAGAATGAATCCATTCTAGCTCTAGATACGGTATGAATATTCCGTATCAAGTGTTATTATGAGCACATGTAGTACCATCTCTTGTTTATAAAAGTAAAGAAAACTGTAGCAAAATTAGCAAAAATATATATATTTTACCATGAAATATTGAATAATTTAATGCGACTTAAAGTTTTGCGTTAAAATTACAAGTTTATCAGTTTTTCTTAATATTTGACCAGTTTTTTATCAATTTAGTTCAAAAAATTAAAACTGCTCCATCTATTGTTAAATATTTAAACCTGATATCTGTCACAATAATCTGACACAATCTTCAATTTTTGCATTATAATTTGTAAATATGTGCTAAAATTAAATAAAAATCTTTTTTAAGTATTGATTTGATAAAATTATTAAATAAAATTAATTGCTTTATTTAAAGATATGTGTTTTGTTGCATTTACAATGTCGAGTCACAAAAAACATTGTTTTTAACCTTTCCGCAGTTTAAGGTCATACATTGTTTCATATTTGCAGTTGAAGAAAAAGTATAGTCTACAACACGTATGGAATAGTCATTACGCGCTCGCGGAACCGTCATACTCGCCTGCCGGCTCGTATGACAAACTTTCAACTCTCACGAAATATTGTCTATTCCATACTAGTTATAGGATATACTATTCTAGACTGTCAGTTCTTTATTTATTTAATAAATATCCTTTTTCACATATAATGTCACATGTATGTTTATCGTCAGTTGGGGAATCGTATATGTGCAAGGAGCATGAGAGGCGGCTTGTGCCGCTCCCGCGAAAGGAATACATACATATAATTTTAATGCTGATGCCGGTATATCGCTATCTTCAAGCGGCAAATGTGTGGCAGCATCAACGTCGCACTGAAGTATCACTGAATAAGTTATAAACCAGTAAACTTCATATATGGGCCATTATCAAATATGGTTAAACAAAAACGAATAATATAAAGGTAGTTTTTTGGAATTTTATCTCTTTTACGAAAGTGTAAAAAAAACATTCTTAGACTTTTAGTTGAACAGTCAGTGTCTTTTTAAAGGTGATTAAAATTCTATTCACTAGAAAATCGCATTGGTCAAACATAAATCGTGTTCCCCGTTATCATATTTATTTATATTTATATTTATATTTATATTTGCAACAATTTTTGTTACTTTTTTATTTATACTGGGTTTATACATATTAGTCTAAGAACACTAAATTTTGAAATTTATTTTTTTTTCTCCTTTTCCTTTTTTAACCTCTACTTCTTCCATTCTTCCACTGATAAAAACGATCTGGTTGGGAAAAACCTGATTAGTAATTAAATACGAACCAACTATCTTTTGGTTTCAGTGTCTCTTCTTATTCTTCTCCTTCTTTTCCTTCTTCTCCTTCTTTTTCACCGCTTTCTTCTCCTTCTCTTTCTTCCAATTATTTTTTTCACCCCTTCACGATGTTGCTTTCATCAAATTTTTTGTCTTATAGCCTTATCGTTTTCTTTTAAGCTTGTCTCCTTCCTATTGTTCTCATCATTTTCCTTCTTCTCCTTCTTCTTTTTACCGCTTTCTTCTCCTTCTCTTTCTTCCAATTATTTTTCTTCACCCCTTCACGATGTTGCTCTCATTAAAATTTTTGTCTTATAGCCTTATCGTTGTATTTTAAGCTTGTTGATAGCAACGTTTACTGCTAGATTAAAAAGAGAGAACATTTGTTCCAAAAATTAAATTATTATGTCCAAGGGAGGTAAAAAATTTAGATACATTTATTAATTTTATATGTAAATAAATAACTTATTTTTCTTCTTCTTCATCTCCTCTTTCTTTTCTTCTCCTTCTATTTCTTTTTCTTTTCCTCCTTTTTCTTCTTCCTCGTTTTCTTCAACTTCGTCTTCTAATTCTTTCTTTTGGCGTTATATTACTACCAACTAGTTAGTTGTAAAGCTTTCCATTGTGGATTTCTTATCAATTTTATTTAGATACCAATAAATATATTAGTTTAAATCAAAGAACTTTTACCTCAAGAAGGAACATGATGAAATCTACCGTATGCTTTGTTTGAAGCATGAACCAACTACGGTGAGGGGCTGGTGGGGAGTGACTATTGTTTACAATTAGTACGCGTAAAGAGAGAAAGAATGTGTAAACTCACAGGGGTACAGTGTTGCCGATTGGAAACATATACTTTGGATATTTTATTGTAAATTTTAAGAAACATTAGTTCTGTATGAGTTTTATATGAACTAGTAGTTTAATTTTAATAGATTTAAATATACTATATTATTAAACATAATTATAGTATGCACAATAAAGTTTTTTACATTTTTAATTTAAGTATAATGATTTGAATTCATGATAAGGTGGAAACTACGCAACATCGCTACTAGGTAGCCTGAAAGTCGACTAGCGATATCTACATTTTACACCACAAGGCTGTATCGCGTTTCTGTTAGTAAATAAACAAACAAAAAGATGACATCTTCATAAACATTGGTCTGAAATTACTTCTTGAGGTAAAAATTCTTTGGTTTAAATGCAGGTAGCGAGTAGATAAGAGAAAAACTATTTAATTTAAAGTAAAGTAAATAGAATTCAAGAACTTATGGGCGGCAGCAAAATGATGGGACAGTTCGATGCGACGTTGTTTGAATTTTAATGAAGCATTCAAGTAATGTGTCTAGCAAAGATGATCTTTGTGTTTGTGGGACTGTATACACACATGTATAGATATGTAGATGAGCACCAAATACCACCAATCTTACAAATACGGTTTCTGAATACTGATTTTGCGAGCTAAGTAAATCCTGCAACCCTATATTAATTAATGACGGATTGTTTGGTTTCCTAGATTTTGGGGATATTGGATTAGGAATGGTTTGTATGTATACAAGGCGACTAAAAATATGTTGAAATAGTAGTAGTAGATAAACTGATCGAAAAAAGTTAAGGATATTGTTAAGAATGGTGCTTTCTCTTGGAAAAAAGACAGGAAAAAATCATAAAATATCCATATCCTCTAATCATTTCTAAAAAATAAATTTAATCAACTCAAAAATATTTATATTCGGGATTTAATAATATATTTTCCTTAATGTAACAAAAGAGATTTTTTTTTGAAAACTGAAAATTAATTAATAGCGAGTAATTCTACCTCTGTAGACACAACACCGCTTCAACTTGCCGAGGCCAACCTAAAATTAAGCGATTTAACTGATCTTGGTCCAAGACATCCCATAAATCCGGAAGAACTTGCTAGTTTCCTAAGGAAACTTACCCTACGTTATTAACAAGTGGTTGACGATCAATTACTGCTCTACCAAGCATGTCTCAGACATATTCAATACAGTTAAACAAAATAATGAGACAGCGCGCTGCAGCGGCGGGCCATTTTTTGTTTTTTTTTCGATTATTTTTTCTCAGAGAAACCCAAATATGCTTAACTTTTTTGACCAGTTTAATTATACGTCGCAAAATTTTGAGCAATTTTAGATAGATAAGAAACATCTCGGTCGTCCAAACACTGTTTATTAAATCCTGAGAAGCGACTATGCTGTTTATTTTTTTGCACTAGTGCGAAAGTCAAACTTTTCGTACAGATTTATTGTACAAAAAGTGGCGCTTTTATATATAAGCGAAAAAAAATTACTTATTTTATATAGTAAAGTTCCTATAATATAGAAAAAATATACTTTATAACATCATTTGGGTTAGATAAAGTACCATGACATGGTACCTTTTCAAAATTTAATTTTGAGTTAGAATAATGGAGACAACGTACATTTTCTTTTCGATTTTCTCAGTTTTTATATATTAAATTATCTCTCTAAGTCAATATGGCTTTCATTTGTTTTAGACATGACAGTCACACAACATAACTATTTTATTCTTTAATTTAATTTTGTTCAAAAAATAATGGATAGGTAAGCTTCTTTGAAAACCTTAGGAAAGCAGATATCTTATGAAACTTTTATTTTTAAATAATAGAAAGGAACTAAAAAAAAAACTAAAAAAGGTTGTTAGAAAGTCGAAAAAAAAAATAATCTCACAATATTGCAAGGTCTTTTGTGGTTTTGAAAATTAAAAAAAATTTAGGAATCATCTTAAAAAAATCAAAATAATATTTTCCGATATGAATAAAGTTCTTTATTATTCCATCATTCTATTTTCTAATCATAGTACAGACTCTTGATACTGAAGAGGTCCCGCAGCCCGAAACTGTACACCAGTATCACTCTGTCCGGTGATTAGAAAATAGATTGATGGAATGATTTTTTCTCCTACTCACTAATGATTATTTTAATTCAGATAAATGGCCAGCCCATTAACTGGGAAAACCATGCCAAATACCTCGGCATTACAATCTCCAAAAACCTGACGTGGGATCAGCACGTCAAAAACACCCTCCAAATATCAAACTGCCGCCTCTCCAAACTCTACCCCTTAATAGGTAGAAAGAGTCCCCTATCCATTAAAAACAAACTTCTTCTCTACAACCGAACCCTAAAGCCGGTACTTCTCTACGGAGCCCCAGCCTGGAACAAAATCACCCTTAACAAAGCGCTCTCAGCAAAACTTCAGGCCTTCCAAAACAAGGCAGTCAGAATATGCCTCGATGCCCCCTGGTTCATGAGGAACAACCAGATACACAGAGATCTCGAAATGCCCCTCCTAAAAACGGAAATCATCCGCTACAGCACGTCTTTTATACAAGACAATTTAGATCACCCAAACCCTCTCATTTCAAACTTTCTAGATTATGATCACGAAATACACAACACTCACAAAAAGATCAAAAACGTCCTCAACCAGTAATGGTACCCACTAATACAGGTCAGATGCATTCCCAGCATCAGTGAGCTAGTCTCACTCCTCCCGCACATCCCTCCTCTCCTTTTGTTTAAATTAATTTAGTAGCAAACGTTAAAAATGCTTTTTATTGTCAAAACAAGTAAACAACTGAAGATGTGCGAATCTTGGCCATTGGATGTCGCTTGTGGTTGGAAACAAAGCAAATGGCAACCGCTATAGCCACTGAGCAATAAGGAATTTGGTGATTTTCATTTTGCGGAGTTTATTTTTAAACGTACACATATGTGCCTATGTCCCTGAAAAGGTTAATGTGCTAATGTCAATTATTTTGATTTATGAACTTCTTTTTGGGCATGAAATGCACTGTTTATAAAATTTAATATAAAGAAAACTGTGGCTATAGAAATAACGCCATTATGGTTTCGCTATTGTTTCTTTTAAAATATTGTATAATATTATCCTGAGCGTTAATGGTTTCTATAGCGTACCTACATTGTACATAACTATGTACATTGTACATAACTATGTATCTACGCTTTAAACATATAGCAGGTAATGAAATTTAAATATTTGGGCAAATGTAGAAGAAAATGCACCTATTGTCTGATGCAATTAGAGTGATGGAACAGGATTACAATAAAAATAAGTACACTGTAAAAACTGCATGTAAAATAATGTAAAAATACATGAATTTATAATAATAATAATAATAATAATAATAATAATAATAATAATAAAGACGTTTATTTATGCCAATAGTACATAAAAGGGATATCGCTCAGCTCTTTCCGGAGGAAGGAGAAATATTGAATTATATGTATATTACCATTAAGTTACACAACTTAGGTTGTTTTATTAAATAGTTTTCTATCCTCCAACCTCCAAAAAGTCTGGTCTTCCGCGAATCCGGAAACTTACAATAATACAAAAAGATAAAAAAATATATAGAAAAATATAAACAGCAACACAAAAAAAAAATATTTTGACAAAAATAATTAGATATAACCGGATATAACATATTATGTGAGTACTCCTCTCGACCACTCATTTTATTAAATTAGTCTTCCAAAAGTAAAGACAGTTTTTGTTGATTTTTAAATTTCATAACCGGTATAAATCTCAAATCAAAATCAGTTCCATTGCAAAAGTCTACAAGGTTGTACAGAAAAGATCTACATAGTACGGAATAGTACATTTACTATTCTGGACTATGCATAATTCATGAATTTATGTAAAAGAATGTAAAATAATGTAAAATAATATAATATCATGTAAAAGAATGTATAAGAATGTAAAATAATGTAAAAGAATGTAAAATAATGTAAAAGAATGTAAAAGAATGTAAAAGAACGTGAAAGAATGTAAAAGAATGTAAAAGAATGTAAAATAATGTAAAAAAATATATTTACATTGATTTAGATATTTTTAGTTAAAAAGTGTTAAAAGTGTAAAAAAAGGTAAATATTATTTATGTACGATATTTAAATGCTTTATTTGTAGCCTAAAATTCATTATAAATTACGATCTTTATCAACCAATAGATCTTTAAAGAAAGATGTAAGCATTTTATACTCGTATTAAGTTTGCAAATCCGGTCTATGCAAAATATTACCATTATGGACTATGTAATTTTTACTTTTCCGGTCTATGCAAAACATTACCATTCCGGTCTATGGCAACATATTACATTTACGGACTATGCAATTTAATGTAATTTATTTTTACCGTGTAGTGACACTATTATAGAGTCACTATTATAGTGTCACTATTATAGTGTCACTGTTATAGTGTCACTATTATAGTGTCACTATTATAGTGTCACTATTATAGTGTCACTATTATAGTGTCACTATTATAGTGTCACTATTATAGTGTCACTATAGTGGCAGCCATTGCTATCAGCAAGGGTTAACATTTTTACACTAGGTAACTTAATAGGGAATTTTATCTTGCAAGTGCTTTATGGTAATACTGTTTATTTTTTTTAGTCTTTCAGATTCCTCACACAAGGGGGTGGATGGATTTATAGATTTAGAATAATATAAAACGTCGAGAAAACGTGAAAAATTTCGATCTGTCTGTCTATATTTCCGTCGGACAGTGTCCGATATCAAAATATTCACATACGACTTAGGACCTTAATACTTTACAGCACGTGAATAATGGTAGAATACAGTAAACGCGGGACATAAGACAACCAGATTCTCTCCAAGCAGGAAAAAATGGTATAGAACCATTAAATCCTTTTTGGGAATCATCAACACGGTGTATCCTGTATGTTGAATTGAATTCAAATAAAACTTTAGATATATAGGTATATAAAGGCATATGTTGATTTAGCCACTATTATTTATTAGGGTGTACACCGTACAGTATACAGTAATGTGCATTTAAAATGTCAAAACTAACAACATGGTGCATTTTGTAAGATCGTATACGTTTATGGGGATCATTGAAACTAAGTGGATCACACGACACGTTGTTTCAAAATGAAAACTGCACAGTTATGAAATTCCGTTCCACTTCTTGTAATTATTGCAACTCTGCTTCTAACATAAAGTCTAAACTTTAATCGTTACAATGTAATCCTTGAATGTACATATCGTCGGCTTACAAGTAAAGAGCACTAAGTCCAAAAACATGGTTTGGAGATATTGACAAATTTAACTTTCATTGTTGTTTTTTAATTTTTGTAATAATTGTTTTTGGAAAAAAACTACCGCAAATTGCAATTACATGTTTGGACATAATAATGTCCCAATTGCAGTTAAATAAAGAAAAATTAAAGTAGTTTAATTCAACTAAATTTGAAAAAAGACATGGACTTAGTGCCTTTTACTTGTAGGCCCACGACGTCGGCTTACAATTAAAGAGCACTAAGTCAATAAAATAATATAAAAAACAACTATTTAAAATTAAAACCCTTCTATTAATTTAACGTAATGTATAACTATAAAGTAAAAAACAAGATATTTACATAAATTTTCAAAAACTAGATTTTTAAAAGAAGGGTTTGGACTTTTTGATTGTTTAAAGAACGTTTCCAAAATTAATAATAATAATTAATTAGTATTAATTATATGAAACTGCTTACTATTCCAGAACTAAGACAGTTTTCAGAGGCCATCGGCTGTGCCGGCAAAGAAGCATCTCCTAAATTTAATAATTATAATGAATCATTATTAATGATAAAACACTTCACGGTGCATTTCTAAGGGCTGTTTTCCGAACTTGCCGCGAACTTTAGTTTTTTTTATATTCTTGTTATTTCTGTTCTGTCTCTATTCCATCAACTTTAACATAGCAAAATTTGAATTCGTTTGTAAGTACAATAAATAACGCGATATTGTATGATATAAATAAATCAAGCAATCATATTTTTATAAATTAACTCTTTTTAGAAAGTCGCTTAGTGCAGAAACATTTGAAATAATCTACAAGTAAAACGCACTAAGTGCACTAAGTGACTTAGTGCCTATTGCCAGATAAAATTTTAATCAAAATCAAATTGGTTCGTTTTGTATAGTGGGTAACTCCCTTGGCAGTCGACCTAGAAGTTAGTTCGGTTTACCTATACATAGATCATCAAAAATTAATTACATTGCCATTAAAATCCCATTTTTGCAAAAAGGTGACTTAGTGCCTTTTACTTGTAAGCCGACGATATATTTTACGAAAATTATTAAATACTTAAGTAGTTACTTTGGTTCAAACATTGTTCTCTTTAAAATTTCCGAAAAGACTGTAGTACACGGATAAAATTATAACGTAAGGTAAGTGCAGGTATTATGCCCATGCAAACGTATAATTGCTGATAAAAACTAAAGGATATAACTTCAAAACAAAATAATACTTATAGAGCTCAGATTACTTATTTATGCTTAAGTTATTAAATAAAAACATGAAAAAAGTTTTAAAAAATAAAAAATTATAGGCCATTTAAAAAAATGTATCAATTGGCCACATTACCAACACGGTGCTGGTAATTATATAGTTAAGTATTTATATATGCTTTTTTTATTGCCTTTTATCATATAAAATAAAAAAAAATGAAAAATTAAATAAAAACTATACACTTCATAAAATATAAAAAAAAAAACAATTAATATAATATACCTATATATAGTAAATTAGTATGTAATGTCAAAAAATTGTGTTTAATTAGAAAATACTGACACAATATCAACTTTAAAAATTATTAGTCTCAAATAGCAGTTTCTTGCCTACATGAAATAATTGATACATTAATTTTTGCAAATGATTCCTATTTTTTCTAAGATACCATTTCAATAAAATTGGAAGTCTGAGACCGAAACCTGCCGTTTATGTTAAAAAGCATTTTCTTTTCTTTCCTTTTGTTCACTCAAAAACCCTGTGCTTTTAATTTAACAGAATAATTTTGCATCATTAATTTGTCTCCATTCTGAATAAAGATCAAATAAATTTACATAAAAACGCCCAAATAATGTAGCACGCCTTTAGGCAAAGTTCTATAGTGGAACTTCTACTGTAAGGTCTTTTATAAAAAACGATTTTTTTTAAATTTTAAGTTCCTCTTTTATTTCATTTAAAAATACCAAAATAATATACTGTGCCAAATTTCGGCTTAAATAAATTAAATTAGGATCCGCCTCACTTCATTTAAAAATTAGAAAAAATGATAAACATTATTAGCGTTTTTAATTTTTAAATAAAGTAGTTTGATGCCACATTTGTTTTTTTAAAGCTGAAATTTGGCACATACATGGTGATCAGTAACTGCCATGCTAAAATTTAAGAGAAAAAAAGTTTCTATAAAGTTTGGTCCGGAAATGAAAAAGCCCTAAGGGAGCTACGGCCCTTCGAAGATGACATATTGAATGGGAAAAAAAAGCATAAATAAAATTTTAATGCTGCAGGGTGATTTTTCATTTAAAACTGAGAAAAAAAGTATTCTTCACCAAAACACCTAAATTTAACATTAAAGGAGTAATAACCTTTTAAAAAGTAACGTTTTTGGTGGCACAAAATGTTACCTCCTCTTAATTGCATTTTTTTTTAACGGTTGCTCCTACAGTGTTACACTATATGACATTTTTTATGTATTTTTACTCAAGGAATCCATATTTTTTTACAAAAAAATCCAAAAAAGGTACACATAAAAAAGTTTGGGGCAAAAGCCTAATACATTTTTCCGTGTAGGGACGTAAACTTAATGTTCTTATTAATACTAGTATACATGCAAAAGCTCGTCGCCCTTGCTTAAAGGGTACCAGAGTTATTAATTAAAAACCTTATTTTTATTACAATTTTAAGAGCCGTAGCTCCCTTAGGGCTCATTTTCGGACCAACCTTTATAGGAACTTTTTTTGATATATTTGGATGCAGAATCACCTCTTAAATTTTGGCATGGCAGTTATTGATCACCCTGTATATAAATCCATGAATTTTCCACGTCTTATAAAAAATATATAATTTATAATATATAAGTCCTATTTTTGCATTTTTCGAGTAAGGAAAGAGGACTTTTTTCAAAAATATTGTATTTTATAAAATACCCTATTCTACAGTATAACTTTTACTAAGAGTAATAATAATAAAAATTAAATTTATGCTTAATTTTATCTTACAATAAAGGATAATGTTTTTCTTAACTACCGTGCCCAGAGCTTTTAATTGTTAAATTTCGTCTTTGGGGAAATTAGATATTATGACTGAAAAGAATGAGAGTTTAAGGATTATTTTCTAGTAATTAATTTTACAGATAAGTCCAGACTTACTATTGAAGAAACATAAATAATTTCTAAAGAAAATTATAAGCATTTCTCTACGTTTGCGATTAGATCCCACTGATATTTAATCATTTTGTTAGTAACAACAGATAAAAAAAAATAAATACTCAGTTCAACAAAATTAAACTTTTTATCTATATTGTACCTGAATCTTAATCTTTATTTCGTTTGTTTATATTGTGTCAAAATATTACATAATCATGTCCTTGTATGTGACAGTGTCACATTTTGACATCATTTGATTCCTTGGCCTAAATAGCGGTTTCCATGAGTTAAGTAGAGCATTTTTTTACGACTGCTTTAGAATGTAAGCAAATACACACACTTTTCAAACACAGAATGAATCCATTCTAGCTCTAGATACGGTATGAATATTCCGTATCAAGTGTTGAATGAGCACATATAGTGCCATCTCTTGTTTATGAAAGTAAAGAAAACTGTAGCAAAATTAGCAAAAATATATATATTTTACCATGAAACATTGAATAATTTAATGCAATTTAAAGTTTTGCGTTAAAATTACATAAAGTTTATTAGTTTTTCTTAATATTTGACCAGATTTTTATCAATTTAGTTCAAAAAATTAAAACTGCTCCATCTATTGTTAAATATATAAACCTGATATCTGTCACAGCAATCTGACATAACCTTCAATTTTTGCATTATAATTTGTAAATATGTACTTAAATTAAATAAAAATCTTTTTTAAGTACTGATTTGATAAAATTATTAAATAACATTAATTGCTTTATTTAAAAATATGTGTTTTGTTGCATTTACAATGTCGAGGCACAAAAAACATTGTTTTTAACCTTGTCCGCAGTTTAAAGTCATACAGTGTTTCATATTTGCAGTCGAACTAAAAGTATAGTCTACAACACGTATGGAATAGTCATTCCGCGCTCGCGGGACCGTCATACAAACTTTCCGCTCGCGCGGAATATTGTCTATTCCATACTAGTTATAGAATATACTATTTCACAATTCTCTTTAATTCGTTTTTGTTTATCATTCTACCTGACTATTTTATCTTTAATATTCTCGTATAGCACAACATTTTAAAGGACCTTTTCCTAGGCTCCTATCTGCCATCTTTATTTTCAAACGAACGTATTTAAAAGTGCCTTTTCCCATTATTATATTATTCACAGCGCCTGCTCTGGGATAATATAAATTTTTTCATAAAAAATAAGCAATTTATTTATTTTTTTTAAATGTCCGTCCGTCTGATGTCACGACTTATGTTAACACGATAACTCAAGAACAAATAATCTGATCGACTTGAAATTTTCAGGAAAAATCAAGTTCTACGAGGGGAAGATCCCTATTGTTTTTGAAAGTGATACCCTGCAAAACAAAACAAGTTATGGGGGGTTAAACTTTTTTAAAGAATAAAAAAAATGATTTTTTTTTTCGCTTTTTGCAAAAAGAAAATAAAAAAATTCTTTTTTTTTTAATTTTTTTTTAATATTTTTTTGTTTAAAAAAAAATATTATTTTTTTTGCAAAACTATATTTTTTTTCGCAATAAGGAAATAAAAAACATTGTTAAAAAATGTTTTAAAGTTTTTTTTTTTTGAAAAACATCTTTTTCAAATATGTGGGAAAAGTGCAGTATATCATTTACTGTAAATAATATATAACGGGATGCATAGAATAAAATATTTTCACGGCTTGTTTCCTTTTACAGTACATCCGATTTGACTAAAGATGCCTAGCTAGGTCCTTCGGTCAAAATTTATGGAAAATTTATGTGTAGACCTGCTTTATTATTTAAAGAAGGAAAATTCTAAAGAAGTGATTTATGGACATCCCCTTTTCACAATTTAATTATCTTGCTGATTTTTTAAACGTATTCCATCAAAGCCGACAATAATAACATAATTAACTTGATAACCCCAGTCTATTGTTCGGGCTACTAATTGCAAGGAGAAGCCGCAAGATTACTTAATTTGAATTTGAATACAAATTAAGTATGATTCTTCCCTGAACGCCAATGTGACATACTAAGTGAAAAGGGTACAAGAGATGAACCAGGAATAAAACTACGATTACACTAGGCAACACGGTTTCTTGCCCCTTGGAGTCATATGTTTTTTAACTAATTTTGGGTCGCTGAAACGGAATCTGGCCTCAGGATATTTCTATTACCTAAGTTTTCTGAGAAAAATGAGATAAAAATGTTAAAAAATCATTATTTTATCCCTCTTTTGTTCTAAAATCATGGGAGATAAAAATATTCCGAGGACAAATCTAGATTCGGCGACTGAATATTATTTAAAAAATACCCAACTTAAAACATGGAAACTTTAAATTCATAGGTAGAATAAATAGGGATATTATAAAAAAAAATATTTAAAAAAATGGATAATGTGACAAAACTAAGTAGGGGTGGAGGGTAAGGAGAATGGTTCCTAAGGGGACAATCTTATCGCCACGTACTCATGCTAAAAATTGTGAAAAATCATTACTAGGGGGTCAAAAATGAACTAAAAAAATGTTACGTGATATGATTCTTATGTAATAAAGTAACATTTTTATGATGTAGAACCATTAAAAAAAAAAACAAAAAAATACACAATATTTTGTTTTTTAAATAATTTTTAAATTGGCATAATTGCCTGTACTAAAATTTAAAAAATAAGACGTGCTGGATTTTTTTTAAGGTCAAATTTGGATTCTGCGCCTTAAAATTGATAAGAAAAATATATTTTTTGGGCTCGGGAAAAAAAGTTTACACTGTGCACTTTAATTTTGTTTCTTCTGGTACCAACCTGGAAAAAAGTTACTAAATCGATTTCTTTTTACTAATATAGTAGCAACTGGACATGTTAATAATAATTATTATAATTATTAATAGGCCGGCCTATTAATAATAATAATTAAAAATCTTCATTAAAAAAACAAATGCTAGGTTATGTTTTTGTCAACAAATGCAGAGACACGTCAAAATTGTCTGGTTGGCAGCTCCGTAAAAAGGCAAATGAATGTGTAATTGCCCTCATGCTCTGGCAGCAAACTTGCATAGCACCAAACTTGCGTATAAATTGCTCCGTGAAAAGGCGCCTTAATTGCTCCAAAATTGCAGAAATAGTAATTTTTACTTTTGGTCTTCTAGAAAATTATATAATATCCCTTTTCGAGTAAAATGTTTCGAACTGAATACAAGTTAAGCAGAATTTTTCCCCAAATGCAAATTACGGTATTGAAGGATTGTCAACTCCACTGCAAAATGAATAAATTAACTGTACAAATACCAATAATTATTAATTCCTGCGAAAACCAGTGGGATAAGGAAGTTAAAACAAGTTCTAAGTTCGAAGACAAGCAGTGAAGATATTTGTTGCTCCCACCGAACTAATAACACTTCTTTCTAGAATACGCATACCGTTAAAATAAAGTATCGCCAACATCTCGGTTTGTTTGTAAACAAATAGTAGGTATATTCACTGAAAGAAATTACATTGAAAAGGTGTAAAAAAATACACTTTATAAATGTGTAAACTTTACACCTTTATATAAATGTACATCAACATTGATGTGACACTACACACGTGAGGTGATTTTGACCTAGAATGTGTATTTTTACATCCATACCTTCTGCAACAATACACTCGGAGCTCAAGAAAGTGTATTTTTATAAACATACCTTTAGCAACAATACACCCGAAGTGTAAAAATCACACTTCTGATGTACAAGCCAGCCAATCGCGGGCGTTAAGCTAGTCACGTGACTCGAGAAGCCAGAATTCCTGCTTCATCGAGTCTGGTGGCTGTCAACCATTATAATTGTTTACGTTTGTAAGAGCGTACGTATAATTTTGTATGTGCTAGATTTTTCTAAGAAATAATTGGTAAGTGTTGATTAAAAGTAAATATTTAAAAAGTGTGATTAATACAATATCCTTAAAACATACATTTTATAATATTTTACTTATTTAGGCGGTAACACTGGCCTGAAAATTTTGAGTTGTTCATAAAAAAACATTCATAATATTGGTGTAAACTTTACACACTGGATGTAAAAATATAATACACACCGCATTATACAGAGGGTGTTAAAATACGTAAATAACATAACCCAAATTATTTTTTGGTATATTTTGATGTGCTTAGGGGGTACAATGGAGACAATGGGCATGGTAGAACATTTTTTTGAATAAAAAGGGGGTTCGTGTGATACAACATTTTAAAGCTCATAAAATTCTCTATTCGACCGTATATTTTTTAATTTTTTAAACGTGTTTTTAAAGGTTTTCATTAAATGAAAAATAAATTTAAAAAAATTAATTTTTTTTTTTGCTAAAAAATGCGATCTTTTGAGTTTTTTTCTGTAAAATTTAATTTGAAACATTCAAAATTAGTATAACTAACGTATTTCAACGTATTTTCATCATGAAATTCTTTGATTTTTTAAAAGAAATTTTGACGATAATTCCCATTTTTAACCCTACTTTAAACCCCCGAAAATTGCTCCAAACAAACAAAAAAATATGTAGGCAAATACATAATTTAATAAGCCCTAAAATGATAAATATCACACATTGTACTCTTCTAACTGTGAAGAGTGTAAGATATCCTGCCGCTCCAGAGGTCTGTGCCAAACTTAACTTTAATTAAGCAGGCCGGGTAATTATGCCAGAATTAAAACAAAGCTCAAAGTTGTCTGTGAAAAAGTAAACCGGTCCGGGAGGCAGCGTCGCGACGCATCCGTTGCGACGCGGTCCTAACGTAATTGGAACACCCTCATTTGCATATAAATTGTACATGATTTGCATAGTCCTGCCCGCGGCCAGTGATTTGTTTTCACTTCCGGGATATGTGGGATATACTAGGTTTGCCACTTTTGGAACAAGTATCCTTAAAAATATAAAAATGTCGTTTTTTCCTTTTCTGATTTTTTTACGAAAATTAATCTCTGTAGGTAAGTCGGCAGACACCAAACGTCAAACCGAAATTCAGGTACCCTAGATAACATATTCCCAATGTAACTAGAAGTAGTACAGTAAAGTATATTCTATAACTAGTATGGAATAGACAATATTCCGCGTGAGCGGAAAGTCCGTTATACGAGCCGGCAGGCGACGTGTTGTAGACTATACTTTTTGTTCGACTGCAAATATGAAACACTGTAAGGCTTTAAACTGCGGACAAGGTTAAAAACAATGTTTTTTTGTGACTCGACATTGTGAATGCAACAAAACACATATTTTTAAATAAAGCAATTATTGTTATTTAATAATTTTATCAAATTGGTACTTAAAAAAGATTTTTATTTAATTTTAGCACATATTATAATGCAAAAATTGAAGGTTATGTCAGATTGTTGTGACATGTATCAGGTTTAAATATTTAACAATAGATGGAGCAGTTTTAATTTTTTGAACTAAATTGATAAAAACTGGTCAAATATTAAGAAAAACTAATAAACTTTATTTAATTTTAACGCAAAACTCTAAATTGCATTAATTATTCAATGTTTCATGGTAAAATATATATATTTTTGCTAATTTTGCTACAGTTTTTTTTACTTTTATAAACAAGAGATGGCATTACATGTGCTTATTCTAACACTTGATACGGAAAATTTATACCGTATCAAGGTAATTTTCAAGGAGCTGACAGAAAGAAATTAAGTCCAAAGAAAAACTTTTTGATAATTTTGGCAGATAGCAAGATTATAAGACCAAAACTTATTCCAGAAGGTGACCAGTACTATACTTTAACCGCCCCTTATAACACTAAGATTTTATCCATAGGTACTATAGTTCTCCACACGGGTGAATAGCTACGACGAAAGGGGGATGTATCACTCGCGCTCTCTTCTTTACGTCATAAGCCGCATAAGGCGTGCGTGCGTGAAAGTGAGAACACCCTAACACATATCCGTGTGTCGAACAATACTTTTAGATCATTTTATTATCTCTTATTAAAAAACTTATCTCCTTTTCCAAAGAAAATACGAATGGCAACCCTAAGGATATTTGCCGATTTTTCCTCTGGACTTTGGACTTATTTCCATGTGTGGCCACTGTGTGCGGAAGGTGCTCCGAGTAATTTACCATAATTTATTTGGGGCATTCATTAAAAAAAGGAACGTTCAAAAAACAAGTATTGTTATAGTTGATTTATGTTTTGTAGATTTATCTAACAGGAATTCTAATTGTAGTTTCTAGTCTGTACTCGATGGAAATCTCAAAAGTACACGCAGAGAAATATTCTGGCTTTTTTCATGATCATTTCATTTTATTTATCAATCATTATTTAACAAGTTAAAATTTACAATATAAACTCCGCGCATTATCTATCTAAGTTGATGGTCATTTGTTTCTTGTTATTTGGTTGGCAGAATATATTTAGTTCCGTATGTAAGGTTTTCATCTTGTTTAAAATTTATTGTCAATCAAGACATTATTTTGACATTTATAAAAAAATCCAAATAATTTGCTTTAGCAAGAAGAAATAACAAGAAAAGTGCATAAAAAGAAAACTAAAGCATCAATCTATAAACATTTTGTTTAAATGAAGTAATATAATGCAGTGCTCTATAAATTTTTGAAGTAAACACTATAACAGAGAATTTTTTGGTTAAAATAATACTGGTCCGTAATTTTATTCAGGTAATGTTAAATTTAAGTTTATAATAGCACTTTATGAATAAAAACTTACTTTTATTATAATTTTGAACCAAGTTTTACTTTTTAAACAGATTTTGTTATTATTTGTAAGACGTAAAATGACAGTCAATTTAACCTAAATGTTAAAAATTATCAAAAGCACAATGGGCTACAAAAATATTACTAAAAGTCATTTTTAAACCACTAATCATAGCTTCCTTGATCCAATTTGTTACTCAGATAGATAATGCGCCGAGTATATGTATTTCACGCTAGGTCGAAGCCCGTTATGTGAAAGAATAATAATAATATATAAGAAATCTATCTGTCGTTAAAATCAACAGTGAATAGTACCATTTCATCCTTTTTGGGAATCATCAGCACTGTGTATCCTGTATGTTGCTAATATTCAAATAAAACGTTAGATAGATATAAAAGAATGGTGTCATCTATTGATGTGGTCACTGTTATCTGTTCACTTGTTCCCAAAACGCAAATCGCCACAATTTAGGGTGTACAGTAACGTGCATTCAAAATGCCACGGACCTAAACCATTATATCAACCTTTAGCCGGTTAAGCAGAGTTAAATAAGTTAAGAATTGACAGTCTATAAAAATCGTTTAGCTCCTATTTTGCAGTCGTCCACCCCGCGCCATATTTTATTCATGGTCAAATATTTGTTTTTCAGTATCCTGAACTAAGGACTCTTAACCATGCTCTATGCAATTGTTTTCTGCGTGTATTACATTCTTGTATAGTAAAAACTTTGCAGAGAACCCCTCGTTTTTAAAAATCTTGGTATGCCAATAAAAAGTAAATAACTTTGTAAAACAGGATAACTTTTTTCATAAATCTTAAAGTGAAGAAGGTCCTTCTCAGAAGGGAACAATATAATAAAGAAACTGACCGGCAAAGTCTAATTTTGAAGTTTTATTCAAGTTATCCAAACCCGGATTTATTGGCAAATCCTTTTTTTACTTTTATTATCCTGTGTTTCCAATTGAATCCATCAAATCTGACCCGGAGTCCGGGTCCCGGACTTTTGTCATTCACCGGAGTGCATCGCATCGGGACGGCTTGTGGCGGCAGCCACCGCAATCTATATGTAAATTGGCTTGCAAATGGGAAAGTCCCACGGCGCCGGAACACCGTGGTCTCGGCGATACAAAAACATGGACACAATTATACAATACAGTTCAAAAAAGGTTGTACCTACCCTTTGGTAGGTACATCCCGGCATTCAACCGTGTCGTTTCTGGCCTATTTATATGTAGTTGAAGGAAGTAAGGGTTATAATAAAAATAAATGTCCCAGACGGGATTTGAACCCGGGACCTCGGCATTACAAAGCGAACGCGCTTCGCCCTACTTGACCCAGGCCGGCACTTTTAAACTAGTGGATCTATCGACTTTAAATTTGTAACACGTAAACAAGACAACTTTAAATATCCTTTCAAATATATTTGATATTTGTAACTTAAAAACATTCCCGCCTATGCATAGGCTGGAATGTTTTTAATAAATTTTAATAAAAGTCTATATGTCAACACGTTCAAAAGTTAAAAGGTGACTTTTAGACCCACTGTACATAATAAAAAGTACCAATTTACATCAAAGTATTTGTCAGTTTTGTGGCTATATTTGATCCGACATTTTATATTTTTAGTTTGACATGACAGATTCTATTATACAGTGCGTGCATTAAGTCTGGAATCACCCGAATAACTTTTTAGTTACAAGTAAAATACAAAAATCCTCAGACAGGTCGATTTATATTTTTAATTCTGCAAATTTTGGTCTAAAAAAAGTTATCAAAATTGGCACCCCCTTGCACCCTCACCCCCCAACTTTTTTTTAAATAGCAACCTACCCCTTGTGATACATCATTGGAAAGGTAATTTAATAAGCTTTCCAACAGTGTATGATAAAGCCTAATTTGTTAAAGGGTCTATGAAAAAACGCATGTTTTATTTAAACATTGTTTGTGTGAAATATTACGCATAATATGGTAATTGTTGCCCTATTTCCTAATTGGCACCTTCCTGAGAATCTAAATAAGGTTGTTTTAAACTTATTGTAATATTTTATACCCTGTTGAAAAATGCAATTTTTTTTCTTTTTATTGACCAATTTTATGTTTACTATTTAATCGATTTTAATCCCGTTTTTTTACTGTCCACTGTCAAAGAGCTGAAGAACATCAATTTGAACATTTATAGTGAACTAAAGTTATACTTTACATGTCTTTATAATAAACTAAATTGTGCATTTTATCATTAGCCCTTTACCAAATTAGGCTTTATTATACACCGTTGGAAAGCTTATTAAATTACCTTTCCAACGAAGTGTCACAAGGGGTAGGTTGCTATTTGAAAAAAAAAAGTTGGGGGTGAGGGTGCAAGGGGGTGCAAATTTTAATAACTTTTATTACACCATAATTTGCAAAATAAAAAATAAAAATCAACCTATCCGAGGGTTTTTGTGTTTTACTTGTAACTAAAAAGTTAATCGGGTGATTCCAGACTTAATGCACGCACTGTAGAATCCTTAAAACCCCTTGGATATCAGCTTTTATTTTTGTCATATAAATAATTTTAGCAATTTTTGAGGAAATAGTTCCAACAGTGTAGTCAAAAGAGTAGAAAAATGCCAAATTACGGTATTAGTTTAACAAAATTATGATAAAAGCGCTTTTATCATAACTTTGTTAGACTATTGTCAATTTCTAGGGTGTCAATGAGCCCCAAACCAACGCGTTTATATTTTATGCACAAAAAATGGTTTATTAGCCAAAAATTTTTATGATAGGTAATAGTCTATACCTGCGATATTAGCTCCAACTTTTCGATCCCCAGACCCCACTGTGCGATTAATTTACGCTCACCCGTGTCTTCCATTGTGGTAGGCCGTGAAGACAATAAGATTCACGGCGTCTCTTTATCAGAGGACGGATACGTCGCGGCGCTAATTGCAAATATAATTATGTATACGTTCTCGGTTTGCATTACAATGTCTCAAACTATTTTTAAAGGAAAATATATTATTTTTACACATCTTGAAAATCTTTGACGGGTATAATAATAATAATAATAATTATAATAATATTTATTGTCACTATTATTTTTACATGTTATGTAATGAATGTATAATACCTAAATTAAATATACTACTAAACTAAAATAATAATAACAGTGTGCTTAAACCTGCCTAAGCATATAATGCTTGAATTGCAAGCGTATATTGCTACAATTTATTAAGCGAAATTTAATCTAATGTATATAAAAAAAAAAAACTATTATTTTTTTTTTTTATTATTTTTTTTTTTTAATTATTTTTAAGTTTTTTTTATTTATTTTTTTTGTTTTGTTTTTTTTTTTTTTTAGTTAACAAAAATTAAATTGTAAGGTGTAAAAGTGGAGAAAAAAGTATAAGTGCGCTGGATGGGTTAAAAATTAAAAATCAAAGTTTATTGCGCTAGAGCTAATTATAAGTTTAACTTCATTTTTAAATTTGCTGTACTTAGATATTTGTTTCGTACTATAAGGAAGTTTATTGAATAGGGTGGGTGCATTATAGAATATAAATTTTTGCGTAAGAGATTTGTTGCAAAGGGGAATTGCTAAAGAGCGTTCACTGGCAAATCTAGTATTATAGATAACATTGGTTAGTTCATTTGTTTTATTTTTAAATGCCCACAAAAGGCAATGGTAAATATAGAAATTTTTAACGGTAAACACTTTAGCTTCTCTATATAATTGTTCCGTATTATAAAGTCTATTCTTGTGCAAACTTATTTTTAAGATCATATTTTGTGCCGTTCGTAAGCTAGATAGTGCGTTATCATGAAGGCCACCCCATATTGATATAAAGTAGTTAAGTAGAGATTCGACTAGGGCTTTATATGCAGTAATAATCACATTTTTTGTCAAAATATCGCGTAATACGTAAAATTTTGTAATCATTTGTCTAATTTTTTTTTGTTATATATAAGGCATGCTCATCCCACCTGAGGTATTGATCTACTATAAGTCCTAAATACTTAATTTTTTGTGTTTTCGATATTTTTGGGCATTAATAGTATATTATGCACCTAGTATGCGAAAAGTCTTTAGTGTTCGAGACTGGTTTTTTTGCTGAGACGGAGTCGAGGCAAAAAATCAGTCGAGAACACTTGGATCTATTAAAAAAAAAACGGGATATTATTCAGTATTATTCAGTATTTAGTATTGAAGTCGCTATAGCCCGATCTAGAAGAAATTTTTTTGGCCAAAAAATAACAAAATGGAGAACGTTTTCAAAAATGTTTAAATAATTTTCAAGAAAAACGTCATTTTATTATTTTTGGCCAAAAAAGATTCTTCTAGATAGGGCTATACCGACTTTGATGCTGAACCTCGTTTTTTGTTTAAAAAAAAAAAAAAATTGGCAAAAAATTCCACTTTAAAAATCTAAACAAAATTGTATTCTTTAAATATAAATAAACATACCTACAAAAATTCACAATAATATCTTTTTCTTTCTATATAAAAAAAAATATTTTTCAAAATTTGAAGGTGGAAAGACTAAGGACTCTAAATCTGTAAACTCTAGTTCAGAGTCCTAGTGGCTGCGCCAGAGATGTAGTGTCCTTAAGAAAGACCCCTTAAATTCGTTTGGTTCCATTTATTTATTTGTTTTATTTTTTCAAACTTGGCACCTTTTGGTTCCTTTGTGTATACTAAATTGTTTAATAATAATAAATAATAATTTTCACTAAAAATTAAAATGCCTAATAGCTCCCAATTTCAATAGCCCCCATAGCCCATATATTTACCGTTATCCATTTTCTTTTTCAACGCTCAACAATTGTTTTATCACTGACACAGTTGAATAAATAACCATTAATATTTTCACTAAATTTACTTTCATTTGTTTAACTCGTTGCTTGTTTTGCCTCGAGTTCGCATCCTTTAAGTTTATTCAATTTGTATCATTTGTTTTAAATAGATAAATGGGGGAAACCAAAAAACTTTTACCTCAAGAAGTAATTTCAGACCAATGTTTATGAAGGTGTCATCTTTTTGTTTGTTTATTTACTAACAGAAACGCGATACAGCTTTGTGGTGTAAAATGTAGATGTCGCTAGTCGACTTTCAGGCTACCTAGTAGCGATGTTGCTTAGTTTCCACCTTATCATGAATTCAAATCATTATACTTAAATGAAAAAATCAAAAAACTTTATTGTGTATACTATAATTATGTTTAATAATATAGTATATTTAAATCTATTAAAATTAAACTACTAGTTCATATAAAACTCATACAGAACTAATGTTTCTTAAAATTTACAATAAAATATCCAAAGTATATGTTTCCAATCGAAAACACTATACCCCTTTCAGTCATTTTACGACATTAGACTGTGAGTTTACACATTCTTTCTCTCTCTTTACGCGTACTAAGTGTAAACAATAGTCACTTCCCACCAGTCCCTCACCGTAGTTGGTTCACGCTTCAAACAAAGCATACGGTAGATTTCATCATGTTCCTTCTTGAAGTAAAAGTTCTTTGGGGGAAACTGACTTTTTTAAAGTGATTAGCATACCCCGGGGATGAGGAAGCTATTCGTAAAAAAAGAAAAAAAAAGAAAAAAGTGGGCTGTGCTGGGGTTGAGACCTAACTATTCTTATGTATTTTGGGATGCTGAATACGAATCTGTCATAAAAAAGGCACTTCATGGGCTCATTTCTTTGCTACACTGAAAAAACTGTCTAAAATGGTAAAAATCTCATATTATTTCAGTGTAACAGAAAAATGAGCCATTGAAGTGTATTTTTTATGACAGATCTTTATTCAGCATCCCAAAATACATAAGAATAGGTAGGTCTCAACCTCAGCACAGACGACTATTTTCTTTTGTAGGCCCATGCTGTTTTTTCAGTGTAGAAAAAAATGAGCCAATGAAGTGCATTTTTTATGACAGATTCGTGTTCAGCATCCCAAAATACATAAGAATCCGTGGGTTTTAACCACAGCACAGACCACTTTTTTTTGTGGGTAAAGACAGTTTTTTCAGTGTAGAAACAAAATAAGCCCACGAAGTGCCTTCAGCATCGTATTCAGCATCCCAAAATACATAAGAATAGTTAGGTCCCAACCCCAGCACAGCCCACTTTTTTTCTTTTGCAGGCCTGTGTATTTATTGTTTTAAAAAAATAGCTTAAACCGTTTTCTTGGAAAAATATCTCAGATGTAATTATGAGAAGTGTTGTAAATAAATAAATAAATAGAACTCGACAACTCTATTTAAACCAGTTTCACAAACTTTACTAATTAAAATTTCTAAACTTCTAACGGGCTTCACATGACTAAATAATATATCCCAGAAGATATCATTATAAGACATATTTTAAAATAACTCGATTAACACCAGACTAGTTTACAAAAAAAAAATAGTTTCATAAGAATTCGCAATCTTTCAAGTTTAAACATTATTTAAAAATTTAAAAATGAACAAATTAAAAAATACTGCTGCCATTAAAATAATACTTTTCCCTATAGACCTAGGTTGATAAAAATCAAAAAAGAAAAAATCAAAAAAAAATCAAAAAAAGTAAGTTTTTCAAAAAAAAAAAAAAATTTCAGAAAAAGTTTCTTTTTTCATAAAACGAAAAATAAATTAAAAAAAAATGTTTTTGAAAAAAATTGTTTTTAACATATTTTACCCCGTTTCCCAATCCGATTTTTACCAAAAACAATCCCAGCCTAGAACTTTGGATGATCAACCTATGGCCCAAATTTGAAGTCTTTAGCCTGAAGCGTTCTTGAGTTATCGTGGTCACAAATATCCCGGACATACAGACCGACAGACCGACCGACAGACAGAATTTTTTCTTTTTTGACGGAAATCATATTTTTTGGATATAAAACGTCCAGAAGCGTAAAAAAACAATAAAAAATTTTCAATTTTTTTTTACTTACGCAAAACTTTTTTTGGTGAAAGTAAAATTAGGGAATTAAAAAAAAATAATTAGTAGCTTTTTTTTTAATTTTATATCATGGACTTAAAGTGTCAATTTTTGGCATGCTCTGAAATTTGTAGCCCGAGCAGAAGGCGAGGGCTGCAAATTGTAACCTACTGCAACAAACTTGCTAGTGACTTACGCCAAGTTAAAGTCAACGAGCGTCACATTCAGTACCTTTTCTTAAAAAAATATATAAAATCAAAAATTATTTATAAATTTAGTACTCCTAATTGAAGCAGGCAATAGGAATCCTTATTTGGGATAACTTGGAAACACTGTATACATTACATTGTTTTCAACGTGTCCAATATTGAAGATATATTCTTTTTGATTGAATTACACTCCCGTATTCTTTCTTACTTTTCTACTTTCATCTTGTCCCCCTTTTCCCTACACTTTTTACAATGTTACATTTTGATTAAAATAATTAATTAATAATGTATTATACATTATTATTAATTATAATTTTTTTTTGTTTAATAATGGTATAAATAACAATAACCCCTGGAATATACCGCTTTTAAACTTACATTATCATGGCTTATTAGAATACTTTCGATGGATAATAACCGTTACCCGAAAATCTGTTTCTTAAGACTAAAGCAGTTAAACCTACCAGATCGGTATAATTGCTTATCAAGTATAAAAAATATTTTCATCAAGATAAACCAACCTAATTTATGGGAAAACTTAACTCTTAAAGCCCTTAAACTTAATAAACAATATTTACTGGATCAATTTCATAATTACCTGTATAACTTAGATAAAGAAAAACTAAGCTCTAGTACCTTCTGCCCTTTATATAAGTCCTTAAAAACAAATTCTTCCCACTACCTTCACATGAAAACTCATATTAGTCTTATTCGAATCATAGCACAAGTAAGAACCTCTAATACGTGTTTTTTAAAATTCTATTACTCCGGTAACTCTTACTCTATTAATCAAGAAGAAAAGTGCACCATTTGCAATAGATCTGAATTTGAGTCTCTACAACATATATTTTTTGATTGTCCGATTTATGAACCCCTCAGAAATCCATATGTACTTAGTCTGATAGATATGAATGGGCTTGTCTTTGCACTGAGTAACCTAAACCTCATTAAAATTAAACTGTTGTATTTTTTTGTAATTAATATTCTTAAACTGAGATCCTTTATCCTTAACGAATAAAGGGCCTCAATTAATTAAGATTTGCTCAAAAAATTGTTATTTTATTTTAATATTTTATGTTACTATGTAACAATTGTTATAAGATGTAAGTCTTGAGAAACAATAAAGTATATCTATTT
>OY294047.1:46644469-46949201 GCA_958510825.1 Brachypterus glaber | reverse complement strand
CCCATCAATAATCTATATAATAAAATCGACAAAATGTCTGTCTGTGCTTTCAGAATTTTTTTATACCATACATACATACATACTATACTGAAACTTGCCTGTAGTAAAGTGTGAGTGTGAGTTGGGAAAATGTAATATACCATTTACTTTAAAATGGAATGCGTAGCATTACATATCTTCACGGCTTGTTTATTTTGACATTATTACATGATAAATAATAATATCAATGCATTTTTGATGTGTTTTAAAAGCTTTTTTGTATTCAACCTAAATTTACCCGTAATGAAAATAGGAAGTCCATACCTACCTTTATAAATTTACCTAGTTGCTAATGATTTTCAAACAAATAAGCTCTGATGATCGTTATCATTTATCACTATAAAATGCATAGGTGGCGGTAATTTATAGCTCAAAGAGTTACTAAGTAATATGAGTAAAAATGCCATTCGTGTAGAAAGCTTTATTTCTACTTTTATTATTAATTAATACATACCCATTCTTTACAATCATGAAACTTAATATTATTAGATAGGTACTTAATTCATTTTCTCCCGGGGAAAAAAAATTCATGCTTAAACATACAAAATTTGACCATGCATGGAATTTGACCATGCATGAATTTTGGTCCGGTATGATCATGTATACATATGAATGTATGGTCAGGTATGATCATGTATGGTCTGGTATGATCATACCGGGTCAAAATTTCTGCATAGTGAAAATTCAGACATGATCAAGCATAATCATATATAATTCTACTACTATTCTATTATGCTTGATCATACATAAACTTTTTCCCCGGGTATAGATAAATATAAATCTCAGGAAAAAATGTTTAAATATGATTATGCATAATTATTTATAATTATGTCTAATTTTTCATCAATTATGCATAGTTACACATAATTTGATGCAAAATTATACATAATCATACAAAAACTTAGTCATGCATGGTGCGCCTTCGCCAAAATTTAAAATGTTATACATGATCATACATAATTAGGCATAGGTCTATGTATACCCATACATAATTATGCATGATCATACCGGATCAAAATTCATGCATTAAAAAATTTTCCCCGGGCTGTTAGGAATATATTCCTATATAGTTTATAGTATACCCACAATTTTGATTTTAATCGCTTCTATCGTGTATCACGTATCAAATAAATAAATATGTTTTATACATATCAAAATATGGTAAATTTTTATAAATAAAATATTTTATTACATAATACTAAAAATTTTATAACTTTAAAATAATTTGAGCTCTTTTAAAGTTTATTTCCCAGTCAACACAAATACATGGCAGGAACATAGCAGGTACATAACCACTGTTCTATGTGATGTTGCAGACATGTAATTTTTATAGTCCATGTATAGTCCTTGGACTTTAACAATTCCGCCTCAAGTTATGTATCAGCTACATAACATGCTACATATCAGATACATACTAGGTACATAACAATAAAAGTAGGCGTTTCCGAATTTTACTTGTTATGGAGTGCATCATAGATTTAGACATGGTGAACATTTTTACGTCTTTTTGATAAACCTAATAATTAAAGTATATAAATATCTTTATATGTAGCATCCATCAGGCAAAATTCTTATACGATGTGCATTTTTACTGTGAAAGCAAACTTTCTACCAGGCTTAAAAATCATGGGCCACATAAAAAGCCAATTTTTAGAGAAAAAATAGCAAATAATCATTTAAAAAAAATATATATATATTTTAATTTTTTGTCTAAAATTATCTAAAATCGGTTTAGTTGTCTAAAAATACATGCGTTTCTACTACTTAAGGGTAAAACTTTTATTATTAACAACAATTTTAAGAATATTAGTGATTCTAACCTATAAAAATTAAAATAATATAGACGCCATATTTAGTATTGAATTCATAACATTTTATGTATCGTGTATGTTCTCGTACCATATATATGATACATAATATGCAATATTGCATGTTATGTAAAATACATATGTATGTTACATCTTATGTAATATGGCACATGTAACGTAAAAAATCTTTCTGTTATAGGGCATGTTATGTAGCATACATATGTATGTTATGTCTCATGTAATATGGCACATGTTACCTAAAAAATCTTTCTTTACCATGTTGCATCCATATATGTGCGGACTGGGTTGCTTTCACAAACTAAGTCACATAGACAAACGCGCCAAAGCGAGAGATCGCGAGAAGGACCAAGTTACGCAAAAGCAAATAATTATTTTTTTTTTGATATTTATTTTCTTTTTTTTAATCTTTTTTCAAAAAACGAAATATGTTTTTATTCCCTTTGATCCCCTTACCCAACTGTAAAAATCCCAACTGAGAACTTTGGATACGGAAATATGGTCCAGATTTAAAGACATTACCTCAATGCGTTCTCGAGTTATCGTGATAACAAATGTTCCAGCACGACTGTTAGACCAATTAGATCATAGACCGAGGTACACTGTTTTTTTTTTGCATAAAACGTTAAGAACGTAAAACTTTTTCTTTAATTTAGATTTTGTCATTGAACCAGTTAAGCAAAAGAAAACGGAAAAATCAATATTTTTTAAAGCCTTGCAAACTTTTAACCAGTTACCTACTAGTATTAAAAATTGCGATAATCTTAACAGTATTAAAAGTTTACTGTATCAATATGTTAAAACTCATTTTTAATAGTTTTTGATGGTATTTGTATTTGTAAAAACATTTAGAAACTTTTATATATAAATATTGTAGTGTATAGCCAGCTGTGCTAAATAAACGATTATTATTATTATTATTATTAATACATTAAAATTTTACTTTCTCCGAAGAAAGTCTTGCCTTAGCAAAAAAAAAACTGAAAATTTTTAATTGCTTTTTTTACGGTCCTCGACGTTTTACATACAAAAAAGATAATTTTCTCAAAAAAAATATCTGTCGATCTGACTGTCCAGAAAACTCGAGATAACTCGATAATGATTTGAGCTAAAGACTTTAAATTTGGACCATAGGTTGCCTATGCAAAGTTCTAGGCTGGGTTTGTTTTTGGTAAAAATCGGGGTTGAATTAAGGGGGCAGAAAGGAGTAAGAACTATTAAAAAATATATATATATTTTTTTTCGGTTTTTTTACCAAAAGGAACTTTTTAATTTTATTTATTTTTTTGAAAAACTTTTTTTTAACTTTTTTTTTAAATCTTTAGTTTTTTGGTTTTAATAACCTAAATTTTAATTGCTTTTTTTACGGTCCTCGACGTTTTACATACAAAAAAGATAATTTTCTCAAAAAAAATATCTGTCTATCTGACTGTCCAGAAAACTCGAGATAACTCGATAATGATTTGAGCTAAAGACTTTAAATTTGGACCATAGGTTGCCTATGCAAAGTTCTAGGCTGGGTTTGTTTTTGGTAAAAATCGGGGTTGAAGTAAGGGGGCAGAAAGGAGTAAGAACTATTAAAATATATATATATTTTTTTTTCGGTTTTTTTACCAAAAGGAACTTTTTAATTTTATTTATTTTTTTGAAAAACTTTTTTTTAACTTTTTTTTTAAATCTTTAGTTTTTTGGTTTTAATAACCTAAATTTTAATTGCTTTTTTTACGGTCCTCGACGTTTTACATACAAAAAAGATAATTTTCTCAAAAAAAATATCTGTCTATCTGACTGTCCAGAAAACTCGAAATAACTCGATAATGATTTGAGCTAAAGACTTTAAATTTGGACCATAGGTTGCCTATGCAAAGTTCTAGGCTGGGTTTGTTTTTGGTAAAAATCGGGGTTGAATTAAGGGGGCAGAAAGGAGTAAGATCTATTAAAAAATATATATATATATATATATATTTTTTTCGGTTTTTTTACCAAAAGGAACTTTTTAATTTTATTTATTTTTTTGAAAAACTTTTTTTTAACTTTTTTTTTAAATCTTTAGTTTTTTGGTTTTAATAACCTAAATTTTAATTGCTTTTTTTACGGTCCCCCACGTTTTACATACAAAAAAGATAATTTTCTCAAAAAAAATATCTGTCGATCTGACTGTCCAGAAAACTCCAGATAACTCGAGAATGATTTGAGCTCAAGACTTTAAATTTGGACCATAGGTCGCTTATGCAAAGTTCTAGGCTGGGTTTGTTTTTGGTAAAAATCGGGGTGAGGTAAGGGGGCAGAAAGGAGTAAGAACTATTAAAAAATATATATATATTTTTTTTCGGTTTTTTTACCAAAATGAACTTTTTAATTTTATTTATTTTTTTGAAAAACTTTTTTTTAACTTTTTTTTAAATCTTTAGTTTTTTGGTTTTAATAACCTAGCTAGGCCTAGAGGAAAAAGTATTATCCTAGGGAAAAGTAAAATACATATCTATAAACTTACTTAAGAAGCTTTCGTCCTTTATATAGAAAGTTTTAAATTAAATATTAAACTTGGTGGAAAATTAAACTTTTTATTAAGCCAGGTTATCATCTCAAAAGACGAAGCCAATATTAGATCCAAAACCTAATAATCTGTCTTAATATAAAAATAGTCAGTTTCAGTCGATTTAAGTCTTTATAATATAGAATAAATTAATTTTTTACAAAAGATAGCAGTAAAATTACCAAAATAAAAATTCACATTTTTACGGATAACAGCGAATTTACAGTATTGATTTAAATTTACCACTTTTTTGCTGGTAACATATGACCTACTTTATTTGCTGTGAAATTACCATATTTTCATTTTCAGTGTATAATATAATTATTGTCCTGCTATAATTACCTATAAAAATCAAGACAAGAGTGTCATTTATAAAATCAAGACAAACGAGAGTCATGTGCGTTAATCGAGACTCTTGAACAAAAATCAAGACTTCTCGATTCTTGATTATTTTTTTTTTATTTTTATACACCTAACACTTAAAAGTTTTCTGTACACGTTTTAGTGGGGTAAAATATAAAATAAAACATTTTTTCCAAAAAAGGAACCGACTTCTGTGTCTCTAAAAAGTAAAAAATAAAAAATACTTAAATCGGTGCCAATTTCACCATTCCCTAAATTTATTACTAACAATTATTTTTTCATTATTTTATTATGGTTTGCTGTGAAATTGGCACCGACTTAAGAATTTTTTATTTTTTACTTTTTAGAGACACAGAAGTCGGTTCATTTTTTTTACGAAAAGTTTTTATTTTTTACTTTTTAGAGACACAGAACTTGCATATTTGTAACGTCATCTAAGCTAAATTATAATTGTCCTTCCATCTCGGCAAGCTGCTGACGTCACAACGTACTGTTAGTGCGTTGTGACGTCATTATCTTAAAGATAAATTTATAAAAATAAAAATAATATTTTTATTTCAGCGCCCAAGAGACCAACCAACCTTATTTTAAAAGAAATACTAAAGAAAATCTTGTTAAACTTTAAACGTTAAGTAATAATCCAATAATGCCTTATGGTAAAATCACAAAATTTATCATTTTCTCTTGGTATTTTAATATTGCAGGTCCAAAGAATCAAGTTTAGCGGCATTTAAAAGATTTTCAGTGTGCCGCAATATTTGAGTGACCCCTTAATCAAGTTATCCGGCTTATCCGAGTTATCCGATATTTCTCTAAAAATTTGATTGGTAGTAGAACCAAATTAAGCCGTTTTTAAGTAAAATTGCCTAAAAATTATTAGACTTATCTTAATTATTCGGCTTATCCGGCATTATCCGAGCGTCAAATTAAAACGGGACCACCTCATCAATGCCCTCTTTAAGTTGCAAGAAGTTTTATGAAATGCCGTTCATTCGTTCCAAAGTTATGCGGGAACAAACAAAAAAAAAGTCACACGTCGAATTGATAACCTCCTCCTTTTTTGGAAGTCGGTTAAAAAAAACGGTAGGTTTTTAATACTGATTTTTTCTATGAACGCCATTGGTAATTGGTAATATGAGTATCGTGCTCAGTTTATTTTCCATACAACAAATATTAACATTATGAAAATGTGTTCTGTTACAACAAATTCCCAGTGAACTTAATACTACACATTCATGCTTAAATTTCTTACGGAAAATCATATGCAATGAAATCCTCAATTCCGCGTAATTATCCCCAAAATATAGTTTCACAGAATATACCGCAAAACATACCGCAAAATATCGTTCAAAATATCTCACGAAAAATATCAAACAACAACATGCAAAGTGATTATCAAAGTAAAGAAAAAAGGGTTAATATTTATCATTGTTTAAGGACAATATTTGTTACTTCTTTGTTTGGAGGTGTTGCTTCGTTTTTACCTAAGAAATATGGTTATAAAATTTCAAAAAAACTTTTTTGTTTTAATGTTGTTTTAGTAATTTTTAATGTTATTCAAGTGTGTTTGATTCCGACTTTCATTAAGAAGCTTGAAATGGTGAGTAGTAGTTTTAAAATACTGCTGCCAACAAAAGAGTATAGGAAAGACGCCTAATTTCGGATAGATTCCTAATTTCGGATAGTAGTGTATTTCAGATACTACCCACACGGCACGAAATATTTCTGAAATATGTCAGAAATATTATATTGAAATATAATATGTTTCGGTTATAATACTGAAATATTTCTGAAATATGTTAGCAATATGTCTGAAATATAGAAATTTGTTTCAGTGAAATATCAGTTATGTTTCAGAAATATGTTTGAAATATTACAGTAATATTTCAGAGATGGCTCTGGTAGAAAAGAGCGCTGGTTTTAATGGCGTGTTTCAAAACAGCGCGTCCTAAATAGCGCTTTTACAAAATAGCGAGTGACAAAATACCTATAAAAGTAATTTTGACAAATATTGTCAACATGACAACGTCTTTGTATTGTAATTATTGAATTTATAAAACAAACAAACAAAATTTTCAATCCTTTTCAATCTTGTTTTTTTTTTCGGATCCAACTGTACTTTTACTCAGATCCACTCTATTTTTTTTTTTTTTAATTTCTCTTTTTCAGATATCTGAGGAAAATTTAGAAGACAGTAATGTAACTTTTACAATCAATGCACATACTCAACATTTTATTACGAAAATGGTGAATCCCATTTTAGTTTCAATTACTGCAATATTAATAAGAATTTCAACGTTGTATGAGTCAAAGAACCTTTTAACTTTGATTAATAATTTGCACCTGCTGGATGCGCTTTCAGATTATACGCAATTAAGGTAAACAAATTTAATAGTCAAAAAATCTTAGTGAAATTTGCGGAAAAATGTATGGGACATTGTCTTTTTCTAAAAAAAATATGAAACCTTTTTATTTATTTCTACGGCTATGCTGTTTTGTCAAGAAAATAAACGGCATTATTTAAAACTTAATATTCCCATAATTAATAGGAACAGATGCTATTTCATATCGTTCTGAAATTAAATATCTAGGTATTTTTTTAGATGATAAACTTAGATTTGAGAATCATGTTAAATATATTTTAAAAATGACTTATATTAAATTAAAAGTATTGTACACAAATAAATGTCATAATTTGCGCAAAAAATTATGCCAATCACTTATTTTTTCTATCTTTAATTATTGTAACATAGTATATTTTCCTTGTTTAGATTCATCCAATAAAACCAGATAACAAAAAATTCAAAATATATGTGTTCGCTATGTTACCGATACCAGAAAATATGACCATATCTCACCAAAGTATATAGAGCTTAAATGGCTACGAATAGATAAGATTGTACAGCTTTATTATAGTACATTATTACACAAGCTTTTGTCTACATTAATGCCTATTTACTTACGTGAAAAATTAGAAATGACATACATGATCGCAGATTCCACAGACTTGTTTAAGAGATCCTTTTCCTTTAATGGCGATTTCTCCCGTAAGATTAGACAGGGGCAAAAGTTCTACCCAAAAAGGATAGAAGACATACATACACTCCCACTTCCACCCAACCAATCAAATTCTGTATTTGTTCTTTGTTGAACAAATACAATATTTACTTGGCCGGGCGAAAAGTGTAACTATATTATTTTTATAAAAGAAATTACTGGCGCCATCTAAATTTTAGTAGAATTATGTTATTCTACAGATTCACATTAGCTATGTTCGTTCGTGCCGCTCAGTGCTACACTTTCCGGCCAACCAAATAAATACTGTATTTGTTGTATGAAAAACAAATACAGTATTTATTTGGTTGGCTGGAAAGTGTAGCACAAATGAGATAATTGGCTATTGGCTACTATAATTACTATCGGCTACTCGATTGGGTCGATCGACCCAACTTAACAAGGATCCTTGTTAAATTTATTATTTCCTTAAAAACGCTCTGCTATTTAGGACAATTTGGACAAAATTTTACTCTTAAGAGTATTTTTTTATTTCAATTTTTATTGGTATTTTATTTCATGTTTTTATTTTAGATATTCATTTATTTTCATCAATTCAGTTTTACTGGTAACTTCATGGCCCTTTCAGTTATGCTCAGTTTACATAATTTCAAAAAACCATCCAATGGCATATACAATGTTTGTCACAAATATATACAATAATTTCACAGCAGCTTGTAGTGAATACCAATTTATATCACTGTGTTACGATATAAAAATAAAGTTTAGGGTTCTGCACGAGAATTTAAGGAAGATCGAGGAGTTTATACAAAATTATAGCGATGAGAGGATATTAAGGATACGAACTGGTCTAATCATTAAACGTAAGTTTACCAAAGCTGAAACGGGTACTCTTTCTCGACTAGTACATTTTACATTACATTACATTACATTACATTTTTGTTTAACCTCGTACTATTCTACTTAATTAAGCATCCCCTAAGTTCAGGACTTGTGTGGGCTAGTAGTAGAGGGAACCACCGGCTTTAATTGACTTTCGAACCAATTTATAGGAGTGTCCGCTTCACTTACGTCTTCGCCAAATTTCAATTATTAATTAACTGAAAAAGGCAAATCGGCGCCGGCGCTTTTTAGTCTTAGCCATTTCAATGTTATCCGTATTGGACGTAATCCAAACTAAAAAGATCTTAACCATTTGAATGAAATTCATCAAATGGTTTAGGATCTTGTTAGTTTGCGTTACGTCCAAGGGCGTATCCAGGATTTTTTTCGGAGGGGGCCAAAACATTTTTTCTCTAAATAGCGCCGCAGAAGATAATTTTTTCATATTTTTTTTTACTTCTGTTAATTTCCGGCCTTTTTTTAAATCAATTTAGTAAAACTCAAGTTTTAAAAATGCAAATAAAAAAAATAAGAATGCCCTAACACCGCCGGTAAAAAAAATTACAACTGTACTGGTCTATTTAAATTTGAAAACAGCGGTATAAGTTCTAGCGCCGTAGGCGAAAATATTGACTAATTTCAAGCGTGGGTTTTATAAACTCCAATAAATAAGAACGTATAAAAGCTATAGCGCCGCAGGCGAATTTTTTTAGAAATTTTATAGTCTATTTTAATTTTAAAAGTGTTACTATTTAAAGTTTAAATGCAAGAAAACTCTAGCGATGCAGGCGAAAATTTTTACGAATTTGAATCTGTATGGTCCACTTGGAAAAGAGCGTGCATATTTGCTTCGCTTTGTACCCTTATCGTTCTGGGGAAGTAAAAAAAGCTATAGCGCCGCAGGCGAGTTTTTTTAGAAATAGTCTATTTTAATTTTAAAAGTGTATCATGTAACATTGAGATGGGGTAAATGCTAAAAGGGACAAAAACTAATCTTTTCGGCTGCATGCAAACAGACAGAAAGAATAATATATGTTTAAAACGCATTTTTTCTGGACGTTTTTTGGCATCCCAAAATGCAAAAAAAAGTCGATCTGCGAGTGTTACCACGAGTGTTAGGCAACACCTGTTGCATTACAATGATGAACCCACCCAAAAATTAATTAATAGACTTTTTAGGATGATTTGAAAAGAAATTACTCTTCGTTTCAAGCCACGCCTCTGTTAGAGTTGGCACGACAAGCCCATGTGATTGCTATGTACAACAGCTCGGTGGCCAGTAAAACGCACACAGCTTTCTTGCATTTTACTCATCGCTAATGCCAGTTTTGGATTAAAAAGTGTTCGGCACTTTATAATCGCACGGTATTTGTTTATATAATTTATCATGAATCATGATAAATTATGATTTATGACGAATAGCATAACCAAAGTACTTCAAAAAGGACTTTTTACATTTAAATCTTTTTTATTTTATTATATTTTGAAACGCGTTCGTTATAAGAATTATTATTATTAACCTTATAACCTTACGTATAATAAAAAAAAAAGATCCAAACCTTATAATCAGTTGGTATAAAGGATCCCAAGAAGCCTTTAAAACTTTTTATCGTAAGTATATCTTTTGTTTTTAGATGGTGATAAGCCGTTCAAAGAAGGCTCAGATGTATTAACAGCTGACAATCTATCCAGTAATATAAAAAATATCAAAAGAAACCACAGGCTCCTTTGTGAAATATGTCTTCAACTCTCATCTGTATTCAGTTTGCGTCTGTTGGTATCAGTGTCCAGTTGTACAATAAACGTGTTATTGAATTTGTATTTTTCTATATTTGGAGGTAAGAGCTGAAAAAATAAGACCAAATTCTGGAAAAGTTGCGAGACTTTTTACTTTCTCATACAGTATTGTTAGAAAAAAAATGTGAAAGGGTTACCTTTTCTAGACGGGTGGAAATTCTTCTTATGCATTTTAAACTAATCATATAAGTTTAAGTCCATCAGGAATTTTCTTGCTTTCGTTTTTTTACTGATTCGTTACTTTTCTTTCTACCTTTATACGATTGTTTTTTTGACGAGGCCATTATCAGATATACATATGTTCAAAAACATCAAATGTTTATTTTACCCATGATTGAAATTTTACTAGTGTCAAAAATTAATATCTAATTAAAAATGTAAATATATATCAAAATTTATTAAAATGCCTAAATCTCGGAAACTAGGACTATACGATTAAAATGATTATATATGTTTTTGTAGGGAATTAAACATTGTTTTCATTTATGCAAAATAAATTGTCTTACTATAAATAATAAGTGAGATATATTATGTCCATTTTGCCCCCCTTGCCCTACTTTAATGTTAACCATAATGTTAACCCACTTTTTTCACATTTTCTCGACGTTTCATGACATTATAAACATTAAAATGCAAAAAAAAATATTTTTAGGTGTTTCCACCCGTAAAAAATTTGTTTTTTTTTGCCAAATCATACTATTTTTTCCTAAAACGTCGAGATATATCAAAATAAGCAATAAAAAAATGGCCTGTATGCCTTTCTGTCTTTATCCACCATTACTTAAAAGTTCTGGACTTTTTTATTTCCGACCTACTAACCGACTGACCGGTTAAAATTTTTTTAAATGGGAAATCAAAAGAAGTCTTTTTGCTTATTTTCTTCTATTTTTTTTTCCCGGTCTAGGTTTTGATAGTCCGTCGACGAACAAAATAGAACCGCAACCTGTTGGAAGTATCATAAACGATGTTATATGGAGCGTGTATTATTTCTTCAGATTTGTAAGTGTGTGTATTGCTGCTGGGACTTTAGTTAAAGAAGTGAGTAAAAGATTAAGAAAATAGTAATTATATACCAAGGTGGAGAAGACATATTTTATATTCGAGCGTATTAAGAGGTCGAGGCTATAATAGTCTTCTCTACCGAAGTGTATATATTAGTTTTTTCACTACAAGAACTATTTAACTATTTTTATTCAAATAATAAAATAAATTATTTACAGAAATTATATTTCTTGAAATTTTCATAAAAATCAAATAGCCTTGATCAATGATATTTAGTCAAATAAATACTTTGAACTGACGTTTAAAAATTTAGTTTTTTTTTATTTTTTTCATAATATTTAGATAATTATTGATTGTATTAATTGGTAATAATTATAATTAATTATATTTAATAAACAAAAAGTTATTTAAATTTCCTTGGGTTTGCACAAAGAACTGAAACATCTAAAGTGACAGAAATCAATTGTTTATAAAATTTACTCCTACTAGAAGAAAATAGTTATTTATGGTACTAGTGGGTAAAGTAAGATATTGCCCATGAGTTTGGCTTGGCTGACGACTCACAGGTTAATTTTTGAGAGGGCAATATCGGTTTACCCATGGGTACCATACAAGGTTTTATCCAATAAATAGCTTAGGTATTCATATTTTTATCAAAAATTTTAATGAAATTTACAAGAAAATAATTTGACAAGTGACAGTTGAGTGGGTAAAATAAATAATTATCCACTCAATAAAGTAAAAGCCACGCGGGGGTTATTATTGAATTTATCTATTTAAAATAAAGCTGGTAATTGTCTTATTATCTGTATTTATTGGATAAAAAAAATATTATTGCTATAGGTGAAGAAAATTGATTTCAAATGACAAATAATGATATGTTCTAAAGCTAGTACTGAAAAAAAATTATTTGTTTTATTAGTTAACAGAAAACTACATGCACCTGTGTATTTTAGGTAAACAAGACAAAGATTATAATCAGTAATGCTTTGGACAAATGTTTAAATAAAGACATAAAGGAGGACGTAAGTAGAACAAAATAATATTTATTAGAATCGATTATTAAAAAAATTAACAAAAACTTTCTTTTTTAAAAAATGTAAAAAAACATAATTTTTATTTTTTTTTTTTAAACGCAAATAGTAATTATATACCAAGGTAGAGAAGACATTTTTTATAGCCGAGCGTATTAAATCTCGAGCTGCGTAGCAGCGAGGGATTTAATAGTGCGAGGCTATAATAGTCTTCTCTTTATATATTAGTTTTTTCACTACTAGCGATATTTTACTATTTTTATTCAAATAATAAAATAAATTATTAACAGACAGTGCGGAAAGAAGGCCTTTTCCACACGCATAACTATGGTTTAATTTCTTAATTGCGTAGTGTTATTCTTGTTATATTTATTCATAATATTATAAAAAAGTCCTTTCTTAACTGTTAATTGTTTTTCTTTTTGAAAAAATATAAAAATAAGATTTATTTAATAAAATATAAAACTATATTTTATTTTAACTCCAGTCGTAAGAAAAATATTGTTCCTAACGCATGCCTAAAGAGGCTTTTCCGCACTTGATTTCTTGACTGAACTCCGCTACGCACTTGTTAGGAAAATAGCTATTTTATTCTTCATATATTTTTGGTAAGGCAAGACTTTTCTAGAGGTAAACCAATTTAAAAAAAATGAATAAAACGCTCCTAACCTACAATTTTTATCAAATAAAATTTTATGATCATTGTTTAGTTTCTAAGGCATGTATTTGTATTTTTGTAATAAAATGTCTTATTTTATAGCTATGGATATTTATGGGTTGTGTTACAGCAAATGATATAAAATTTACAGCATGTGATTTTTTTGATGTCAACTTAAAACTTATTACATCGGTGAGCAACAAGGTTTTTTAAAAGTACCGTAATTTCACAGAACAATAATCCCGCCACACAACTATAGTCCATGAGCAGCGTATTTAAAAAAAGTTGTAAAACGTGTGATATGAAGTAGAAATTTATATATTTATATATTTATATATTTATATATATATATATATCCCGGTAACAATGCTGCGTCTTTCCAAAGTCCAACCTTACTGCGTCCCCCAGAAATACGTTAGTTAGCTCAAATCTAATGGAGTATATTGCATCGGCGCATAAAATATAGTAGGGAACTGTATCTAAATTATTTTTAATTTGCTAAATAAAGAAGTTAATATACATGGTCTGCTAATACCTTACTGCGTCCTTTCAAGCTCCTAACATTACTGGGTCCGGAGTATATTATTTTTAAAGTTCCTAACAATGCTGCGCCCGCAGTGTATATTTTTTTACAAATCCCTAACAATACTGCATCCGGCGATGTTGCGAAGTTGTTTTTACGTGATATATGCATAATAATCGGTAAAATGTTTTTAGACATAGTTTTTTGATAATTTTCTGAGGTAGAATCACCCCTTCTAATAAATTCAAATTATAATGCAAAAATTGAAGGTTATGTCAGATTGTTGTGACAGATATCAGGTTTAAATATGTAACAATAGTTTTAATTTTTTGAACTAAATTGATAAAAAAACTGGCCAAATATTAAAAAAAAACTAATAAACTTTATGTAATTTTAACGCAAGACTTTAAATTGAATGAAAATAAAATAAAATTAAAAAATTAAAAAACAAAACAATTTTCAAAAAAATAAATTCAGTTTAAATTTAAATTAATATTTAATTAAAAACAATTTTAAATTTTCAAAATATAAATAAATATAAAAAAAAAACGATATTTTTGTATAATCATCCAAAGAAACCCATGGTCGAAGTCGAAGCTCGATCGAGCTAAGCAATAAGGGGCTGTCCATATATTACGTAACGCAATTTTTCAAACTTTAAATATTTATTCATAATCAATATCACACAGGGAAAAAATTCTAGGTACCTCTTTTTACACTGAGTGTCACATATAACACGTATATTGTTTATGCACAGGTACACAAAATAGTACACACATTGGTGTTCTGTGAGTACACATTCCGCGCGAAAATGTATCATCGCCGATGATTCATCATCAAGATCACGCAAGAACAGGGCCGTAAGATTTTTTTTAATATTAATGTCAACAGTTTTTTTACTGATTACAATATTATTTAAATATGCACAGTTTCGTCAATTTTTGTGTGAAAAGGGGAATTATGGGCCACTAAATAGTAATTTATGTTGAAATAAAAATACATCTGCAAAGCTTAGGAAATAAACATTAAATTTATTAAATTCCGTTACGTAACGTTTACCTAGACCCCCCCCCTCCCCCTGTCACAAACTGTAACAATTTCTCTGACCCCCCCCCTAGGCGCGTTACGTAATACATGGACAGCCCCTAAAAGCGTTTTCGATTTATCGTTCTTGGAGTTTTTCGCGGAAATCAGACTTTTTTACATGTAAAAAGTTGAGAGACTTAATTTAATTAAAAAAATATTATTTTTTAGGCAGTAGCTACTGGAACAACATATTTGGTAATTTTAGCTCAATTTCATAAAAGTAACTAGGTATTAGTTAAATTAAATAAAACTAAATTTTAATAATTTATTATACCTATTTTATTTTACACACAAATAAAAACATTTAAAATAAGTGTTTAATTATTTCAATTTTCAAATTACCAATTTTCTAAAAATTTACACAGACACAATATTATCTGTGGCTAGACAGTCCTTTGTGTGACATAAATAGATCTAGGGAGTTGCACTTTTACCGATGATATGTAAAACACTGCGTAATATTAGACAACCCTTAAAACTCGTTTGTGTTTATATAGTTGCCTGGCATGTAGATTAGACAACTATAAATACAGATACTTGTATATACAGTTGCATCAGTGTAGTGTTAGAATACCAAAAATACAATCACGTGTATTCTTGGTTGTATATTTCAACTACCTGTTACGTGTTTACTATGACGTCATAAGTGCACGATTTGTAGGTTAGGATATTTGTTTTTATTTACTGTTTTAATTTACTTAAAAGAATGTGAGAAATAAATAAAAGGGCGTTAAAATGGAATCTCAAAAGCTGCTTTTAAACCGGCCAAATGCTAACAATATAAGCGATAGTTCAGGAGAAGAAGAATGGTCGGATGGGGGGTCAAGTTACAGTTCATACTATTCGGATTCTGAGGATAGGTAAGTTTATTGAGAACCATTATTAAACTGTTTTGAATACTTTAAGGTGCTTTATAACTACATGTTTAAAATCAAAGGTTTACAAAAGTTTCAATAATTTGTTTGTCATCAACTTTGTAAATATTTGGAAGTTTTTTTCACAAAATTAATGGAGAGCCCCTAGGACAAGCATAAAGCTTATTAGGGGCTCTCCATGATTCTTTGTATCTATTCTACAATAAATAAATAAATTTTACATTTTTGTAGCCCCATCTGCAAAACAAAATATAAAAAAATCTGTTTCTTTTAATTTTTTGCAAAGGTTTTGTTAATTTTTTTAGTACAATACCTGACTGGGAACCTTATGTTGACGACTTCTCAGGAGAGCTACTTTATATTGAATGTCACCCCTTTGTAACTCAAAACAATAGGGAAAGTAAGTCGAAAGAACATAATGAGCCATTTGCAAAAACTCAACTGAGAAAAAGCACAAGAGGTAAATTTTTAAGGTTGATCAGAAGAAGGGAAAGTAAACGTAGGAGTAAGAAGGTTACAAAAACTCAAGAAAGTACAGAAAATAATACCTCAAAGGTAAGACCCAGGGAGTTCCTATAGAAATACTTTCAAATTCCTCGGAATTCCTTGGATTTCCCGAGTTTATTGCAGACTAGTTTTTTTTTCGATTTTTTTCAATAACTTACAAAATGCTTTAACCTAAAGAGTTCAAATTTAGTATGAAGGTTTGTTTAATTTGTGTTTAGATGTTTACCAAATTTAAGGTCTCTAGATCTAGGTTCAAAAATTATTGCTTTAATACTCTTAAAATTAGTAGTTTTACCCCATTTTGACCAAGTTATTTTACTTTAGATTTCATGAAAATTATATGAAAGTTACTTTTATTAACATAAAAATATGTATAATATTTTAAGTTTCTATATCAAATTTCTACATAATTTTAATATCATCAAAAATCGTAAAAATCTAGTTTTGTATTTATACAGGTAAAATTCCAAGACTTTCAAGAGGGAGAAGAAAAAGAAGTAATGCTTGAAATCGACTCAGACAACAGACATAACTTAAGCAGCGACGTATCTCTAGCAGAATCCCTTTTAGGCCTCAATACCAGCACTTTATCAGATGGTTCTAGAGTTATGATAGCCGGTTTCTCAATCGACAGCAAAGCTAAACATGATAGAAATATTAAAATAGGAGACTGGTTAAAAAGTATAAACAATATTGAAGTAAACGTACAAAACCTTGAAGATATTTTGCAAAAATTTATAAACCGAGAGGAAGTTTTACTAAAACTTCAACGAGTTGCTGGTATTGAAGTCACAAAGGACCCACCAATAAACGAGTTAAATAACGAATCGAATTTTGTAAGGGATTTGTTAAATTTAAAGTATGAAGATGAACAACTTCTTTCACAAACTTTGTGCAAACATCCAGTTGGGATATTATACATTAATACTGATAATCTAAGTGAAAGTAATAGTGATTATGAAGATATAATATACTGCTACCCTAGGCCGTTACAGAAAAATGTGCTATGTAACTCCCGCGGAATGTTTATAACACTACACCACCTATTGAATGAAATAACAACTACCAAACCAAGAACTTCTTCATTACTGCATAAACAAAAATTGGCGCATATTGTTTATAACGAATTCGGTAACAACTTGCTTTTATTTATGTTACCGGATAACCGGGCGTCTATAAAAGAAATAATACCGATAAGTAAGGAACTAATAAGACTAATACAATTTTCTTACGAATCTGTGGATAAATGTTTTACGGATGAGTTAAAATTGACTCAGGTCGATCATTTCTTTTCGAGATTTTTTGCTAGAATACTGAGCAGTGGGCTGTGGGCTACAGCGCAGCAGTTTGTCGAGTTGCAGAATCTTTCAACCAAATCTATGATCGTTAGTCCCTGTCAATTTGAGGATGTAATGCCTGTTTCTGTTATGTTAAACTTACCTGATGAGGCCAAAATGCAGATCGATGATGCCTTGACTGAACTGGAAGCCAGTGATTATAGAGATTGGGTATGTATTTTACTTTAGTAAGGCCAAAGAACTTTTACCTCAAGAAGTAATTTCAGACCAATGTTTATGAAGGTGTCATCTTTTTGTTTGTTTATTTACTAACAGAAACGCGATACAGCTTTGTGGTGTAAAATGCAGATGTCGCTAGTCGACTTTCAGGCTACCTAGTAGCGATGTTGCGTAGTTTCCACCTTATCATGAATTCAAATCATTATACTTAAATTAAAAATGTAAAAAACTTTATTGGGTATACTATAATTATGTTTAATAATATAGTATATTTAAATCTATTAAAATTAAACTACTAGTTCATATAAAACTCATACAGAACTAATGTTTCTTAAAATTTACAATAAAATATCCAAAGTATATGTTTCCAATCGGCAACACTGTACCCCTGTCAGTCATTTTACGACATTAGACTGTGAGTTTACACATTCTTTCTCTCACTTTACGCGTACTAAGTATAAACAATAGTCCCCACCAGGCCCTCACCATAGTTGGTTCACGCTTCAAACAAAGCATACGGTAGATTTCATCATGTTCCTTCTTGAGGTAAAAGTTCTTTGAGTAAGGCTTACTGCGCATCCCGTCTTTAATGACATCACATTCTTATAGAGTGCCAACTCTGATATTTTAAGACGACGTCAGTCCGACCAGCTGCGAATTTGACTCTAGGACCCCATTTATGTCTATATTTTTAGAATGAAGAACCTATAGAATGCCAAAGACTGTTTACAATACTGGGTAGTGCCTTATACCATTCTGGATATCTCCTAGCCTCGCATTTTATCCACGAAGACTTAATTGATGTCCACGCGTTCTGCAGACAACAGGGACTCTTACATTTATCCAGGACAGAGCCTGTAAAGTCCTTGGTCCTGTGGAGGGAAGTTTTTCCTTATTCTTGCCATAGGAATACTAATGAGAAAATTAAGATACCTGAAGGAAGGAGATATTTGCTAGTTGTTGGAAGTGCTAAGGTATATAAAAAGAACAAAGATTATACATTTTAAGCGTTTTGATGTGTTTAGTTTTAGTTTTATCAAAACAGGTGCCATTTTATTAGGATATTTTTATAAAAAGATTGATCTTGCCTTAATACTTTCAGACCAATTTAGTAAATTGAATTTACTAAAACATCCAAAAAGTTAATGTTTTACGTCATTATGCAAATTTTTAATATTTGACTTAAACCGTAACGATCGCCACGCTTTAATACATAGATATACTTTCCCCAAGGAAAGTCTTGCATTAGTAAAAAAATTATTTTTATCCAATACATACAGATAATAAGACAATTACCAGCTTTATTTTAAATAGTTAAACTCAATAATAACCCCCGCGTGGCTTTTACTTTATTGAGTGGATAATTATTTATTTTACCCACTCAACTGTCACTTGTCAAATTATTTTCTTGTAAATGTCATTAAAATTTTTAATAAAAATATGAATTCCTAAGCTATTTATTGGATAAAACCTTGTATAGCACTCATGGGTAAACCGACTTTGCCCTCTCGAAAATTAACCTGCCTGGCTGACACCTCGCAGGTTAATTTTCTCATGGGCAATATCTTACTTTACCCACTAGTACCATAAATAACTATTTTTATTGCTTTACTTTAAGTTTTTCGACGTTTTATTTTCAAAAAACATGATTTCCGTAAAAAAAAATCTGTCTCTCGGTCTGTCTGTTTGTCCGGGAGATTTGTGACCACGATAACTCGAGAACACCTGGAACTAAAGACTTTTTGACCTTTTTCAAAAATATTTTTTATTTTTTTTTTGTTTTCGAAAAAAGAAACTTAAAAAATTTTTTTTTGAATTTTTTTTTTAAACTGAAAAAAAAATTTTTTTCAAATTTTTTTCATTTTAAAATAATAGTTATTTTATTAACCAGTGTATTAAGTGGATAAAATCATTAAATACACGAGTTGAGAATTTAATTTTATCCAACACCTTTTATTTTTAAATAAAAATCTATAATTTTGCGAAAAATTATGTCAAAAATATTAAGATTAAGTTTTCTTAATACTAAAATAATAGTTAGTAGTAATGGCTTAAGTATGCCTATTAAAAATAAACAATTGCTAGTTTTACATTTCTTACAAACGTCAAAATGGACGCGGTGATGACAGAATTTTTAATAAAAACAGTATTTTATTCAAAAACTAAAGAATAATTTGGGGTTTTCTTTAATTTTTATGGTTTAGTTAACGTGCTTCTATTTATAGAATAGTTATAATACTTAATTAATAGGGTATGTAACTAATTTTGGGTGAGATCAAAAGCTGTACGTAAAAGAGTGGGTGAAAAATTTTTTAGTCACTAGTGGAAAAAAAAACTCACTTTTGACATTTAAAATAGTGCTCAAAACAAGTGTTTCTGTAAAGGTGTTGGATAAAATATTTATTTGTTGTAAATTATGAAACAAAAATTATTTAACTAATTTTTCAGGATCTTTTGGCTGTTATAATGGAAGCCGGAGGCTGCACAGAGCCGGCCGAAGAAAATATGGGCCCGGACGCGTTTTACGTTGAAGAGGCCCAAGCCACATTAGCCCATTTCCAAGAATTGGGTCTGCCCGAACTTGCCGATAGGCTTTTGTCTATGAACCCAGGGCCACAAATAATTACGCCCGTCCCTGTAGTCAGCAAGCGAAAAAGCGAGTTTAATATTAGTTTTTCGAAATCGAATTCAAATATTAACCATTCCAATTCGCCAAAGCGGAATGAGGTAAGAATGGCCACCTTTAAGGTGTTATATGCCCTGGTAGAAAAGTACACAAATCTAACTTAACATAACATTAGATTAGTGACATTTTCATGTTTAGTCTCAAACGTTATACAAAAACGTTATAAAATATATAAATCTAACCTTAAAAACTAACTTTTGACAAAAACGTTATAAAATATATAAATCTAACCTTAAAAACTAACGTTTTACAAAAACGTTATAAAATACATAAATCTAACGTTAGTTTCCCAACTAATTTCTAACCTTTTTCTAACCTTCTAATTTTAAATATTTTTTTAATTTCCATTATTAATACGTAAGCTATAGTAGAAAATACTCATTTCAGACAGCTATGTGCCTAAGTTTGATAATTATTTGGATAAGTTTAAAAAAATATCCCCCAAAAGTCAAAGTTATAGTAAGTCTGGCAACGCTGTATTAGAATTTAAAAAATATTTTAAGATTCTGAATGTTTAAATAAATATTAACTAACTAAATATAAAGTTTTTCTAAGAGGTAAACGTATTTATCGACGTATTACAGCATATTAGACGAAAAATATTTAGAGCCACCTAAAAAGATGGCTATTTTATAAATAAATGTAACGAAATTATGTTTGAAAATATTATGATTGCTAAAATATATTAAGATTTATTTATATGAACAAATTTGTCTCCAGCTGCCATTTTATGATGCAGGTAAAAATTTCCTAGTTGACCACGCCCCCTCCGAAAGTTAAAAATTAAACGTACTTATAACGTATTTCTAACTTAAAAATCTAACGTTAGATTAACGTTTGTAACTAACGTTTGATTCTAACGTTAAAAAGCGGGACATTTCCACATATTTTACTTTTATACAGTTTTCTAACGTTAGAAAAACGTTATTCTAACGTTACATTTCTACTAGGGTGCCTTCTGGCTCGGGAAAACTAAGGGTTTTTATTGATTTTTTTCAGGTATGTTATCACAATTTCATTCGAACGACCTACAAAATATCAAATAGTATATCTGTGGCTTGGTTCTCAAAGGACGGATCTCACTTTGTCAATAGCAGCGTTTTCAAAATGTTAGATCAGAGTTCACTTGAAAACGCTGCTATTGACAAAGTGACATCCGCCCTTTGAGAACAAAGCCACAGATATTTTTTGACGTGTTTGTGAAAAAATTTTTATTGGAAAGTTCGAAAAATTGTGGAAACCATGGCCCTTGTCCCGAAACGCCTTTATTGGGAAAATCATCGCCTTTTTCGTAATTTTTTTACGAAACCCTTCGTTCACGAACTAGTTATTTTTATTAGAAACAACACCTAAACATTTCAGATTGATCAGTAAATTGGTTTTCGAGAACTGGTGGTCACCGCAAACGATAGAAAAAAAGGCGTTTCGTGGCAAGGCGTTTCGTGGCAAGGGCCATGGTTTCCTCAATTTTTCGAATTTTCCAATAAAAAAAATTTCACATCGAAACAAATACTATTTGATGTTTTGTAGGTCGTTCGAATAAAGTTGTGATTACTATGGGGCGAAGTTGAGGTACTGATATCAGACCCGCGTTCTAATAATTTACAATTTCCACTAAGCACTAAAGTCGCTTACTCGTTACGAAAACTACTATTATCCAATACATACAGATAATAAGAAAATTACCAGCTTTATTTTAAATAGATAAACTCAATAAAAACCCCCGCGTGGCTTTTACTTTATTGAGTGGATAAATATTTATATTACCCACTCAACTGTCACTTGTCAAATTATTTTCTTGTAAATGTCATTAAAATTTTTAATAAAAATATGAATTCCTAAGCTATTTATTGGATAAAACCTTGTATGGCACTCATAGGTAAACCGATATTGCCCTCTCGAAAATTAACCTGCTTGGCTGACGCCTCGCAGGTTAATTTTCTCATGGGCAATATCTTACTTTACCCACTAGTACCATAAATAACTATTAATTAATTATATTTATTTTTCTAAATTGTTAATAACTATTTTAGGTAACTTCCATATTGAAAAGACGAAGTTCCGATCAAAATTTTGTCATGCAATATAATTCTTCGAATTCACTTCAAGAAGATTGTTATTCGGAAGAATCGGGTAGTCAGGAAGGCTACAGCGAAATCAGCGAGGAAAGTGGACAGAGAAGAAGAAAATTAAAATACGACTCCAATGATGAGGATTCAGATAACGAGGATTTCGGGGTAAGTAAAAATAGAGATACAGTTTATACTCTGAAACTGGAAACTCAAGGAACCGCGAAATTATTTCGGGTTAGAGGGATTTCGAGTTGAAGAAAAAACACGATTCACTCACCGCAGTAATGAGAAGAATCCAGCGCATGCGCACTGGTTTTATTATTTTTGTTTTGACGTATGCCAAAAATTATTTTAAGGTTATGTAACATTCTTTTGCAGAATTTTACAAAAATATCTACTTTTTTCTTTGCGAGCTAACAGTTTTTTTTTAATTGGCTAAAAGTACTCGCTTTTAATAGTATTTTCGTAAAAAATATTGCGGAATATTCATTAATAAACATTTGATTCTTAAAATATATAGCCTTCTAAATTCTGAATTGTCGTATGATACGACAATTCAGATACGACTCGTATCTGAAAAATGCATCCCATTAAAAAAAAAAACACCAAACCAGCAAACCACCAAACCAAAGCATTATTAACGTAAGCCAACGCCTCCCATTAAAAAAAAAACACCAAACCAGGAAACTACCAAACCAAACCATTTTCAACGTAAACCAACGCCTCCCATTAAAAAAAAACACCAAACCAGCAAACTACCAAACCAAAAAATTGTTAACGTAAACCAACGCCCCCATTAAAAAAATCAAACAAAAATTTGTGAGTATTTTAACAATCTTTTGCTATATATTATAACAAAAAAACTGGATTTTCCGCACCTAATTATATTCAAGACAGTAAGTTTTAGTAATAAAACCAGAAATCAGTGCAAAAATATAGTTCATTTTTGTGGACCCTATGCGCACCGTAACCCCACTCAAATTAAACTATTTCATAAAGCTACAACTGCCTAAACGGAAGCCACTTTTGACATCCGTCAAAACAAAAATAAGCAAACCAGTGCGCATGTGCTAGATTCTTCTCATTACTGCGGTGAGCGAATCGTGAAAAAACATCCCGCAAAGCTTTGGGGATTCCCTTAGAAAACACACAATAAACGACGTAAGGCGCAACGAAATTTGACGATTCTGAGCGATCGCGCGCGAAGATAGGCCCAATGGCGTCTCGATTTTTGTGCATAATATTGTAACGAAAAACTTTATTTTATGCTGCCTGAAAATTCGAGTTATGGATAATAATGTGTTACTGTGGTTTGGAGATTTTCGAGTTATAGAAAATTCGAGTTAGAGAGAAAAAAATACACTGTTACAATAGAAAATGTGCGGGGAACAAACTTCGACTTATGGGTCATTTCGAGTAAAAAGTCCAAACGAAAATGTACTAATAAGATTTTGATTAGATATTTTATTATTTTTATGATTGGTTTGCGTTTATTTTCACTGATAATAAAAAAGTAACCCCTAAATATAATTATATCCTACGACCCCTTATGAAAATTACATTTAGCACACTCTTTTGTTCTTCAGAAAGCGCCTTAATTCACACTAGTTTGATATTTTTATATCACCCTAGTTTGATATTTATGTAGGTTTGCCTAATGTCACGTATGAAGCTTTGCCTTAATTTACGTTGTAGATTCTACAACCTCGTTTTATATGCCATTTTCCACCTTTCATCACATACGTTTCTCAATCAAAATATTTCTGTTTTTCATGTCAAAAATAGAAACTATAGTTATAACCTTACTAGTTTGATCAAGATATAATTACAATTACAATTTCATAAAAAACATCATAATACACGGTCTTTTTCTTATGAAATTGTAAAATAGTACAAATTTACTGTTTTATATAGGAACATATCTAAAGAAAGCTAATTTAACTAGCAAACTAAATTTTGCCTTGATTTACACAAGAGGCTTGCGTTATAGGCAACCCATTAAACAGCTAGGTACTAGGTATAATAATATAATATTGTACAAAAAAAAAAAAAACAAGAAAACTAAAAGTAAAGGAAAATTATATTTCCTGTTTTGCATACATAAATTTGTATGCTATTTTTTGCTTTGTATGCTTTTCTTTTCTCAAAAATTCTTTGAGTAAGTAATAAAAATTAGAAAATATTAAATTAAGAAACTTTATATTTTTTCGGGATCGTAGGAAAAATAGTTTACATAACTCGTTGGAAAGTGTATATCGTACACTCGTGGGGTTTCTTCACACACCTGACGGCTCGTTCGTCCAAAATAATCAAATTTGCGTTACGTAATAGTTGAATGTTCCCTAAGTGCGAACTACTTTTATCTGGTATCCACGGGCTCAAACTATTTCATGGACAGATACAAAAGCAAATGTTAGATAACATTAAATGTTATCTAATAAATTTTATTCTCTATTTTAGGGTGGAAGTCAAGTGAGCAACAGTAGCATAGACATATCCGAACTGAGACAAACCCTCTTGAACGAAACGGAAGATTACCGGCCGCAACAATTGACAGTCGGGGAGGAAAATATCCTGTTTTACTTCGTCCAGCTGGACATCACAGAGGGAGTGATTATTTGTCCCCCAGATAGCAGAATGCCGACGAATACGTTGAACGCCATTTTGAATAATTTTAGAAGGAGTTGCCAGAAGATACATTTCTTGTTTCAGAATACTTTGAGATTTAAGGTAAGATGATTTTTTGAAAAAAAAAAAAACGTTTTTCAGAAAACAAATTCACACTTTTTAAACAAATTAATCCCACAAAACCCTCTTGGTATCCGCTAAATTATCTGCATTCTCCGCCGAGATATTCATATGAGCAAACTCCAAACTCTTTAGGCTGCAAGGGTCGAAAATTATCCTATTAAAGACCCAAATACGGGAATTAGTTATTTATGGTACTAGTGGGTAAAGTAAGATATTGCCCATGAGAAAATTAACAAGAGCGAGGCGTCAGCCAAGCAGGTTAATTTTCGAGAAGACAATATCGGTTTACCCATGAGTGCCATACAAGGTTTTATCCAATAAATTGCTTAGGAATTCATATTTTTATTAAAAATTTTAATGACATTTACAAGAAAATAATTTGACAGTTGAGTGTAAAATAAATAATTATCCACTCAATAAAGTAAAAGCCACGCGGGGGTTATTACATACATGTTTGTTTATACATGTTTGTTTAACCTCGTACTATTCTACTTAATTAAGCATCCCCTAAGTCCAGGACTTGTGTGGGCTAGTAGTAGAGGGAACCACCGGCTTATACTGACTTTCGAACCAGTTTCTAGGGAGTGTCCGTTTCACTTATCGCCTTCGCCAAATTTCAATTATTAATTAACTGAAAAAGGCAAATCGGCGCCAGTGAGAATCGAACTCACGATAGTAGACTTGCTATGCATACGCGCTAGCCACTACGCTATGCCTCCCAGTAATTATTAATTATTGAGTTTATCTATTTAAAATAAAGCTGGTAATTGTCTTATTATCTGTATGTATTGGATAAATATATTTTTTAAAGTCAAAGCAAATAAAAATGGAAATTTTTGGTCAATTACATATAGGTACTTTCTTTTTTAGAATATGCTAGTTTTGTGTAATTGTAATTTATTCTTTAGCGCGTGTTCGATTCTCACTGGAGCCGATTTTCCTTTTTAAGTTAATGAATAATTGAAATTTTGCAAAGGCGATAAGTGAAACGGACACCCTATGAACTGGTTCGAAAGTCAGTATAAGCCGGTGGTTCCCTCTACTACTAGCCCACGCAAGTCCTGGACTTAGGGGATGCTTAAGTTGCGTTATTTGGGTTATTGCGTTATTTGGGAAAATGCAATATAATGTGAATAGTATATAATGGAATGCGTAGCATTACATATCTTCAAGGTCTGTTTTGTCTTTAAAACTGTAACAATTACCTCATTATTATAACTGAGTTGGGCGGGGGTCAAAAAAAGTTCAAGTAACCTGAAATTTTGTATTCAAGAATAGTTTTTCAATCAAAACAACATAGGAGGGGTGCATATGAAAAATTAGAAAAGTGTTTTTCTTGCAATGCCCTGGGAGATTAGCTCAGCGGTCTAAGGCATCGATATAGCATTGATACTGAGCTAATGATCGTGAGTTCAAACCTCACTGGCGCCGAATGCCTTTTTCAGTTAATTAATAATTCAAATTTGGCGAAGGCGTACTCCCTAGATATATTGGTTCGAAAGTCAATTAAAGCCGGTGGTTCCCTCTACTACTGGCCCACACAAGTCCTGGACTTAGGGGGTGCTTAATTAAGTGGAATAGTACGAGGTTAAACAAACATGTATAAACAAACATGTATGTAATAACCCCCGCGTGGCTTTTACTTTATTAAGTGGATAATTATTTATATTACACTCAACTGTCACTTGTCAAATTATTTTCTTGTAAATGTCATTAAAATTTTTAATAAAAATATGAATTCCTAAGCTATTTATTGGATAAAACCTTGTATGGCACTCATGGGTAAACCGATATTGTCTTCTCGAAAATTAACCTGCTTGGCTGACGCCTCGCACTTGTTAATTTTCTCATGGGCAATATCTTACTTTACCCACTAGTACCATAAATAACTAATTCTCGTATTTGGGTCTTTAATAGGATAATTTTCGACCCTTGCAGCCTAAAGAGTTTGGAGTTTGCTCATATGAATATCTCGGCGGAGGATAAAAAAAAACACTTGTATTTAATTTTAGTCAATGCCGGCGCAAGATATGGCCAAATCTGTAATGAACAAAAGTCTGATAGCAATAAAAGAACACGGAATCGTATTTGAGTGCCCATATATAGATGAAAAGGACAATTCTAGAAGAAATAAAATCACTTACTGGGTTGTTGGGTATGTATAATTTTTTTTCTGCAAAAAAAAATAGTGAATACAGCTTTTTCAATTGTTTTCTTCGCATATTTTAAATGTTTTTGAAAAAAGTTAACAAAAAAATCTAAAAGTAAAAAAAAATCTGTTACTGTTAAGATAGGAAAAAGTAAAAATTAAAATTAAATAATTTAGGCTTTGTTTTTTAGGAGACTCTTTTATATGCCGCATCCCAGGGAAGTTTATGTTTGTTACCAGGATAGTATTCCACAAAATTTAATTGAACTAGCGTTTAAAATGAATATTGGTATTGAGTAGGGCCCTGTTTTTTGCAAAGTTTTCTGAACTTTATAGGGTATACCCTAAATTGCCTTTTAACTTTATTCAGGGACCCTACTATTGAGTACTGAAATTTTTAATTAATAATTGTACAAGGACTTCGAGATTTATGTATGACTTTTTTCGACATAAAAATCCAAGATTTTTTAGCTTTTCGATAAGGTTTCTGAAGTCTCAGAAATCTTGTCAAAAATAAGAGCGATATTTTTGAGATTTTTGTTCGAATTTTTTAAGACTTCTAAAAATTTGTACATGGACTTCGCAGTGATTCGCCCTTTGAATTATAGTATTACCTAGTTATAAAAGTATATATTTTTGTAACGAATTTATATCTTAGTTTTATTAAGATATCTATATAATTTATTTTCATTTATAACTATTTTAATTTTAATTTAATTATTTATAATTATATGTATTTAATTATTTAAATTATTTTTTAATACTCGACTTGTGATAAATATTTATGAAATTATGGAAGTTTTTAAGGTGTAGATGGACTGTGTTTCACAATAACGTTAACCGACATTGTAAAATGACGGTTGTTTAACTTTTTTTAATATGATATGATATGTTTGTTTTTAACCTCGTACTATTCTACTTAATTAAGCATCCCCTAAGTCCAGGACTTGTGTGGTGTAGTAGAGGGAACCACCGGCTTTAATTGACTTTCGAACCAATATATCTAGGGAATACGCCTTCGCCAAATTTCAATTATTAAAAAAGGCAATCGGCGCCAGTGAGGTTGGAACTCACGATCATTAGATCAGTGTCAGGCTATATCGATGCCATTGACCACTGAGCTAAATCTCCCATCTTTTAAACAATTTGAATTAAAGGTTAATAGGGTGGACCTTAAATTTATTTATTATCTTTAAATTATCATTTAGGTGTTACTAGAAAATTCTAAAATATGAGAGTGATCAAACTTCTCTAAGGGTCCTAATTGGGCCCCTAAAATTTCTAAATTAACCATAAATCGTAAAAAATCGTTTGGACTTTTGTGTTCAATTTTGGTATAAGTGAAAATTTTCAAGGCCTTGAAATCTTTTTTTTTTCCTGTTGAGCATACAAAATTATTTGCCAAATTTCAAAATGATCAAAAAATTCTACCCCCTGCCGAAAATCCGCAAAAGTTACCCCTAACACTAAAATTTACGAATTTCTACCATAAATGTGAGTCAAACGGTAAACAAGTATGTTAAAAATGTATTTTTATTTATTGTATTCTAATATTTATTTATAATATTAAAATAATTCAACTAAAAAAAAAACGAGCTAAGGGAACGTTCAAGTATTACGTAACGCAACTTTTGATCATTTTGGATTTTGGACACCCCCCCCCCCCCCCCCGTAACGCTATTTTCCTATACCATTAACATGGGCGTAACACTCCAAACACTTCACAAGTTTAATGTCACTTTATTTAGGGTCCCTACTTAAAGTGGCTTATTGAATGAACATTTTAAGTTAATAAAAAATACAAGGTCCACCCTAGTGGGTTAACATATTAATACATAACACAGTCCAGATATAGATTTTAGAAATAAAAAAACATTAATAGATTGTTGTAAGTTGGCGTAAAAAGTCAAAAATTTAGGAATAAAAAACTTTCACCTATGGTGTGTTTTTTCAAGCAAGATAGTAAATTGAAAATCGCACAGTAAATATTTTTACAACAGGTTTGAATAGTATATGTTTGTGTATAGAATATACAGAGCGGTCCAAAAGTCACCCCCCCTCTTAACTTTTGAACCAGTTGAGATATCAACTTCAAATTTGGAACTTTTAAATAAGACAACTTAAACTATCTTTTAGCATATATTTAATACTTTCAGCTCTTAAAATGTGGGCGGGGGGCATGGGAGAACATTTTTTTAAATGGAAAGGGGGGTCGTGTGATACACCATTTTAAAGCTTATAAAATTCTCTATTTAAACTAACATTTTAAAAAATTTTAAAAATGTTTTTTATGATTTTGATTTTTCAATTTTTTGTGCTAAAACATTCCATTTTTAAGTTTTTTTTTATAAATTTTTATTTATGTCAACTAAAATTAGTTTAAAAGTATAATTAACATTTTTTTTATGATGAAATTAGGAATTTTTAAAAAATGATTTGTTTTTTTTAAGAGGAATTTTGACATTAATACCCATTTTCAACCCCATTTTAAACTCATTTTTTTTTTTAATTTAAAAATATGGAGAATTTTATAAGCTTTAAAATGATTACACGACCCCCCTTTCCATTTAAAAAAATGTGCCCCCATGTCCCCTTGCCCACATTTTAAGAGCTGAAAGTATTAAATATATGCTGAAAGATATTTTAAGTTGTCTTATTTAAAAGTTCCAAATTTGAAGTCGATATCTCAACTGGTTCAAAAGTTAAAAATATTCACTGTGCGATTTTTAATTTACTCTCTTGCCTGATGAAACAGACCATAATACAGTGGCCTTTAATATCTGTATAACATTGCACCAATAATAAATCTGTATTTTATTTATATTAACAGAAATTATTTATTATAATATTATATTTAATAATAAATAAATACAATATACATATATTTTATGCACATAACAACTTGTTTAAATAAATTAAAAATTTTTTTTTTTGAAGAAATAAAAAAAATCTAGAAAATTTATTTTTTGTAAAATATAAAAAATACCACCATTGATCCCCACAGAAAACTTTTAATAAGAAACCTATGTTCCAAAAAAGCCTTTAGCTGGAACTTTCATGAAAGCGTTCTCAAGTTATTGTAGTAACAATTTTTTCCGGATCCATAGATTTATTTTCCGTGGAAATCATCTTTTTTCATATAAAATTTTTATTGCTTTTTTTACGTTTCGGGACGTTTTATATCCAAAAAATATGATTGTTTTTTGTAAAAATCGGGTTGGGGTAAGGGGGTATAATGGATGCGTTGTTTTACGTTACTCGACGTTTTTATATGAAAAAAGATTATTTCCACGTAAAATAATAAAATCATCTCATCTATATGGCCATGTGCAAAAGCCAAAATTACTGCTGCTAACAAAACAATAATTTAAAGGCAAATTCCTCTATTATAACGGGTACCCTAGTAGAAATTTAACGTTAGATAAACGTTTTTTTAACGCGTATTTAATGTACAAAAGTCCCGGTTTTAAACGTTAGAATTCCTAAAACCTCTAACGTTAGATGAACGTTATTCTAACATTAGATCCTAACGTTAGGCATCCACACTCATATAACGTTAGGCCAAGTCGTTCTAACATTACCCATCAGGGTAATAGCCTATTATTATTACTATTACTAATTACTATTAATTACTATTACTAATAGGTCATACAAAAAAAAAATTGAAAACGATTTTTTTTTTAAATTTGTTTTACGCCCACCTTGATTTTTCCCGAAACAATCCCAGCTAATAACTTTGGATAAGGAGTATATGTTGAAAATTTGATGTATTTAGCTCAAAGCGTTCTCGAGGTATCATGCTCGCAATTTCTCCCGGTCAGACGACAGAACTTTCCCAAAAACTCGTCTTATTTCATTTAAAACATCGAGAAACAAAAAAATCTGTTCAACAAGGTATGTTACCGAATTTTTGACTTTTTTAGCCTAGGTCGGTGACATAACTGTTAAACAGCCCCATAAAGATTTTTTTTAGTATTTGACTGACCTAGGGCCACTTGCACCAATGATGGTTTGGACTTTAAACTTGGATTAAATTGACGGCTGACAAATCAGAACGCAAAATTTTTAACTTAAAACTCGGTTTAGCTGAGATAATCCCAGACCAAAAGTTGGTTCAAGTGGCCCTTAATTCATCAAAACCAAAAGTAGGTCAAATTCGTCCTACGAAGAAGAAGAAAATTATAACCTAACATTTGTTCTTGAGTTCAGTTTTGTGCTTAAAATTAAGTTTTCTTCTATGTATTTCGGCGACAATGGGTAAGTTTTGATTAACCAAAGCCAGAAATTATTAATTCACAAGTTTAATTTAGATTTAGGTTACGAACAACGAAATAAATATGCGGAGAAAGAAATGTTTAGAAAGTTAAATTCAAAACAAGAGAAAGAAGATTTACCAGAACGTAAAAGAATGGTTTCTATAAAAGAATTGATAGGAAATGAATTGTTTTTAAATATCACAATATTAGATCTTAGATTTATGAATTTAAACACTCTCCCCGACACATTGGGAAACCTGCCGATTAGCAAATTGGATCTCTCAAATAACAATTTTAGTGAAATACCCAAGTGTTTTTACACTGGTTTGAAAACTATAAAAGACTTAAATCTGTGCAATAATAAATTAGTCAGTTTTATAGTTTACCCTGAATGTATTCATAATTTAGAAATATTAAATTTAAGCTGGAATAATTTTAAGAACATCCCATTCTGGATAACAACAAATAAATGCGTAAGTTTACGTGACTTCGATTATTCAGGGAATGAAATAACTAACTACACATCGTTAGAAAGATTAAGAAATGCAAAATTAAAAAGATTGTGTTTAAGAAATAACGATTTATTAGATAAAGATTTTGTAATGCTGAAAAAACTAAAACTTACTCATCTCGATATAAGTAACAATAACAGTAATAATATCAATCATTTAATTGATTTGAAGCTATTGTTATCTGATGCTTCATGGATTAACCTACAGGTTTTGGTTTTGAGCAATTTAAGCATATCAGTTTTGCCCGGTAGTATTTTTCAACTTCAGAATCTCAAAGAGTTAAATGTTAGTAAGAATGCTATATCTTGGATTGCAGATCATATTAAGAATCTAAAAAATTTAGAAATATTAGATATTTCCTCAAACGAGCTGGTATCAGTATCCAATGAAATAAGCAATTTAAAAAATTTATCAATATTAGAATTATCATCCAATAATTTAGATAAAATTGATGAATCAATATTAAATACAAAAAGTCTAAAAGTTTTAGATTTATTTGATAATTATTTTACAGAATTATGTGATACAAAAATTCCATATATAGATTTTGAGTATAATTTGTTTTGTACAAAAAAAGAGAATTTTAAAAATTATAATAGTAAATTAGAGGAGTATAGAAAAAAATATAGTTTTGAAAATAGGGCTCATGGTCTTAAAATTGATAATAGAGTTCATGATGATGATGATGATGGGTCTTCCAAACAATATTTTGATGGTAAGCATATTTCATTATAATAATAATGTCGTTTATTACATAATCTATACAAAAGGCCATTGACCGAAATCCTTCAGCCCATATAACATATTAAATTTAAAATATATCAAAAAAAAACTAGATTTAGTAAAAATGAATAAAAATATTAATAACGTCTTTAGTTTTTGAGATCATTTAATATCTGGAAAACTGTTCTTTCTGGAAATCTCGCACGAGGAGGGTTTTGATTCCGTGGGATACAGAAGCTGCTTAATGTGGATTGGTTAAACCCAGATAACGCAAATTTATTGGAAAGCTCTTGCATATTTCATATTGTATACAGTTTTACGTTTTTTTTTTTTAATATTAGCACCTTCTTGTGTCTTCTAAAAAATTATGATGTACAACTTTTAAAAACATTATAAAAAAAAATGAGAAGTGCAATAAAATTTAAATTTTCATATTGTATAACATTTTTGTCCCCTAAAATATATAAAAAACATAAATTTTTCAGTTTTTTTTTAAATATTTATTTCAGTTTTTTGTTATTTTTAATATAATAGCGCCTCCTCTCGTATTCTATAACTGAGTCTATAACTTTATTAGCTTTTTTTTTTTAAGTAGCATCTAACACAAAAAATAAGTTTTGTAAGAGGAAGAACTGTATTGTTTGAAAAAAAAACAAAACTTTTTTTTTAATTAACATCAAACATAAAAAAAAAGTATTGTTAAAAAAATGCTTAAAAAATTATGCAACTTATTTGGAATCTCATTCCCAAAAATAACGTCCTACAAATTTTAGATGATATTTATAGTAACGAAGAAGAGCATTGTTCAAACTGTGATACTGAATCTAATCATGATTGGGATGAAGATTTTGACTCTTATCCAGAAGATGAAAATTGGGATGATCCAAACTGTAGTGTTCACAGCATAAAGGAAAAAAACGAATTAGTTTCTCCATCAGATGACGAATGGGAGGGTTGGGAGAAAAAGCAGAAGAAGACTGAAAGTGAAATCCATGCTGCCAAAATCAAATTTTACAGAGATATTTCGGTTAAAGAAATCAATAATGAATTGTGGCAGTTTATTGATGCTGATTAGTAAGAAAAATAAATTTAAATTAGGGTCACTTGCACCAATGATGGTTTAATTTTAAAATTTGATTAAATTGATGTTCGACCAATTGGAATGCAAGTGGTCCTAAATACATTTATCTGAAGGTAAAATGTTATCTAAATAAAATGAAAATGGCACGGTTCCATAGCACTTACGTTCCCGCGTAAATGTTCCGATAACCCTGGTGGAAAATAACGTTAGAACGACTTGACCTAACGTTAAATGAATGTGGTTTAAATGTTAGATGCCTAACGTTAGGAACTAACGTTAGAATAACGTTTATCTATCGTTAGAGGTTTTGCCAAACGTTAGATAAACGTTGGGCAACTAACGTTAGGAATTCTAACGTTGAAAAGCGGGACATTTATACATAAAATACGCGTTAGAAAAAACGTTTATCTAACGTTAAATTTCTATTAGGGAAGTTTTGAGATCTTCATTATTTTGTTATTTTTATGATCAGCTTACATTTATTTTTGGTGATTATGAAAAAGTAACCCCCAATTGTAAATTTTAACGCCTTCGCCAAAATTGCAAAAATATATTTTTTGCACGACCAAGACTAAAACCTAACCTTACGCTTTCATTTTCGGGACTAAACTTGCCGTTTTTCTCCCTAGGGAATAAAAATCACGGCAACCTTGATAATATTAAAATATTATACTTACTATGTGCTTTGCTGGTTCAAGCATTAGGTTTGGTGGTGTTTTGTAATAAATTAGCGATTCAAACCAATGTATTTGATTTTAACAAAGAAAACCTTTAAAAATAACATTGTTATAACAATTTATACATAACTTAAAACTTATCATCTTCGGCATATTTTTTAACGTTTATGTCAACCATATTAAAAAAAAATTGAAATCGCGATAGCCATGAAACTGACTTTTCGCAGTTTACAGGCATCTTGATTAAATTACGAAAATAAAACAAGCGATTTTAGACGCGTGGTTTTTAATTTTAATTTTATCTACGTACCTAAATTATGTTTGGTCCTGCAAAAAATAGTGTATATACCTCATGACTAAACTTGGCTGTTTTAGTCCCTTGCATTTCTGTTTCCCTCCCTCGCTACGCACGCTCAGGAAACACTAATGCAGCTGGACTAAAACAGCCAGTTTAGTCCCTTGGTAATTAAATAACTATTACGCCCCTGTGCGATTTCCAGGGGAAAAGCAGTAATGACAAATTGTTTAGTTTGTAATTTACTATTGATACAAAAGCAAACTCGTTACAATAATTTTTAAAAAAATTTCATTTTTCGATGCTTGTTCAAGAGAAAACGCCGCCTGGGCAATCCCCTAAAATAGTTTAAAGTTTGATCTGGCTACCAGAACCAGAACGACCTAACCCACCTTGTACTTTGCTGTAATATGAAAAAAAAAAAAACAAATAGGTCACCCGTTCTGGTTCTGATAGCCTAATGACTAAATGGTATGGCCTTTGGACGGACATCAAAAATCATTTTTTCGGAATGTATAGACCTTAAACTGTACAGCCTAAATCTGTAGATAGGTTTTCATACAATAAGAACTTTTGAAAATTTTAAGACACTCTTGTCCTGAAAAATACAAAAGATTCTGTGCCAAATTTCAGCTCAAAAAAAATCCACTCCAGTCCACTTTCAATCGTACTCATATAAAATTACTTTGGGCTTTTCATATTTAAAATTTAGGTTTACTTAACACCTATATTTTTTGTACAATACATTTTGAGTATGTTTTTTAAGTTTGTTTTTAACTATTTGCTACTAAATTTCGTGTACTTTATTGTGATTTTATTGATACATTTTAAAAAATTTCAAATTTCGGTTTCTTTTTATATTTAAAATTTTTTAAAGCTTAAAACGGAAGTAAATAACTTATCACGAGATTTCTTTATAATAATTTTAATTTTTTAAGCTTAATATATGTACTTTTAAACCAATTATTATTAATTTGTTTTTATCAACTAATTAATAATAATAAAAATATGCAAATTTTGCAGTGCAAATGCATCTGTTTGATAATCAAACTTTGATTTAGTTTTAGGCAATTATTTTAGGATAATTTTTGTTGGAAATATAGGGTAAAAAGGTGTAATTATAAAAAAGAGCAAATGTTATGTTTTGAATTGATTTTCAATGTTCTACGGGACATCTAATGTAGATACATGACTAATTAATGTTTCCTTGGCATAGTCAATATTGTTATAGTAGTAATCTGTCCAAGTTGAACTGTTAAAAAAATAGTACATATTTTCTATCACAATCCTCGTGGAAAATAACGATAAAACGACATGAGCTAACGTTAGCCGAATGTGGTTTGAATGTTAGATCCCTAACGTTAGCGCATAACATTAGAAAAACGTTTATCTAACGTTATCCAAAAGTTAGATTAATGCGATTCTAACGTTAAAAACACTGTCACATTACGTTATTTAAACGTTGGCTGGATGAATGTCGCCTAACGTTAGAAACCGGGACATTTATATATTTAAAACATGTTATTTTGTACATTTTCCTAACGTTTTAATAACGTTTTTCTAACGTTAAACTACTAGGGTACAAGTAACTAAAACTTTGGTAACTGCATATATCCATCTCTGTCAAACTTGGTTAGAACTTATCACAAATATTCGACAAAATTGGACACACATTTACCCCTTTTTACCTTATATATTAAATTTTATTTTTTATGTATAAATGAATGATTGAATCAATAATTATTTATTGTGTGCATGTAATTTTTGAATATATATTTTTTTAATATTTAGTTCAGTTGGTATAAGTTCATTTTTGAATACGTGAAAAATTTCCTTACATTTATAATACTGCTGTTAACAAAAGAATACTTTCCCAACATTCCAGAACATCCCATTTTGACTTTTTACCAAAAACAATCCCAGCCGAGAGCATTCAAGAATGCTGTGTTCCAAATATGGAATCTCAAGCTCAAAGGTTTCGAGCTATCGAATTATCGTCAATAATTTTCCCGGACAAACCGCCCGACAGAGTTTTTTGCAGAAATCATCTTTTTGACATGTTTAAAAAGTCAAGAAACGTAAAAAAGCCATAACAAACTAGATGAAACGTTGCAGGCACCCTGTCAAAACATCGGCATTATTGTACACTAGAACCATCTAGTTTGCAAATTTCAAACTAGGTGTTTTGTTTGATTTTAAATTCTGTATCTTTAAAACATTATATTCTAGCAAAAAACTGTATATAACATTTTTTATAGGGCTTAAAAAGGGCTTATTTAAAATATAATTTTTTGAAATCGGGTTATAAATATGTGAGATATGCTAAAAAAACCTTTTACTGCTTTAAACGCCAATATCTCGAAAACAATGCGTTTTACGAAAACGTTGTTTAAAACATTTTTTGACCAATTTAAAATTATCTTTTATATAAATGCTAAATTAACCAAATACAATAATAATTGCCTTAATTATAAACAAAAAACGCTAAAAATAGGAGTTTTACCCTATTTTTACCCCTTTACCCCCAATTGTTTACCCCCAAAATCTAATCCGCTCTTCGGAATACGATAAGAAACAATATGCAAAAAACCGCAAGTCGATATCTCATGTAGAAATGGAGTTAGAGAGTTTACACGCAGACAGACAGAGGGACGCAAAATTTCTTTTTTACTGATTTCGACTCAGAATGGTCTAAAACGTCGAGAAATGTGAAAAAAAAAAACGTGGTCAAAGATTTTGACCTTTCGGCGAAGATTTCAATACATCGGCACTTAGTAGCACTAAGTGCCGATGTAAAATCAGTTTTTTACTAATGCAACACTTCTTGGGGAAGTAAAACATTATGTGAAAGCGGAAGCTAATAAAATTCATATATAATTCAATAATAAACTTTAATAGATATGTAATATAATAATACTGAAATTTTCAACATTAACTATAGTTACAAAAATATAAAAATATATAAATAGTAAGTTACATAATGTGGAGGTTTTTTAGAAATGTATATATTATTTTTTCTTATCCTGTTACAGAACTTTTGTAATAACAATTATCTCTTTAGAGACTTTTTCAGGAGATTTTTTTTTTCTGCAAGGGAATAAGAAAAAATCTTGTAAAAGACATGAAGTAAATTTAACTTTACATAACATTAACAAATATCACATTTTTTTATCTAAGAATACAAAAATCGACAAAAATCTTAAACATCTAAAAGAAAACAAAAATCGACAAAAATCTTAATCTAAAAGAAAACTTATAATTACAATATACGAGTTCAACGGCGGCCAAATTCAAAAGTTTACAAATATTTTATAAGATGACACTACTAAGTAAAAACATAGTTATTTATGGTACTAGTGGGTAAAGTAAGATATTGCCCATGAGAAAATTAACCTGCGAGGCGTCAGCCAAGCAGGTTAATTTTCGAGAGGGCAATATCGGTTTACCCATGAGTGCCATACAAGGTTTTATCCAATAAATAGCTTAGGAATTCATATTTTTATTAAAAATTTTAATGACATTTACAAGAAAATAATTTGACAAGTGACAGTTGAGTGGCAAAAATAAATAATTATCCACTCAATAAAGTAAAAGCCTAGGGGGGGTTAATATTGAGTTTATCTATTTAAAATAAAGCTGGTAATTGTCTTATTATCTGTATGTATTGGATAAATTTATGTGTATCTCGTTTTTATACGATAAAAACAGAAAAGAAAAGGTAAAAAAACAATCAGTTTTTTTATTCATAGAATTATCGGCTGAATTCAAGTAAAAAATTACAGGGTGTTCCATTACAAAAAAAAACATATTTATAGCCCATGTAAAATTATATAAACAACCCAAGTTTCGTTTTTATCGAATCAAGATTAGTCTTAATTTTGGGAGTGGACATAAATAAAACCAGCTGAACAGTTGCAAGCACCTTGTCAAAACATCGCCACTAGGCACTAATTTGAAACGTTATGAAATAGGAAGTGATGTCAATAGGCAACCACAAATACACCTGCGTGTTGCATAATTTATTAAAGTTGTAAAGTCTGTATCTCCAAAACGTTATGTTCCAGCAAAAACTGTATATAACATTTTTTGTAGGGCTTAAAAAGAGCTTTCATTTGAAATATAATTTTTTGAAATCGGTTTATAAATATGTGAGTTATGCTAAAAAAACATTTTACTGCGTTAAACGCGAATATCCCAAAAACAATGTATTTAGGAAAAAATAGTTTATAACATTTTTTAAGCAATTAAAAAAAATCTTTCATGTAAGTACTAAATTAATAAAATACAATAATAATTATCTTTATTTAGAAATAATAATGATACAATATTGATAATATTTTACTTGCCTAAGCATAAATGCTTGAATTGCAAATAGGCGTTTTACCCCATTCTTACCTCCAATCGTTTACCCCCAAAATCTAATCAGCTCTTCGAAATATGATAAGAAACAATATTCAAAAAACCGCTTGTCAATATCTTTTTTAGAAATGGAGTTAGCGAGTTTACCCCCAGACAGACAGACGGACGCAAACATTTTTTTTTTACTAGTTTCGACTCAGAAAGGTCTAAAATGTCGATAATATGAAAAAAACATGGTCATAGATTTTGACTCTTAGTAGTACTAAGTGCCGATGTAACTCACCCGGTATTTACAGTAGCGGCGATTGATAGAATTCTTTAACGCAAAGAGTCCGCCTGCCAGAAGTGTCATCTCGTATAATTTATGTGATCTTTTAAATATGGCCGCCGATTTACTTATATATTGGCAAAGGTACCTTGAAAAATAAATTTTTTGGCAGTATTATTTCTCACCCGTATTTTTTACAATTAAAATATTTGGTTGCTTTTTACCTTACACAATAAAAAATCATATTTTAACTTGATTGTGATTCATCGTAAAAAAAAATAAATCTTAAATATTTTATATAAAAAAGACAAAATAAAATCTACTTCATTTTGTTTTTTGCTTTTTGTTCTTCCATGGCGCGATACATGTCGGATCTGTCCAAAAGTTTATCCAACACTTCTTGAGAATAGAAAGTCGATATATTTGGTTGTTCTTCATCCAACATTTTTTTCAGTTCCTGAAGATCACTTTCGGCCGACCGAGCTTCGGCATTTAACCTGAATGTACCTTTTAAAAACAAACCAAACTTCAAAGAAATTGCTGATAACAATAGTTATTTATGGTACTAGTGAGTAAAGTAAGATATTGCCCATGAGAAAATTAACCTGTCAGCCAAGCAGGTTAATTTTCGAGAGGGCAATATCGGTTTACCCATGAGTGCCATACAAGGTTTTATCCAATAAATAGCTTAGGAATTCATAATTTTATTAAAAATTTTAATGACATTTACAAGAAAATAATTTGACAAGTGACTGTTGAGTGGGTAAAATAAATAATTATCCACCCAATAAAGTAAAAGCCACGCGGGGGTTATTATTGAGTTTATCTATTTAAAATAAAGCTGGTAATTGTCTTATTATCTGTATGTATTGGATAAAAGAATATTTTCCTACTATACACGGTGTATTTAAAATAGGGTCCGAAATTTTAAGGGGTGATTCTAATGTCTAAAATTGTGTCGTAAGGGAGATAAGCCCCTTTGAAAGTGGCTAAAAAAATCGATTTTTATTTAATCAGGTTTATTCACGTGCGCAAACAATATTGCCAAAATAGCAATATTGTTTACGCACGTGAATAGACCTGAATAACTCAGGAACCCTTTAAGATATAGCAACGAGGTTTTGCACGTGAACTAATCTTAATAAGGCCCATCTTCGTTTGGACTTTCATGTACTTATTTTAATCAGGGGTGTGAGAAACGGGGGGCCTTATCAGTTTTTTGTCACAAACTTTTTTCTGTGTAACTTTTTTTTTAATTTTATTTTTGGAATATGATTTCTCAGGTCTAAATACATAAAAAAAGGTGCTCTTGTTGTAATACTGTAGGGTTAAACGTTTTCGAGAATTTGAAGGTGAGAATTTGAAGGTGAAATTTCACGGTTTGAGGATGAAAAATTAAATATTAAATGTCTTATTCTAAAAATTGTTTTGTTATAGATATTAGGATTTTTAGTTTTGTAATCGTTTTTGTTCTTTATGTGCACAATGTTTCCGGGTGGGTTTAAAAAGAATTAAAATTTTTGCAATAGAAAAAAATCAATATTTTTTATGAATTATGGGTCAAAAAATCGAAATATAATGGATAATAATCAAATTCATATGTTTAGAGAAGATTAATCGTAATAAAAATATTACTTACCATCTTTGATGACCAGTTTTTCAAGACGTCTCTTCATGTTGCCACAATGAATGACTTTTTCGTCTATCGTATTTTTGGTGACTAGTGTATAAACGCACACTGGTCTCGTTTGTCCTATACGATGGCAACGATCTTGAGCTTGGATATCAGCTTGTGGATTCTATAAAAAAAATAGTCTATCATACTCAATTGAAAAAGAGTCAAATAAAAATGGTACAATTCCACCGACTTATTTTCTCGCAAAAATGTGCCGGCAAGTTTTGAGATTTTTATCATTTGGTTGTTGTTTTTATAATAAGTTTGCACTTACAATCCAACGCAAGTTGCTATCTCTAGATATGGTTTTTCATATTAATTATAATTTCATCACTTATATTACGAAGTGGAATTTATCAGGGAAAACGTTATGTTAAATTATCAGCCGAGCGGAGAGTATATTGAACTACCAGTTACCACTTTATTCGGAAGCCGAAAGTTCTAGTGAGACGGTGCTATGGAAACATATTAAAACAATAGCTTCTTAACTTAGGAATAATATATTAGATAAATGTGATTAAATTCTTCAAGTTCATGTAAATATATCTTCTTACTTCTAAGTCCTACTTTTCAGCAAAGCTTCTATATTTAAAATCTTTCCTCGTATTATATTCAAAGCAGTTTACCATTAAACACTACTAAATTAAAGCATTGAATGTTTGAGTTTCCAACTGTACACAATAATTTTCTAATTTATCGCCAAAATTTCTATCAGTGTTTATACTAGTACTAAAAATATTTGTAAGTGTCCAAAACGGTGTAATTATTTTTAAGTCTGATATTACAAGTCCCAAAATCTTTCAAAGTGTAAGACGGAAAATATTTAAAAAAAAATACTATTTTTAATTCAAGAATAATTCTCAAAATTATTCCATACAGAAACTACATTTTCACTTGGTACTTTTTAACTGACACGGAGACACTCTGAACAAAACTGAATCCTCTCTGAATGTTTGCATCTCTTTTTATAGGATTTTTAAAACAATAAATTAAGTCAATATTAAATTTATTTGACAAGGCTCTTAGCGCGGTATTTTTCTAAAGAAATTGACTATATTTAATTAGCCCGACAAAGAGTTCAAATCTAACAAATTCGCAAGGTAATTACTATACATGACATTTAAAACGACCATTTTAACAATAAATAATAATTGTTTATGCAATGAAGTCTATGAGTCAAGTTTTAAACTAAATATAGAACAATCGAGATTTCCCGAATGAAGCCAGAGTATATTTACACTATGATTAAAGCAATATTATTTTAAAATTTTTAACATAATATAAAATATATACGCATCATAACACATCGCATCATAACACTCCTTAAACGGCGGACGGTTGTTTACAGTTGTATGGCGCAAATGTTTTTATTAGATATTTAAATGCACGGAATTACCCTCTGCGCGGTATTCCCCCTTTCCCCCTAATACTCACCCAATCTCTGTCAAAAAATATGACCGTATCTGCCGCGGTGAGATTCAATCCAAGACCTCCGGCCCTTGTGGAAACCAAAAAAATAAAGCACTCTGGGTCTTTGTTGAACCTGTCGATGCGTTCGGCTCGCTCGTCAAGGTTCAGACTGCCGTCAAGCCGGGCGTAGCTGTAATCTCTCATTATCATAAACTCTTCTACCAGGTCGATTAACATGACTAATGTACTAAAAATTAATACCTAGAAAAGATAAAAACACTGCACTGCATTGCAAAAGAGTATTTTACCCTAAACCAAAATTAAAAGTTTTTTAAAATCAAAAACTTTTTTTTTAAGGAAAAATAAAAAATACTGCTGTCAACAAAATAATACTTTCCCCTATAACTGGCCTATAATAGGCCTAGGTTCATTAAAATCAAAACGAAAAAAAAAATCAAAAACAAAAATAAAAATATGAAACAGGTACCCTTTCTAGACGGGTGGAAAAATGTGAACGTTATAAAATAAGATATCAAATTGACTTCGGCTTCTTTTGACTAATTCAAACAGATTTGATTAAATGTCAAAATTGAAATTTAATTTAAAAAATATCAAAATGTAAATGACTATATCTCGGAAACTAATAGCCCTAAAAATTAACATTTTTTGAGATATCGCTAAAAATTATAGTTTTTGTCCGTTTTGCCCCCCTTGCCCTACACTAATGTTAACCATATTTAATGTGACGCAAATAGAAAAGGTCCTAATCTTTTGGTGAAAGAGTTTTTAAATTGGACATTCCGTTAAAAGGTTATAAGGTTTACATATAGACAGACATTTTTTTAACACCTACTTTTTTCACATTTTCTCGACGTTTCATGACACTCTAAAGCAGAAAATGCAAAAAATCTGATTTTTCCTTAGATTTTACTAACGGGTGTTTTCACCCTTAAAAAAATGTTTTTGAAAAAATTGTTTTTACCCCATTTTACACCAATCCGATTTTTACCAAAAACAATCCCAGTCTAGAACTTTGGATAATCTACCTATGGTCCAAATTTGATTAGCTCGAAGCGTTCTTGAGTTACTGTGGTCACAAATTACCCGGACACACAGACCGACATACATTTTTTTTTTTAAATTATATTTTTGATGATCCTTGCTCATATTGGAGGTAGTTTTTAAATAAACTTAAGACGATATTATCTCTCCAAAAATGTTTTTAGTATTATTACATAAATAATAGCGACATGTTTCTGCCCTTTTAACATAGGACCATCTTCAGGCTAATACTGAGTATGACTTGTATACGTGTAATGTAATTGTTGTTGTTTGTTTTTAATTTAATTATTAGCCTGAAGATGGTCCTATGTTAAAAGGGCAGAAACATGTCGCTATTATTTATGTAATAATAATAAAAACATTTTTGGAGAGATAATATCGTCTTAAGTTTATTTTTACATTTTTTATATATATAAAGTCTTGAAACGTAAAAGCAATAAAAAAATTACGAAATTTTTTTACTAATGCATGACTTTCCCTGGGGAAACTAATAGTTTTCACCCCGTTTAACCCCTTACCCTCACTCCAATTTTTACCAAAAACAATCTCATCCGAGAACTTCTGGTAAGAAACCAATGGCCCAAATTTAAAGTCTAGTTCAAAGCGTTCTCGACCTCCGACATCGAGACCGAAAGACAGACTATATTTTTTCGCGAAAATTTTTAGGCAAAAAAATTTAACTTTTCTTCCTTGAACCAATGACCCGTGTCTTTTGATATGTTTAAAGCCATATTCTCTTGTTTTAAGGCTAGAATTTCTTTGAATCAAAGTCAATGTCCTTGAACGAAGAGCACGGGTTTCTGAATGCAGATCCGCGCTCTTAATTCAAGGTTCAAAGAAACGCTAGCCTTGAAACAAGAGAATATAGCTTTGAACATATCGAAATACACGTGTCCTTGGTTCAGTTCAAGGAATCCTTTTTTTTCTGTGTATAAACAGTACCGTTATTTAAATAAAATCGAATATAAAAAATACCTACATTTTTTTATATTTTTTATGCTTGTATAACCCGAAATATATTACCTTGTGCCCTTGTTCCTTTAAACGTTTCAACATGGCATCCAAAACGATCAGCTTTCCACTACTATTAATCAAATCTTCGTTGATTAAAAGTTGTTTTTCCTTACTGTTGGGATCCAGCGGAAAATGCACGAGGTACGGATGATCGACAATTTTCTTGAACATAACGGCCGTGTTTAGCATAGTTAACCTATAGCAAAATAAGGCAAATAGTGAAAAAATACGTTAAATTTCCTTTAAAACGTTGTCACACTTAAGGGGTTATATGGGACAAAATTCAGTAATGGGAGAAAATAAAAAGTCTCTAGCTCCAAAAAAACTTAAATATGGACTTTTTGTGCAATTTAGTTAATGAAATGTCTTCAATATTAACTGGTTTTGATACTCAGTTACTAATAGCTTCTATAAATATCGTCTGTTTTGAAAATCTGATATATTAACCTAAAACACGTAACAACGGTCCCTTGTCTCCCGCAACCTTTTTTGACATACAATCCATATTTGTATGTAGATTACCTTAATTGAACTTTGCAAAATATTTTTTAGTTAATCTAAGAACTGTTAACTTACGTCATAAGACTTATTTACTTGGAAAATCTTATACTAGTTTGAATAAAAAAAAATAATAACTTATGTCTCCCAATTTAAATCGAGCGCTTCTTATATTAGTAAAATCCGACACTGCTAGAATGCCGATCGTGGTACGTTAAAATTATTAGTAGAAGATCAGTGCCAAATATTTTCATTACGTGTTAAGAGCGGTAAGTACTTCTAATTGTAAATATGCATTTAATAAATTTAGTTGAAGCGATGTTATTTTAATGCGTACTTTTTAATGAACAACGCCGGTCCCTAATATTATCTTAATTGTTTTTAATTATATCTTAGACTAAACATTTTAGATTTGTACAATAACATATACAATACCTAACCTCAAATTTGCAGGAACTGATCTCAAAGACCTTAATCCAAATCCCACTAATTGTGTCTAAACGCAACGACGGTCCCCACGAAAAGGAACCGTTGTTGCTAACATGGGGAACGTGGTTACATATTTGAAAAATTATGCAAATTTTTACTCTGTTAACATTGTTCTTTCTAAAACTCTTGCAGAATAAAGAAATAAATATATTCCAAACTCAAAAAAACAATATAATGCCTAAAATTAGGCTTAGAGAAAGCCAATTGGATGAAAAGGGGAGAGAGAAATATAAAAAATAATATATTAAAAACATTAATTTTATTTTTAAATTGAGAAAATTTGGTCCCTTTGCTAAGAACAACGGTCCATGTAAAAAAATAACTACGGTCCCTCTAAGAATAATAAAATTGTTGCTAATCAACTGTATGTAGAACCCTCTTGGATTTCATCTTTTATTACAATATGAAGAATAACTATGACAATTTTTTCTTTTTTTAATATATTTTTTTTAATTTATAATTATTAAATCAATTTATACCATTATTAAATTTTATCCCATATACCTACTAGCTCGGGAAAATTAAGGCTTTTTATTAATTTTTTTCAGGTATGTAATCACAACTTTATTCAAACGACCTAGAAAATATCAAATAGTACATGTTTTGATGTGTTTGTGAAAATTTTTTTATTGCAATATTCGGAAAATTGTGGAAACCATGGCCCTTGCCCCGAAACGCCTTTTTTGCGGTGACCACGATTTCTCGAAAACCAATTTACCGATCAATCTGATTTTTTTATGGGCAAAGTCCATGGTTTCCACAATTTTAAATTAAAATTTTTTCACAAACACATAAAAACATATAGTACGTATTTGACATTTTGTAGGTCATTCGAATAAAGTTGTGATCACATACCTGAAAAAAAATCAATAAAAACCCTTAATCTTCCTGAGCCAAAAGGTATATCGTCCACTAAAGGCTCTAGTTGTCTAACTCCAAATTTTTCAAAAATGAGATTTTTATCAAATTTGCTTCATTATCTGATTACCAACATACTTCAAAAAAAAAAAGTTGCATTAAACCAATATCAGCCTCAAAAAATGCAAAAATGTAAATATTTTAAGTCGCTAAGTGTCTAACTCCATCATATGATTGGGAGAAAACAATTAAATGAGAACTGTCACTAATGTCAAACTATTTCTCGACAACAGGGGATCCCGTTTCAAATATTTGTTAATTTACTGTTTGATGATAATTATAATTATTGCCATTAATAATGTATATATATTATGCCTACCTAGTAGTAATATTATATATTATATATAAAAATATAAATTTTTTGTAATAATATTACGCGATATAATACGATAGGTATCCTCTTTTATCTTCCCTTGGAGTTAGACCATTATTGAATTTAGATTCTGTGGTTAAAATTTAATTTACAAATAATTTATGTAAAATAGATAACAATGAAAAGTTTTAAATACATTAACACATTTCAAACATTTTTACCTGTGAACAAGCTAGTTTTAAAGTTCTAAATTGCTATAATTAAGTTTTAAATCGTTTTTTACGTCTCCTGAAAAATATGACGTTTTGGAGTTAGACCGTTAGAGCCTTTAGATGACGATATAAGGGATTATAAATTCAACTAAACTGCTGCAAATTTAACGTTTTTGCGACAGGAAACGACGACTTTCAAATCAAAAAATTGTCTATTTTGAAATAATAATTTTTCAAAAACTAATGAATGAACTTAGTTTTGAAAAAATCAATAATATAATATAGTTCTATACACGAAAATGAGTCGGTATTTTTTTACAAAAGAAGCAGTGTCCCACTTATAATGAAGCAGGTATAGATGAAAAATTTGTAAATACTGACCTACAGATGTACTCCTTATTTTCTTTCTTTACTTTTCTCATTTGGCGTTCTTTCTCCAGTTCTTCCTCATCATCGACATGCTTCATCAATTTTTCTTCAAAATCGGAATCGTCCTGTTCATCGTCGTCCTTTTCCTCGTCCTCCGCAAAACGGTAGTTAATTCTTTGTTCGGTGCATTTTCGTTTTTTGCGCGGTTCGTTTATTATTTTTGCGATCTACAGAGTAAAAATAAAAAAATAAGTTTTTGTCTCCGTAACTAGTTTTACATCAGCACTTAGTGCTACTAAGAGTGCCGATGTATTGAAGTCTTCGCCGAAATCAGTAAAAAAATTTTTTAGGTCCGTCTGTCTGTCTGTCTGGGTGTAAACTCTCTAACTCCATTTCTACATGAGATATCGACTTGCGGTTTTTTGCATATTGTTTCTTATCGTATTCCGAATAGCTGATTAGATTTTGGGGGTAAACGATTGGGGGTAAGGGGGTAAAAACAGGGTAAAACTCCTATTTTTAGCGTTTTTCATTTATAATTAAGGCAATTATTATTGTATTTGGTTAATTTAGCACTTATATAAAAGATAATTTTAAATTGGTCAAAAAATGTTATGCAAAACAACGTTTTCCTAAAACGAATTGTTTTCGATATATTGGCGGTTAAAGCAGTAAAACGTTTTTTTAGCATATCTCACATATTTATAACCCGATTTCAAAAAATTATATTTTAAATAAAAGTTCTTTTCAAGCCCTATAAAAAATATTATATACAGTTTTTTGCTACAATGTAATGTTTTAAAGATACAGAATTTAAAATCAAACAAAACACCTAGTTTGAAATTTGCAAACTAGATGACTCTAGTGTACAATAGTGCCGATGTTTTGACAGGGTGCTTGCAACGTTTCATCTAGTTGTTAGATTATTTTCCTCGTTTTTTTCTTTTTCGTGCCTAAATTTCCAAGAGTTCTACACAAAGTACGACAAAAATGTATAGAACATTATTTTTAGATAATTATTTGGGCTTTCTTTTGGTTTTATATTTTTACGTAATAAAAAAATATGGTTTTTGTCCTCTTTACCCCCTAACCCACCCTGATGGATTTTTCTATAGTTTTCTTTTAAGCTTAATTTAAGTTTAAAATCCGTATTTTTTTAGAATTTTATCTCACGCCGTTTTTGAAATATAGGAGGCCTCGAGGGGGTCATAAAAAATAGCACTTTTTTGAAAATTTTAGACAAAACATTTTTTTGAATTTGTTCTATACACATTTTTAAGATGTACCCAACTCGTTACATCGAGGTTTGTATATAGGGTAACTATAGGGATTTCCGAGTTTTCCAAAAAAAAAAAAATCATAATAATTTTATTTTTAAATTGTTGGCAATTATCTTGCAAAATTGCTTTCCTAAATATTGGTGCTAAGTAAGCTTACACATAAAAGTGTTAACACTTTTATATTTTAAAAATAATGTTATCATGTTGTTGTAGGTTTCTTCCCATGTCAGACTTTAATCTGCTAATAGTCCCAAGTAATCAACACTTGATTAAATGGTAAAACTTCTATAACAAAAACTATTAACATTGTTTGTGTAGGTTTTTTTTAATTTTTTTTTCCTATGTTACATATTATTTGGCGTAGACACCCGCAAAATTAGTAAACACTGAAAAAACTTACATCTTCTTCCTCGTCTCTTCTTAACAAAAGATCGATGTTCCGATTAATCACGTATTCGTACAAATCTCTCTGCAGTGTTGTTAAAGGACAATAGACGATTTGCTCTTTTTTCGGAACCATGTCGTCTAATACGTCTAACTTCAGGCGCCTTAACATAAACGGTGCCAAAACCTGAAACAAGAAAAAAACGGTTGCTAAAGATTAAAAATAAAAATACTGCAAGCAAAATAATACTTTTATCCAACACCTTCACAGAAACACTTGTTTTGAGCACTATTTTAAATGTCAAAAGAGAGTTTTTTTCCACTAGTGACTAAAAAATTTTTCACCCACTCTTTTACATACAGCTTTTGATCTCACCCAAAATTAGTTACATACCCTATTAATTAAGTATTATAACTATTCTATAAATAGAAGCATGTTAACTAAACCATAAAAATTAAAGAAAATCCCAAATTATTCTTTAGTTTTTGAATAAAATACTGTTTTTATTAAAAATTCTGTCATCACCGCGTCCATTTTGACGTTTGTAAAAAATGTAAAACTAGCAATTGTTTATTTTTAATAGGCATACTTAGGCCATGGCTACCTATTATTTTAGTATTAAGAAAACTTAATCTTAATTTTTCGCAAAATTATAGATTTTTATTTAAAAATAAAAGGTGTTGGATAAAATTTAATTCTCAACTCGTGTATTAAGTGATTTTATCCACTTAAGAATATCAGCTCACGAGGTCGTCAGGCTACTTAATACACTAGTTAAGAAAATAACTATTCCCTATTGGTCCTAGCTTCAGTAAAACCGAAAACGAAATAAAAATTCAAAGAGAAATTTTTAAAACTATTTAAAAAAAAAAATTTAAGTTTTTTTTTCGGAAAACGAAAAAAACATGAAAAAAAAAATAAAAAACAAACCTTTTACTACAATACTGGTGCTCTAAAAATAATATTTTCCTTTAAGCGTATTAAAATGTTCATATTTTATAACTGACCACACTAGATGTGACCTATTTTCTTACAGTAAGAAAATGAGTTTATTGTGGTACACCGTAAAAAACAGTTAGTTAGCAAAACCGCCACTGGCGGCAGCACTCTTTGATTTTGATGACAGCCATACTTCAAAGTTGTTTTTAAAAAAACATTAATAAGTTTTATCAAGGGAGGCATTGAAATCGTAAACTGTACAACATCATATCATTCTGACAAGAGATTTTACAAGTTGGGTTAAACTTTTGACAAAAACCCTCTAGGGTAAAATACAGTAAGTACTGGATTTTTTGTTAGTTTTCTGTATTGTACTATTTAAATAACTCTTATAATACTCTATAATTAAAATAGTTATGTAAATTATGTTGTTTTAGGTTTTTTTAGATTTTTATTCTACTAATTTTAATTTTTAGAAGAAAAAAATCAAAGCGGATACTGTTTTTTTTTTTTGCTTTGATATATTTAAATTTGACAAATACATGACCTTACTTTAAAAATTTATTCTTACCTGTCAAAAAAAATCAAACTATGTTGTAAAATTTACGATTTCAATGCCCACCTTGATAAAACCTATTAATGCTTTTTAAAAAAATTCGGCAGTATTCTGTAAACAGGTCATTAACTCGAGATTCTGTGCAAAAACGTTGTGTGAAATTGATTAAAAATGATTCGAGAATATATGGATTATACACCTAGAAATCTCTCCGAAATTGCAAATTCTACATTAGATAAGTTATCATCAAAATCTCGAAAAGTGTAAGATTCAGTCTACGAAAATTTTTTGGGCTAAGGAAAAAATATACTTTAAATAAATTAAATGCAAAAATTAATATAAGTAAAATAATATTTAGAACGTTTCACCCAGAGGAAAAGTGCTTTTTTTCTTAATAACAATATACAATTTTTTTAGGTCATCTATTGTTTGAAAACAATGAAGATAACAAATTTTATTTTGCAAAAACCGAAAATTAACAATATGACCCTAAAACACAAGGCCCGAAAAGATTCGGGCCATTTAAAAGTAGTTCGCGTATATGAATATTTTCCGCACTAGTACATTAATTACATTATTATGTATCCAGTAACAAACCTTGTGAATTGTAGATATAACGCTGTGAGATTCTTCATTTTTAAGCAGTTTATCCTTATCTTGAATATCTTCCATCATAAACAGAGCGGCAAACGTACTCTCATTTTTGAAAATGTGCGGCAACAAAAAGTTTAACAAGGACCAAAGCTCTGTTATATTGTTCTGTAAAGGAGTTCCGGTTAATAAAAGACGATTGTGAGAGTTTAGACTTCGCAACATTCTGAAATAAAGTTTCATCAAAAAATAAATTAAAAAAAATAAATAATACTATGTACGAGAATTTGTACTATCACGAGATTGGAACTACTTCTATTTGAAAGGTCTATGAATTTTTGTTCCTGTATGAATAAAACTTTATAGTTTTACAAAAAAAAAATATTTTTTGCATTTTTTTCAACCATTTTTTTTTCTTTCACAAAATTATAAACAATTTTTTTATAGAAAATGTGGTGGGAATTTTCAAAGAGTTTTTTATTTCAAAATTCCAAAATACGGTCAATTTTAAATCGATCTTCTTAGTTATTTTTTTTTTTTTAAGAACTTGTTAAGACTTGTACTTCCATAACCTACTGCTACAAATTTGATTTGAGGCATAACAATTGAGTACTGAGAGGTTAAGTTATCAGATTACAATTTTTTCATTTGTTTCAGAGAACATTTAGGGTTTTTGAGGTTGCTAAAAAATTAAAATTTAAAATGGCGCATCCAATATGGCGTAGAAATTTTAAAATTTTCAATTTTGTTTGCCGAAAATTCGTAAATCAGTATTTTTAAGTACCAACCAAACCCAATGTTAAAAATTGAAGATTAAAATTAGGGTCACTCGATTGGTTGTTGCTTTGTCTAGTTTGTGTGTTAGTGTGTTTTGGTGGTTGGTTGGTTTAGGGTTTTTATTTTCAGGTGAAAACTACCAGAAACCTAAACAGCTAACCACCAAACCACTGGACAAAGTAACAACTGATCGAGTGAACCTAATTAAAATACTGATTTAATATGGCGCGCGCCAATTTTAATATTTCGACGCCATATTGGACGCGCCATTTTAAATTTTAATTTTTTAGCAACCTCAAAAACCCTAAATAATCTTCTCTAAAATAAATTTAAAAAAAAATCTGACAACTTAACCTTAACTCAATTGTTATGCCTCAAATCAAATTTGTAGCAGTAGGTTATGAAAGGTTATGAAAGTACAAGTCTTTAAAAAAAAAATAGGAAGATCGTTTCAAAATTGACCGTTTTCTGGAATTTTGAAATAAAAATCTTGAAAGTTCCCACTGTGCGCCGGAGCGCGCACAGGAAACTTTTCTAGACGAATGTAATATTTCCTTACTTACCTTGACAGTTGACTATTGTGATTTTTGATCCTGTGGCCCTCATCTATGATGATGTACTGCCAAACCATTTTGCCGCCGAAAGTTCCAGGTTCCACCATCGGTATTTGGTATGTCGTCAGTACTATCGGTCCTGTTCTAAATCCTTCGATGTCGTACTTTTTCAGAACTAATTTGCTTTGTTTTTTCCTTTCCTCAGCGGAACCATGAAACCTCACCTAAAGGGTAAAATTTTTATATACAGGGTGTCAGAACTGACGCACTTCCTTGTACAGAGTGATTCTAAATAAAAAAATATGAAAAAAAGTTGCTATAAACATGTCCAAAAACTTGTAAGGGTGCTACGCTCCTTCTAAAAATTATATTTTTATTTAATAACTCAGGAACCCTTTGTGTTAAAGCAACAAGGTTTTGCATGTGATATTCCCTTATTAAGGCCTATTATCCAATGGTATTTGCACGTAGTTATTTTAACCAGGGACGTCCGAGATGGGGGTCTTTTACTTTTTTTGCCCCAAACTTTTTGCTGCTTAACTTTTTTGTGGGTTTATTATTAAAATATTATTCGCCAGATAAAAACACATGAAAAAGTACTTGTTCTAATACCGTAGGATTAAGCGTTTTCGAGAAAAATACAATAAATGCAAAATTACACGTTACGAGAAAAAAAAAATAAACACTAAAATGTTAAAACCAAAATTTTAATAAGCCAGAAAAATTCTACATCAAAAGCTAAGAAAAAAAGTTTCTATACAAGTAGGTCCAAAAATCGTTTTTAAGGGTACCATGGCCTTTAAAAATGGTGTATTTTAGGAGACATTAATTCCCTTAGAATCGATTTTTGTAACTACGTGTAAAGAAACTTTTTTTTCTTGGTTTTTGATTTATATCTCTAAAATCTTGCTTTGAAATATTTTAGTGTTTAATTTTTGGTTCTTAAAAATTTTTTCGTTTAATTGTATTTTTCTCGAAACGAAAAAAATCCTACGCCATTACAACTAGAGTACCTTTTATATGTATTTTTACATAAGGAATACTATTCTAGTTTTAAACGTACAAAAAAGTAAAGCAGCAAAAAGTTTGGGGCAAAACAGTGATAAGACCCCCATTTCAGACGTCCCTGGTTGAAGTAACTACATGCAAATACCATTGGCTAATAGGCGTTAATAAGGAAAGATCAATTGCAAAACACTGTTGCTGTATTACAAAGGGTCACTAAGTTATTAAATAAAAATCGAATTTTTAAAACCCTTACGAGTCGTTTTTGGACGCCTTTTTTTCTATCGATTTCTCAAAAACCAATTTACCGATCAATCTAAAATTTTTAGGTGTTGTTCCTAATTACAAGATTACAGATAGTTCGCGAACAAAGGGTTTTACAAAACAAAAAAAAACGAAAATGGCGATGCTTTTCCCAAAAAATCGATTTTCGATGTACAGTTGTGGCATTAAATGTCGGAACAACCTCAAAAAAATCGTGTAATTTTTATATTTTTTTCATGGATTAACATGGGATTATTTTAAAAATTAAAAACTAGGTTACTTCGTTTTGACATAACTGAATTATTTAGTTGAAGTTTACTGTCAAAAAATATTAAATTAATAAATTAATGTTTATTGATAAATATATATTCATTAAATTTTACACAAATGTTGTTATATTTAAATAATAATAAAATTGATAATCTTTGGATCAAAATTGTACTATATGGGTAAAGAATATGTGTTTAATATTCATTAAAAAAACACACACCTAATTTTACTCTTCAGTACAGCTAAAAACTCAAAAAGTTTTATAAATTTTCTACTGCAAATGGATTTGAGTTTAAGAGTTCATTACTGAAGAGCCGCACTGAGGTAAGCGAAAAAAAATTCCTAGTATACGGCAACTGCACCTTGTTTTTCTCGGTTTTTCTTATATAATTAAAAATTACTTCACCATCCATTGTAAGTTTTGACCACCGAGTATCGTTTTTCGGTTTGATATAAGAACCTAATGTTTTCTCGATAAAACATTTCTTAAGAAACAGATCTATTTCTTGAACTGTTTTCAGTAAAATTGAACCTCATCCATATCTAATAAAACTAAGGATGACTGAGCATTTTTTCACTTAAATTTCCACCATAAGTTAACTTATTTTAAATTAAAATAAAGATAAAAAACACTTTTTTTACAAACTACTTGTATAACAGCAAAATATAAACAAACATTTGACATATTTTGACGTTTTTTAACAAATGACACAAGACCCACTATAATCTATGAAAAATTGTTTGTCCCGATATTTAATGTCACCACTGTATAACCCATAAGGAAGATCCAAAAATTCTTAAGCTAAAATTAGAAAAGCTTTTTATTCACTTACCACAGGTAATTTTGGCGCAAACCTTTCAAACTCACTTAACCAATTGGGAATTGTGGAAAGTGGTACCACTATCAGATAAGGGCCGGGCACTTTTCTTTCAATCAAATGGCAAATCAAGGCTATTACCTGGACAGTTTTACCCAAACCCATCTCGTCTGCGAGAATTCCATTTAGGCCGTTTTCAAATAACACCTAAAATTTTTGGGTATTAAGAGGAATTTTATCAAGATATCAGGATCAAGGGCGTAGATGAGGGGGGTAATGGTGGGTATTTATCCCCTCCCCATAGGTTTGGGCGCCATTTTTTTTGCAGAGGCGCCAAGTTTGGTAGAAACCGTCAGGGACAAAGCTTTTTTTCTTGCGGGCATTTTTTGGGCTCCAATTTTTTTGTAGGGGCGCCAAGTTTGGTAGAAACCGTAAGGGACAAAGCTTTTTTTTGATGGTGTTTTTTCTTTTTCTATGGGCGCAAAATTAAGGCTTGCTTCAGGACCGGTTGGGTATTACCCCCCCTATAGAAGAAAAACATCTACGTTCTTGGACAGGATATACCGGGTGTTTTTCAAGGTGGTCGCCCCTATAACTATATAAGACCATATTTTTAATTATACCATCTAGCGTATTTTTTGTCACTTCCGGTTTAACCGGAAACGATCCCCACTTTTGATTTTTAAATGGAGCACCACGTATATTTTTTCATATTTGGATTCTCCATTAAATTCTGTGTATTATCAGATAAGATTTTTAAGATAAGATTCTTAAGTTTTTTTAAAATAAAATTTTGTTTAAGATTTTTTTTATCTGCAGTCATTAAATCTATTCGTTTTAAATCAAATATTAGTAGAAAAATACGATTTATTAAAAAAAATGTTTACTTTTAATTTTACACGAAAAACACATTTTTTGCTTTTAACCGAACTTTTTCCATAATTACGTCTATGGCTCGTCGATGTTACTAAAAATATTATTTTTTTATAGCTGTCGCAACTACTATACTGCCCTGTTAAAGTAAACGGCAGTAAGTGCCTCTCACTTGCACGCATCCTGCCTTATGACGCTTAAAGCGTAAAGTTGAGAGCGCGCTGGCCTATAGTGAAAATTATTATTACATATCGTCATCTAAAGGCTCTAACGGTCTAACTCCAAAACGACATATTTTTCAGGAGACGTAAAAAACGATTTAAAACTTAATTATAGCAATTTAGAACTTTAAAACTAGCTTGTTTACAGGTAAAAATGTTTGAAATGTGTTAATGTATTTAAAACTTTTCATTGTTATCTATTTTATATAAATTATTTGAAAATTAAATTTTAACCACAGAATCTAAATTCACTAATGGTCTAACTCCAAGGGAAGATAAAAGAGGATACCTATCGTATTATATCGCGTAATATTATTACAAAAAATTTATATTTTTATATTTAATATATAATATTACTACTAGGTAGGCATAATATATATACATTATTAATGGCAATAATTATAATTATCATCAAACAGTAAATTAACAAATATTTGAAATGGGATCCCCTGTTGTCCAGAAATAGTTTGACATTAGTGACAGTTCTCATTTAATTGTTTTCTCACAATCATATGATGGAGTTAGACACTTAGCGACTTAAAATATTTACATTTTTGCATTTTTTGAGGCTGATATTGGTTTAATGCAACTTTTTTTTTTTGAAGCATGTTGGTAATCAGATAATGAAGCATATTTGATAAAAATCTCATTTTTGAAAAATTTGGAGTTAGACAACTAGAGCCTTTAGTGGACGATATGTACAATGATACCAAAACGTATAATATAAAATTAATATATTATATTAATTTTTATAGTCTCTTTAAAGTAAAGAAATTTTTTAAAAATAATACCATGATGGTATGCGATGGTATTACCATCGCACGCTTATGTGTTTTATGCGGCTTGTTTTGAGGCATCATCAAAAGAACTGGAGGCGTGTGCAACGCGCATATTATTTTAGAACTTTTTTAAAGAGATTATGATAATAAATATTAACTTTTTGGTATCATTGTAAAAAAAAATCCTTCTAGTGATATTGACGAGCCATAGACGTTATAATTTTTCTACCAAAAACTGATCCAAAATAAATAGATTTAGTGACTTTCCAGACAAAAAAATCTAAAACAAAATTTTATTTCAAAAATGACAAAAGCTGTCACAATGCTTACAAAAACTTGAGATAATACCATCGTTTTCATAATAAACGCTTACACCTAAAAATGTTACAGATTATATTGAACTTTATCAAGGTCTCTTTGACATTTATTTGTCAAATATTATGACATTACTTGTCAAAATAATTCACATTAGTTATGCCGCAGTTTACAAATTATCAAAAATGTATTATAACAGCAAGAATAAATGACGGGATAAGTGTACGTGAAATAGCCACTGAATTAAATGTTGCAAACAGCACTATAATGCGAGCAAAGAAAAAACTTGAGGAAACTGGACAGATTAGCAGAAAGCGGGGTTCTGTTCGAAGTAGAATGAGTAGTGCAGAAGAAGATATGCAATTAATGAATTATCTGCGGGAAACCCTTTCCATACCGGAGTCAGAGCGAGGGAAGAAACTAACTTTCCTGGGTCATAATGCTGAAGAATTACGACAGGCCATCACTGAGGCTTGGCACGCAAAAATTACACCAAATTACACAAACCAACTGTTAGAATTACAAAGAAGATTTTTTTATTTTTGATATCTTAAAATAAGTCACTCTTGATGATGTTTTTTTTTCTTTATATTTTTGAAGACACTATTTTGAAAAAAAAACATTATCCCATGAACCATAAGAGTTGTACAAAAAGCGCTTAGTGTTTTGTGAGTTTAAAATCAAGCAGGGCAAGTTATAAAGAGTGACTTTTTTTGAGATCAAATCAAAAATAAATTCCTCTTTGTAACTCTATCTGGAGACATACTGTATAAATATCATTGATAATAAAATTTGTTGTTGTTTTGCTTATAAGCATATATGCTTAAAGACAGTTATAGGACTTGCACTATATAATATAGACTGTACTTTAACCTTACTTAATTATTACGGAAAATGTCAGTGTCAATCTTAGTAAAGAACATATACCACAACTAAAAATTTAAAATGTTGGGGTACCTCAGGGTTCTGTGATGTGAGAGTTTTCTATGACAATGATGGTACATAGAATTTAATGGAGAATCCAAATATGTAAAAATATGTAGGTTATTCTATTTAAAAATCAAAAGTAGGGGTCGTTTCTGTTTAAACCAACAGTAAAAAAATATATATGTAATTCAAAATACCGAGCCACCTTTGAAAAACCCCCGATATAATGTTATAAAAAGGCCTGTTAGTGGACAAGCAATTCAGTAAAAAAGCAGTCGGATTTTTACAAAAATCAAGTACCAGAATAAAACACAACGAGTTTAACCTGTGCACAGCTGGTTTGAACTAATAGTTTGGACTTTTATATATAATATATAATAAGGTACTTACTGTCATCCATGTTACTCCTTCAATCTGATAATCTCTAAGAGAACCCCCTTCAAAATATTTTAAGTGTTCTGACAAATTGGCATATTCTAAAAGAATAAAAATGTAAAAAAAAATGAAAAAAAGAAAATATATATGAAGCTGAAGTTTGCAACGTTTTTTTGCAACGAAAATTCAAATACACTGCCGTCATTAAATTCCGGATACCTAAAAAATTGATATTTTTTAAATTCAAATATTTCGAGAACTAATTAATGGATTTGACTGATTCTTTTTTTTTTTGTTTTGAAGCTTAAACATTCTCTACTTTTGTTTGTTTTAAGAATGATTAATTTTTTTGTATTAACACCAACAAATAATTTACAACTATGTTTTTTACCCCATCTTCTAGGACTTGCATGGTACGCCACTGCAACTGTTTATCAAATTATTAAAGTCTTTCTTATTGCCGCAGTTTTATTGAATATTTTCTTTATTTTTTTACATTTTTACTTCTGGTTTAGGAGATATCAGGATGTTCCTGAAAGTGGTCATTTTTTCAGTTAACTTAAAAAGTACTACATAAATTTGATTGATGCTGTGCTTTAAATTTGAAGCTTAACCGATTTACGTTTTTCTTCTAATCAAGTTTATCAAAAACATAAATTGGGTTTGAAAAACTTGAGTAGAAGAAAAAATAGGGTCACTCCGTCCGGCGGCGAAATCACCGTTAAGCCTCCGTCAGACGGCAATAAAAAGTTGCCCCGGGAAGAAGAAATAAAAAAATTTTTTCATTCTTAAAACAAACAAATCTAGAGAATGTTTAAGCTTTAAAACAAAAAAAGAATCAGTCAAATCCATTAATTAGTTTTCGAAATATTTGAATTTAAAAAAAAAAAAAAAAAAAATTAAAAAAAAATCTTTATCTTCAGTCCATCTTGAGATCTCTAGTGCTCTGTATGTACTTACCTCTGGGTTCATCAGACACTTCTTCCTTAGGTTTAGCTTTTGTTGCTTCCTTTACATCACTAATAGTGGGCTGTAGTTTGTTTCTTTCCTTCAGCACACCAGTTTTTCTAAAACAAAAATAATCAAAATAAAGGTTGTTCTCCGGGCCAATTACTTAAACACTAAAAAATATATTTAAGATCTATAGATAAAATATTTGACTATACTTTTTCATAAACTAGACCGAGATGTCCCATGGTATAGGCGTCGCGACGCTTTAAAATATTTTTTTGATAGCTTTAGTAAAGTTTTTGCCTTTTTGTCCCTCCTGATGTTCCTTGACAATAGCTGCATATTGAAAATGTCTCCTTTTTAAATGAAGGTTTGTTCATCCAATTTAAAGAATATTTCTGTGGGTTGGTTCTAAAAGGACCAATGTCTGTTTGTCAATAGCAACTTTTTCACATCAATTCTGATGTAATATTTTGTGAACGCTACTACTGACAAACTGACATTTGCCCTTTTAGAACAAAGCCACATATTTAATTTTAAGAATTTATAAAACTTATGAAATTTAAAATCTCACCTTGAAAATCAAAGCAGAGATAAAAATAGATGAAATTCATAGGATTCTTGTTAAAAAAATATGTAAATTTTATTACTAAATTTAAAAATGAAATAAATTAAAATTGTTAAATAGTTTTTAACCAATTAATGAAAAATAATGAATATTTTACTAATATATTACAGTGGGTTAGACTAAATGTGACACCCAGGGTAATTGTGACATGTCCTGTTATAATTCTTTTAAACTAGTTTATATCCAATCCAACCCTGGCATTAGGTTTTTGACAGTATTAAATATTTCGCGTAAAATTTCGATTTGATTTAAACTTGTTTAGAAGAATTATAACAGTACATGTCACAATTACCCTGGGTGTCACATTTAGCCTAACCCACTGTAATTACTATTATATTATTTAAAACAATTAAAATTACTGCTAATACTCTCTCTCTCAAAAACAAAAGCTAGTAGAAAACTTTTGTTTGAGTACACTAGTAGCCTATTGGGCCCATAATTGACTTGTTTAAATTCTATTTTGGTAACTTTAATAATAATGTCATACTACAAGTGATTTCTATTGGGTGAATCACGCTGTATACATGTTTGTCCTATGCTTTTTACAGATCCCAAATATCTCTTTTAGTTCTTGAGTAATTGGTCCTGAAACTCAAGTAATAATGATGCAAAAAAAATTATAACTTACTCTTTTACTTGTGTAACAACCTTCTCTTCAAAAAATTTAGTGTATTTTGTACTTAGACTTAATAAAAATTGCATACCCTTGAGGGCTTTATCTTTACGACTTTGATTTTGCTCCTCCTCTAGTTTCTTTTTAGCCAATTTCCGCTCCTCTTTTCTTAGAGCCGCCTCTTCAGGAGTTAACCTTACAATTTTAATTTTTTTCTTTTTAATATTCGGAAAGGCAGGAGAACTTACGATATTATTTTGAGAATCAAATGTAAGGTTCCCGGAAACTGTTATATTTTCTTCAGGGCTTTTTTCTCGGTGTAGGGTAGAAGATGATGCATTTGTATCATATTCATCCTTAATCGGTGAGCCTAAGGAGGTATTTTCTCCACTGTCTACAATATTATTCCCGCCATCTAGTTCACTTGATTCAGATCTATTTTTTTGGGGAAAAGAGGAATAATCTTCTTTTACGACCGATTTATTTTTATTATACTTGTGTTTAATGTCAAATGCAAGCCCTTCTGAGCCACTTACTTTACTGGAAATGTTCTTAGCTTTTTTACTCTTTGCGAAAGATGAATCAACTTTCTCGATATCAAACGTGTTGACCGAATCATTACTAGAATAATCTTCGATTTCCATCTCAATCATAAATTATTTTAAAATACGTTAAATAAATAACACTATCACACTTTTAACAAGTTAAAATAAATATTTAAAGAATATCACGACATAAAAACTCTTTCTTTTGTCGCCAGCAAAGAACCGTTTGCTTTTTTTGTCCTGTCAAAACACAAAAGGCGCGAAGATGCTATAGCGACGTTGCCATACTTCTTTCATACAAATCCTTTGTGATTTTTTAAATAAAATTCTATTAGAAACAACCTTGTTTTATTCGAAATTGTTTAGTTTAACTTACCTTACAATACTTATATCTGGATTATTATGACAAATTCTGACATTTTTAATCAAATTAAATAATAAATGAATTTGGCAACATGTTGTATAAGTTTTAAATGACAGTGAACAAAATTCATAACGGACAATTAGCCAATGATTTAAACCGTAAGATTAGGGTGGGTAAAAAAAGGTGACCGAGTAAAAACTTTAATCACAATTTTGTATTAATAAATGGAGTTGCGTTCCACCCGTGGAACCGGCAACAAGAGTCTACGGCGCGGTCGGTAAATCATTAACGGTGTTTGGTCGCAGCCAGACTGTTTTATGTTAAAATGTGATTGTTAAGAATATATCTATACTACGAAACGGTTCTACATATTTAAATTGATTTAAATTGAATATTTGATGTTTGTGATGTACTTTTGTGGCTTAACCACGTTTTTTTTGTGAGGTTATGTTAATAAGAAATTACATTTAGTTGAAACGATTAGAGAGACTCGCTTCAAGTCTCTAATACTTGTACCTGGTCAATAAGAACGAGAGTTCAAGACCATTAAGTCCTTTTGGGTCACTTTAATTTAGTGTCCAAAAGGAAATTTTGAAGAAGAAGAAGAAGAAGTATTAATAAATATTACAAGATTATTTAGCACCAATTAATTTCTAAACTATAAATATTCATATTGATAGAAGTTTTGTTCAACAAATTCGTTGCGCAAATATAATGCATTATTACCATGGTAATTTGCAGACATAGGTATTAATACCTATAGGTATATTATTATATATAACAATTGTTATTTAAAATAAATAAATAAAATAGAATTTTTCTTAAAATTTAAAGTTTCTTTAAATGTTATTGATCTTTAAAACCAATTTTTGCTTTTATTGAATCAAAGTCAAACCTGAGCACTGCTCCAGTGAATTTGGATCCGTAATGGCCTGCCCAAAATTGCTTGTCCTTTCCTTCATGCCGAAAAATGATTTTCATTACTTTTCCATTTACATTATCCAATGAGATTCTTGCTATGGCCTAAAAATGGTATAAAGTGAGATACAATTGCATGAACAACAAGGGCGTAGCCAGGATTTTCGTTTTTTGCTTAAATCATCATATTGTTCCTGAAACGACGAGAAAAATCAAAATAAGCAAAAAAAAATATGTCTGACGGTCTATCTGTCTGTATCCACGATAACGCTTTGAGCTAGCGACTTGTAATTTGGTATGCAGATGTATTTTTATATTATCTTGGACAAGTTCGTATTTCAGCAAAACCAGTTGGGGGAATTTATTCACAATAGAAGAAGTATTTTAAAACCAACTAAAAGATAAAAAAACCGCGCAAACAAAAATCGCGCATAGCAAATTCCGGCCTTTTCATTAAAATTTGTATGCATCAAGAAATAATCTTACGTAATTTGTGCACGATCCCTAGCAGAAAAAATAATGTGCACGGTAAAACTATACGCGAAAAAATAATCACGCGAATTTTGAATAGCGCAAATAATTTACTGCGCGAAAAAAGACCTGTGCGGTTTATTTTTCGCGAAAATCAACACGAATGTATGTGCGGTCCAAAGGGTCATACTTAAAATACGTAACGCAGTGGGCGTCAGTGTTGTCAGATGTAGCATTTTCAATGCTTTAAAAAAATTATTTGTATGAAAGTATAATAGAGGAATAGGGGAATGTGTATGAAAGAATAATAGGTACGTATTATCAGATACTAATTTATACTGATTGATATAATTAATACTGATATAATTTTTAAAAAGCATTAAAAATACCCGGACAACATTTGCTATTTCACGTGGAAGTCATTATGATATCATGTAATGATTTTCTGAGTTCATAAACGCATACAGATGACTCCTCATTGCAAAGTCATTACGAGATCATGTCATGAAGATCTAGCAGCGGTCTTCGGAATGCGCATGCGCAAATTTTAAATTAACCGCGAAATTTAAAATTAAAAAAAAAGAAACACCTTTTTGCTCATATCTTGAAAACGCGAAGAGATACCAAAAAAATAACGAAAAAATCAACCCCCCCTTGACATACACCCCCACATAAATCCATTTTCAACAACTTGAGGACACCGGGATTTTCCCACTGGGAACTTTCCAGTGGGAATGTTCTCCAAGGTGACTGGGGGCACTAATTCCTCTAGACTAAAGCCTCCAGATATCTACGGCTCACCATACCAATCTGATAATGTGTATCGAATTAGCTGACCAGTAAGTTAATTACTAGTTATTACCAGTAGTATATCTTTATAAAGACAGCTGCATTTTAATACTAGTATTCCTTTATTCGTTTAAAAAGTTTAGTTAGTGGTAGAATATAACATGTGGCGCCACCTATCGCATAACGCTGTCAAGTGCACTGAAATTGAATCATTACAGGAGCCTGTACTATTCGGCAATCGTTCTCAATCGGGTCCCGGGCAACATTTGCTATTTCACGTGGAAATCATTATGACATCATTTAATGATTTAACGTTAAATGTATACACCTCATAACAAACTCACAACATGATCACAAAATCATGAGATGTGCTCATCATGATGTTCGTATGAGTACAAAACGGGGAAATCATAACATGATGCTCTCATGAGGCCTATATGATTTTATGAATGTTGTCCGGGTACTAATTCTGGTTGGCGTTACGAGGAGATAGAAGAAAATAGGGATGCATTATGTAACGCTATTTATTATTAAAAAATTTTTAAAGGAATAATTTTGTGTTTTTCAGCTAATATACTAATAATATATAGTCGTGCCATTTTAAGAATGCGAATGGTAGGAATTATCACGGACAAACTTAATATTATCACGAAGCAAGCGCTAAAACGTTGGTTGAAGTAAGATACACCGTACGTCCATAGGAAATTGCGCTCACTCTAAAAAAATTCAACAAGAATATCAGCGAACTTAAAATGTGTAAAGTCAACATCTCATAGGCGCAGTGTTTCATTTCATTTATTTTTTCTGTGATTTACAAGTGATTTTATAAATATTAGTATGCCACTGGTCGAATCCACACTCCAGCTGGCATAGGGCACTACTTGATACGGTCCGCATTCGCATTCTTAAAATGACACGACTTTAGTATATATAGTAGCTTCGCAATGCTATAGCGTTTCGAAGCGTTATGCCATGGCGGGAGGGAGGGTAAAAATTGCAAAAATTTTCATTATATATTGAGCGTTTCATAACATAGGGGCGTATACGCCATTTTTCACTTTTTTTAATTTTGACTATGCAAATCTCAAAAAAAATGGCGTATATGCCCCTATGTTATGAAGCCCTCGATATTTAAAGTATGCTCCCATTTTAGCCATGGCTCCAAAAGTTAAAAATATTTTTTAAGTGAACATTTTTTACATTTTTTAGATTTTTTTTTGGAAAAATGTTACGCAGCTCACAACGTGAGCTATTAACGTTCTAGTTAGTTACCTGTTTCCACTCTAGCTCTTCATCCAGAGTAAAATTCACAGTTACTGTTTTGTTAATTGCATAGGTTTGATGATTATTATTTATAGAAACAATAAGATGCATCTGATATACACTTGCACAATCAAATCTCCCACTAGCCCATTCAGTTGCGACAATATCTGGCTTGTATTCTTGGATAATATATCTTAATAATCGTTTTGGTTTTAAATCTATTTCCTAAAAAAAGTGCATACTTATTTTATCTCCCTTAGTAGAAACGCTGAAAACACGATAAGGAAACGTTCAAGTATTACGTAACGCAAATTTTGATCATTTTGGACCCCCACCTCCCATTGTAACGCTGTTTTCATATACCATTAACATGGGCGTAACACTCCAAAATGACCCCCCCCCCTAGGAGCGTTACGTATTACTTGAACGTTCCCTAATACTAAATTTAAAAAAATAAATTGGTCATATTTATTCCGCCATTTTGAATTTAAAATTTTTGGGTATTGGTCCAAATCATATAAACAAAAGTGGCCTTTATACCAAAATTCAACAAAATCGGACATTTTTGGACTTTTTTTTTCGGTTTTTCACTATTTTTTTCGTAATCAGCAGTGCAAAAAATGGACCCATGCAAAAAAAAAACAAAATTTTGACACTTTTTTTTTCTGGGACCAATTTAGATGTTTTTTATTACGCATTTTCTTCCTTAAATATTAAAAATAAATTGTTTGAAACTAAACAGCATTTCTTTGTAAATCTGTAATTATTTTAGCCTAATTTTGTTTAGTATATGAATAGAATAGAAAAATTTCTCATATTTTCCATTTTTTTTCCAAATTAAATTTAAAAAAATGGGCAGGTAAAATCATAAATAAAATGGGATGAAGTTTTCATAATTTTTTGTTTTTTGCCATTTTGACAAAATTTATAAAATAAATATATATTTATTCCGCCATTTTGAATTTTAGGTTTTCAGGTATTGATCCGTATTAATATTACCAAAAGAATCCATTATCCCAAATTTGAGCTAAATCGGACATTTTCAAAAAATTTTGAACCACCCTAATGTCGCAATTTTTTTTTCGCTATTTTTTTTCGTAATCAGCGATGCAAAAAATTACCCTATGAAAAAAAGCATACTTTTCTCACTTTTTTTTTCTGGGAACACTGTCTACTAGTCCCAATTTTTTTTACCTTCTATTAATATATAACAAATTTAAATAATAAAAATTTAGTGAAACTGTAGTATACCAATATCACTCAGTACATTGATTGGAAAACATACAGATAGAATATTTAATTTGGTGGTATTTACCTGTTGCTTTGTGCACATATCATGTGATGTAACAAAACAAGATTTTATGTCTGCTAATTCAGGATTCTTTGGAAAATCACCTGATCCTATTGGTGGATTTTCCACTATAAATTCATCTCCGCCATTTCTTAATATTTCCCAATGATTAAAATTTTCCTCTCCAAAGCAATTCTTTAGCATATTAGTAAAGTTATCTGTGGTAAAATAGCAATAATATACATACCATGGAAACGATTTTGGTATTTTGTCTTTATGAAACCTTCGATATATATTTGCCCAATATACAGGTGATTTTATAATATTGCACCACGTCTTACAAACTAAACTATAATTTAAAATTTCTTTGGGACTTATATACGAAAAAATATTTAAAAGAATTTCTTCTGGAATGTATACACCACTTAAAATCAAGCCTTGTTGGTCATTCTCAAACTCGTTATGGAACTTTATGTCTTCAACATTGGTGTAACATTTTTCCCAAAACAAGCCTTTTAAAAACGCTTCCATCTTACTAACTATTTTAGTTAATTATAATAAATGAATAATTTTTAATCTGCAACATAAAATAGAGAATGTATTAGTCAGAAATTCCGATCATAGGTAAAATAATTCCGATGTGACGTCAAATGTAGGAATTTAGTGTTACCTGCCTTTGTTATTATTAAATTATCTATAGATAGATAACAAAAACTTGTATAAATATGATAAATTAACTCAAAAACCTTATTAAACACTAATTTAAACTGTTTTAAATTTGACAGAAATGTCACGGTTTGAAGGTTATGTTTACAATAACATATGATGAGCACGGTGCCATCTCGTGGTACAGACTTTTTTCTAAGACTGGCCGCGAGATGGTGCTCTGGAGTATATTTAGTGTTCTGTGATTTAGGTCACGCAACGAACTAAATATTAGTTCGTTGAGGTCACGCCATCCAGCGGCGACTTGCTGCCGTTTGGTAGCACCGCCGCCGGATGTATGTTCCTCCATCTAGCGGCCACTTTGGGAAACAGACGGGTTACCAGAATCACCACTAGATAGAGTAGTCGTAGGTTTTTTGATTTTATGCTCTTAGTTTTTGAGGTTATAATAGTATGTGCATTTAAAAACATGAAAATGGAAAAGCAAATTCAAGATTTAAAACATGAAATAGAACATCTAAGGAAGCAACTATTCAATAAAGAAACACTATTAAGTAGTTTGTTGCAAGAAAATCAAAAAAACAACGTATATTCTACAACATTGAGCAAAGATGAAGTTATAAGGTATAGCAGGCAAATGATAATGCCAAATTTTACCATAACCGGTCAAATAGACCTAAAGAACAGTAAAGTACTTATTGTAGGTGTAGGGGGCCTAGGTTGTCCTGTTTCATTATACTTGGCTAGTGCTGGAATAGGTATGTATACCACCCATTTGAAAGTAAACAAAACGTATGAAACAAAGATTAAGGCTGTCGTGTGTTTTTTTTAATAAAATACAGAGTGTCGGACGCATCGGCTCCCCACGCAGCCTTAATCTGATCATTCTATATTCGTTTTCTCTGTTTTATATAATCTGAAATGCACAGTAGAATACCGGAGTGATCTTAGCAACAAACAGGCCAGCAACAAAATTTTGGCCGGACCGGCCAAAATTTTGTTGCTGGCCTGTTTGTTGCTAAGATGATACCGGTACTGACTTTCGAACCAGTTTAAATAATAACCAGGTCATAACCCTAGTATATTATAATAGTACATCGCCATGACGCGTTCATTCTCAAAATAGATGCAAAAATGAAACCTTATTTTTAGGTGAGATAACGATAATGGATTATGATGATGTTGAATTATCAAACTTACATAGACAAATATTACACTTTGAAAGTGATATTTCCTGCCCTAAGGTAGATTCAGCATATACCAAATTAAAAAGGTATTTATAAATATATTTATTACAAATTGAGGTACAAATGGGCAAGCCCGAAGAAGTGCCTACAATGTCTGTCAACAGGGCCAGATGCTTGTTTTGAAACAGGGAAGATAAAGACCAAATTTGGCGCCCATGCCCGTCAGGTCAGAAGTTAGTGACAGAAAAAGCTCCTCATCTAAGGTCATATCCACAGCCTCGCATAACACGCATAATACATAAGAATGCGATGCCGTGATTGGCTTGATGTGCCGTTATGAATCTTGTAGACCAATCACGGTATCGCATTCTTATAATACATAACGCATAATAGCGTGTTATGCGGGGCTTTGAATACGCACTAAGTTGAAAAAACGGTCTTTATCCCGAAGCACCCCCCGGGCCTCTATATAAAAGATACAAAAAAATTAAAAAAATTGCCTATTTAAAAGTGGCGAAGTAAATGTTTTTACAACGCATTCAAATAGGCTCCACCTTCAAGAAAAGACTTGTGCGAGTTACAGCCAGCAATTTACCTGTCTTCTCGCAGTAATTTTTTATAAAATTGATAAAGCCCCCGGGGGAGGCTACCTCTCAGACAACGCCCATGATCCATGGAGCATATGCCCTTAGTGCGAGTTACAGCCAGCAATTTACCTGTCTTCTCGCAGTAATTTTTTATAAAATTGATAAAGCCCCCGGGGGGAGGCTACCTCTCGGACAACGCCCATGATCCATGGAGCATATGCCCTTATGGGCTACTAGTGTACTCATATAATAAAATTTCTTTCAGTATAAACAGCAATATTAAAATAATACCCTTAAAACAACACGTTAGTAGTTCCACCATTTCTGATATAATCCATTCAAAAAAATTCAACGTTATAGTGGACGGTAGTGATAATGTGGCAACTAGGTATTTACTAAACGACGTTTGCGTCCTTAATGGCATACCGTTGGTCTCCGGAAGTGCCCTACAAATGGAGGGACAGTTGACAGTATATAATTACAAAAATGGACCGTGTTATAGATGTTTGTTTCCAATACCGCCACCTGCACAGACAGTTACGAACTGCGGCGATGGAGGAGTTTTAGGACCAGGTAAGAAATTGATTGAAGAGTTTTTTATGCAAGGGGCAATTGGTTTGGACTTTGCCAGGTTTAATCTCCCCACCCTGCTTAAAAAGATCCATTGAAAACCATTTATGGTTTCCAATCGTTTATTTATTTAGGGCAAAACACTATTAATGACCATTAGTGAAAGGATCCGCGTTCTGAAAAGGCGTGAACGGGAAAAACCACCTTTGACTGAAAGGTTTTTCTATGCTTCTATGGTTTTTCAAAGGTTTTCTATGGTTCTATGGGTTTTCTATAGTGATGTGACTCCAGACAGACATTTTTGCTTGTATCTTGAAAACACGAAGAGATATCAAGAAAATAACGAAAAAATTGATTCCCCTCCATTTTTTTAACAACTAGAGGACACCGGAAGTGAGAAAACCGGAAGTAACGAAACCGGAAGTGACGAAACCGTAAGTGGGGATGTTCCTCAAGACGACTGGACGAACTCTAGGCTAAAGCCTACAGATATCTTGATCCGTACCAATCCAATAATGTGTATCGAACTAGCTGACTAGTAAGGTACTAGTAATATATCGTTATAACGACAGTATTCCAAGAACTTTATTAATTTTAAAAGTTTTGTTAGTGGTAGGAAATAACATGTGACCTTTCATTTCGGACAGTATCTATTCCCAATAGTGACTTGACCCATATAGAATCTTTAACCAAGGGTACAACCATTCGAAAACCATTGGCCCATTGTGCTTGTGGAAAAGCCCCTTACATGAACGGTTTTCAATGGATCTTTTTAAGCAGGACACTCTTATTTTAATGCGTGATTCTACATCAAAAATATCGAAACAAAAATGGTTTATCACGAGAAAAAGAAAGGTACCAGATCTGGTACTTTTCTTCCAACTATGCAAGGTAATTCTGTTTTCTATCCATTTTTTTTCAATTGCATTAGTCCTTCAAAAATTAAGGATCCTTTTGAAAATCTGACATAAATATTTACTATTCAATCATTCAAATTAATAAAATATATTTTTTTTAATTTTAAACAAAATTATGAAAATATTAATTTATTATTCCATCAATCTATTTTCTCATCATCGTACAGAGTGATATTGGTAGACTGACTCTTGGTACTGAAGAGGACCAACAGCCCGAAACTGTCAGTCTACCAGTATCAATGTACGATGATTAGAAAATAGATTTATGGAATAATATAGAAGATCTTCTCTTGAGAGCCATCCCAGATACCAATGCCTTTCTTTGTATGTCCTGTACTACATCAACTTGCTGTCTGGGCTATATCTTATATATTTTTTAGTTCCTGGAACAATTGGTGTTCTACAAGCACTAGAAACTATTAAAATTATCACCAATTCACCAGATGTTCTCTCTGGTAGACTCCTTTTATTTGACGGTTCTAACACTACATTTAGGAACATTAAATTAAGAAACAGAAATGTTAATTGTGACGTTTGCGGAGATAATCCCACAATTAAGTCTTTGATTGACTATGAGCAATTTTGTGGGTCTAGCGCTCATGACAAGGTAATTACATTAAGACCATATTTGATATCCAGTTTAACCTCTCCAGGGACATAGGTACATATGTGTACAGTTAAAAATGAAATTCACCGAATTCATTAACGCTCAGTGGCTATAGCTGTTGCCATTTGCTTTGTTTTTTTAACACAAAAAAAATAGGTTTTTCTATTTTGCGACTCTTATAAGCTCATAATCACACGCATTTTGCGTGTACTTATAGGCCCATAAGAGGTCTGTACTTTTTGTTCTTTTGGGTTGGCAATAGACCTGGCCTATCGCTTGACGTTTGCCGTGCAAATGTCAATGTCGCTTTAAAGTTGAATTTTCTACAAAATTTTGTGTTTAGGTTATTTTTACCATGTTAAAATTGTGGCTTGGTTAATTGCAGTAAAAAAGAGAAGAGATGACTATAAAATATATCAAAATATCATTTGTTCTTAAAATTTTAAACATGGTGTAAACTGTAATGCCAATCCAAAACAAAAATCCCTAAATCAGTCATCAATTTAAATGTAAGTTTTTTTAAATTTTAGCAAAATAGAAAAAATTGTATAAAGCACTACTTTCATAACGTACGTTTTTAGCTCACGAGTACAATTTTAGAAAACGAGACGCTTGCGGCGAGTTTTCTAAAGTACTAGTGCGCTAAAAACGTGTTATGAAACGAGTACTTTACTTTAATATACTATTAAAACAAAGCTAGACTTTACAAAAAAACAAATTTGTTTTTTTATTAAGAAAAGCATAGGACAAAATAATAATAAAAGCATAAAAATTTATATATGTATGTCAAACAGGAAATATGGTTTTCATTTACCTTTAGTTTTCTTGGTTTAATATTTAATACATTATTATAGTAGCTGTTTAATGGGTTGCCTATAAGCTTGACCTAAATGAAGGCAAACAGTTTGCTAACTAATGCCGATTTTTTGTGGAGCAGCGGTTACTAACCAAGTTAGGGGAATATGTATTTCTCTCTCCTTTTAACTCATCAATTAAACAGAGAAAGAGTAATATACTGGTTAACCGGCGTTACCACAAAAAATTGACTTAAATTAGATTTATGTGGTAATGCTGCCATATAAGACATTAAAATTGTACTGTTTTACATTTGATAAGAAAAATACTGTGTATTGTGTATTTTAAAGTTTTTTTTATAAAATGTAAGTTAACTAAATCAAAAATTAAGTAATTTTTATAAAATCTGGACAGTATTTGTCAAAATAGTAACGTTATAACTATAGTTTATATTTTCGACATGAAAAACAGAAATATTTAGATTAAAAAACATAAAAGATATCAAAAAACGCTGTGATGAAAGGTAGAAAATACCTTATAAAAGCAAGTGAATAAAATTCGTAGAATCTACGAGGTAAATATCTAAATAAAATAAGGCAAACCTGCATACATAAATATCACACTAGGGTGATATAAAAAGTCCAAACTAGTGTGATATAAGGCGTTTTCTAAAGCACAACAGAGTGTGCTAAATGTCATTTTCATAGAGGATCGTAGGAAACACTTTTATTTCTTAAAATCGCATGTTTTTATACAACGTGTTTCTAAGGTTAGAAAGATACGGGAAGATAACTAAAACTAATGTTAACTTACTGGTTTTTACGTTTCTTTTTTAACTTCTATATCGTCGGCTTACAAGTAAAGAGCACTAAGTCCAAAAACATGGTTTTGAGATAATGACAAATTTAACTTTCATTGTTGTTTTTTTAATTTTTGTAATAATTTTTTTTGGAAAAAAACTACCGCAAATTGCAATGACATGTTTGGACATAATAATGTCTCATTTGCAGTTAAATAAAGAAAAATTGATGTAGTTTAATTCAACTAAATTTGAAAAAAGACATGGGTTTAATGCCTTTTACTTGTAGGCCCACGACGTCGGCTTACAAGTAAAGAGCACTAAGTCAATAAAATAATATAAAAAACAACTATTTAAAATTAAAACCCTTCTATTAATTTAACGTAATGTATAACTATAAAGTAAAAAACAAGATATTTACATAAATTTTCAAAAACTAGATTTTTAAAAGAAGGGTTTGGACTTTTTGATTGTTTAAAGAACCTTTCCAAAATTAATAATAAGAATTAATTAGTTTTAATTATATGAAACTGCTTACTATGCCAGAACTAAGACAGTTTTCAGAGGCCATCGGATGTGCCGGCAAAGAAGCATCTCCTAAAGACAATAATTATAATGAATCATTATTAATGATAAAACACTTCACGGTGCAACACGCCTCAGAAATACACCGAGACTTTGAACTTAGTGTGAAGGTTTCAAATTTAGTTTTGAAATATTATCTGATAATAAAAAAACCAATGCAAATGAAAATTAAATTATTACCTACACATCGAAAGTACACGTAAAAAGCATTGTCATTTTACAGGTAAAGTTCTGTTTCTCTGTTCTGTCTCTATTCCATCAACTTTAACATAGCAAAATTTGAATGCGTTTGTCAGTACAATAAATAACGCGATATTGTATCATATAAATTATTCAAGCAATCATATTTTTATAAATTAACTCTTTTTAGAAAGTCGCTTAGTGCAGAAACATTTGAAATAATCTACACTAAGTGACTTAGTGCCTATTGCCAGAATAAATTTTAATCAAAATCAAATTGGTGCGTTTTTTATAGTGGGTAACTCCCTTGGCAGTTCACCTAGAAGTTAGTTCGGGTTACCTATACATAGAGCATCGAAAATTAATTACAGTGCCATTAAAATCCCATTTTTGCAAAAAAGTGACTTAGTGCCTTTTACTTGTAAGCCGACGATATAAACTTTTTTTTAAGGTTGTAAATATAAGTATATTAAATCAGGAAGAATCAATAAATGTCGAAGATTTCTCAAATATTATTAAGGATAATGTAGTAATCGATGTTAGGCCTGAGCTGGAATACAAAATGTGCAAAATACCAAATACTATCAATATTCCTTTTACTTTAATTGAGAAAAATAAAGATATGAGTCAGTTGGAAGAAATTGTAGCAAATAATAATAATAAAAATGGTAAGTAATGGTTTAATCCATTAAGGACTACCATCTAAATATTCATACAGATTTACAGGTTTCTGTAAGGAGTGTTTTAAAATGCATTTAGTTTCCAATTTATTTATTTATGGCTTAGAATATGCATAAATTAAGGTTTTTTTATTTCTACCCTGTTGAAAATGACGGGTTTGTGCACCATTTATACCCGCCCAGACCCGTCATTTTCAATAGGGTAGCGATTAAGTTGTTTGCATTTTACTGATAATCTCGTTTAACAAGCGAAAACGTGTTTTTTTTGCATTATTAGTAAAAATAGGTAGCTTATTTGAATCAATAATAGTAATATCTGATAAATATTTCATATATTACAAAATAAATTTATGGGTTGGTCCTTAATGGGTTAAGAAAGTCCCAAATATACGGATATCCGTCTTCCGCCTCAAAGACCCTGCAAAAATTGATGTACCTACTCAGAACGCCATGGTGAATTAAATATGAATTCAGGGTTTTAAAATTTCTTAAAATTAACTTTTTTGCTTCACATAAACCCTCCCGAGTAGAAATTTAGCGTTAGAAAATATTATATCTTATAAACGTTATTCTAACGTTAGATACACGTTATTCTATCGTTAGGGAATGGTGGTTTTAGCGTTAGCATGCTTTAAAAAAATAAATACTCGGTTGGGATTATTGACCTTTAAAAAACAGCTTTGGGGTCATTGATCCCTATTTTTTTTATTTTTTATTTAAATTAATTTCAATTAAAATTGATACATTCAAATAATGTAAAATTATTAAATTTTGTGTTATTGTCTATTTTAAAATAGTTAATGACACATTTTAAATAATTTTACATTATTCAATGCACAATTTTAATTTTATACAAAACAAATTAACGAAACAATTATTTATTAACAGAAAATTATTTTGAATATATACCTAGGTACTTAACTAATTTAGCTAACAATATCCTAAAGGGTTCCCGAGTTATTAAATAAAAATGGATTTTTTTAGCCACTTTCAAAGGGGCGCATTTTTGGATATAGGTTTATAGGAACTTTTTTCATATTTTCCTATGTAGAATCACCCCTTAAAATTAATGACCCTATTTCTGAATAACCCTGTATTTTTTTTAGTTTATGTTCTTTGTCGAAGAGGAAACGACTCCCAAAGGGCCATTTCATATTTGAAGGAGAAATTTACAATGTGCAGATTTATTAATATAACTGGAGGATTACACAGTTTTTCTAAAAATGTGGATTCAAACTTTCCTATTTATTAAAAAGTATAAGTAAATATATTCTTGATTTTTTTGCATACTTAGCTTGGTTTAATTAGTGTTAAATTTAGGGGAAAGTCAGTCAAAATGTACGAGTTATTGTGATATATTCCCAACTAGCATTTTTGGTTGCCCTACGTAATCATTGCCTCAATTAAAACCAATTAAGTAGCGGCGACTATGGGAGAATTGGTGTAGTGGTCTACCGCGTCTGTACACGACAACTCTACTAACCAACTAGCGTGAGTTCGATTCTCACTGGCGCAGATTTGCCGTTTTCGGTTAATTAATAATTGAAATTTGGCGAAGGCGTAAGTGAAGCGGACACTCCCTATAAAAACTGGTTCGAGTCAGTATAAGCCGGTGGTTCCCTCTACTACTAGCCCACACAAATCCTGGATTTAGGGGATGCTTAATTAAGTAGAATAGTACGAGGTTAAACAAACATATAATGTAATGTAAAGTTACAGGAACGCTATAATTACGTAGTAATTACGTAGATACTACCAAAATGGGGAAAAATATAAGGGTAACAATTACGATCTTGCTACGTGTTAATAACTTAGTTCGGAACGATTTCGTTACAAAACAGCTACCACGTAATTGTGTGGTAGTTTTTGGTTACTGCTACATGTGCATAGACATTTGTCAAAATAGTTTGGCTTTTTTTGTCGAAGGTGTGATATAAATAATAACATCGTCCATTTCAGTTTGGAAAGAAAACAATCTAATAAGATAAAAAAAAGAACGACGGAAGTTTTTCAGTGAATATTAATAATAATAATAATTCTAAAAAACTAATGGGCCAAGAAAATGATGTAGTCTTATTGTTTAAATAACTTATATAATTGAAAATTATGTTAAGGTTAGGAACGCAGAATTAAATATGTTTTAGTAAAATGTGTTATAATGTATTTGTTATCATTTGGGAATAAAACATTGGCCACTATTTACTTAATTTGTAGTGAAATTATGCTTAATTAAATATTTTTCCAATACTGCGTATTACTCATTAAAAAAAATATGATAGTCCCAATTGCATCACTATGTAAATTAAAACTATTTACATTTTAGTAATATAACCCTGGTGGTCATTTTATTGGGTACCCTGGTAGAAATTTAACGTTAGAATAACGTTTTTCTAACGTTAGAAAACTGTATTTAAGTACGTTATAAAATATGTGCAAATGTCCCGCTTTTTAAAGTTAGAATCAAACGTTAGTTACAAACGTTTATCTAACGTTAGATTTTTAAGTTAGAAATACGTTATAAGTACGTTTAATTTCGAACTTTTGAAGGGGGCGTGGCCAACTAGGAAATTTCTACCTGCATCATAAAATGGCAGCTGGAGACAAATTTATTCATATAAATAAATCTTAATATATTTTAACAATCATAATATTTTTAAACATAATTTCGTTACATTTATTTATAAAATAGCGATCTTTTTAGGTGGCCCTAAATATTTTTCGTGTAATATCCTGTTATACTTCGATAAATGCGTTTACCTCTCAGAAAAACTTTATATTTAGTTAGTTAATATTTATTTATACATTCAGAATCTTAAAATATTTTTTCAATAGCTGTCTGAAATGAGTATTTTCTACTATAGCTTACGTATTAATAATGGAAATTTCAAAAATATTTAAAGTTAGAAAAAGGTTAGAATTTAGTTAGGAAGCTAACGTTAGATTTATGTATTTTATAACGTTTTTGTCAAACGTTAGTTTTTAAGGTTATATTTATATATTTTATAACGTTTTTGTCAAACGTTAGTTTTTAAGGTTATATTTATATATTTTGTAACGTTTTTGTATAACATTTGAGACTAAACATAAAAATGTCACTAATCTGATATTATGTTAAGTTAGATTTATGTACTTTTCTACCAGGGTAATTACGTAGTTAAGGGAACTTTATTATTTCTATTATGTAAAAAACTAATGGGCCAAGAAAATTATGTAGTTTTATAGTTTAAATAAATTATATAATTGAAAATTATTTAGGAACGCATAATTAAATATGTTTTAGTAAAATGTGTTATAATGTATTTGTTATCGTTTGGGAATACTTAATTGTAGTGAAATTAATTAAATATTTTTACTGCGTATTACTCATCAAAATAAAATATGACGATTATCTAAAATTTTACTACTAAGTCCCAATTGCCTCACTATGGAAATTAAAACTATTATGTGTTTTTTATGAGTAGCTATTACCGCGCGATAACTTATAATTCTAACTAAAAAGTTACCTGTTACTGTTTAGTAATATGGTAGAATTTACCATTCTGTTACCAATAAAAATATATTTAATTGTTTTTAACACCACAAAGTTATACAGGGTGTCTCAACGAAGCCGACTCGGTCAATATATAGTAAAGTATCCACTTTAGAGAAAAATTTTAAAGGGAAAAGTTGTATGGTTTAAAAAAGGCACATTCTAAAAATATTTTGAAATATACAGGATGGTCCTCCTAGGGTGGCTAACATCTGACTTATTTTTTTTTAAATGGAATGGTATATATTTTATTATCTTGTCTTACTTGTCATAAAAATACTTTTATTTTAATATCATATTGATAACTTACCAGTGTCCATTGATTGTAAAAATCATCTAAGTATTCCCTATTATAGAAAAACAGGTACTCAAAGATCACTCTTTTTTTATGCACCAAAACTTTTTCATTTCCTGCTGAAATCAAACTAATTCGAAACAACAAAAGATTTAAAGTAGTTTTAAAGGAATTAATCACAGCCAAATTTTGGAAAATGTTTTTAATGATTTTAACCACACAAATGTAAATTTAGGTGGTTTTTATACAGAGCGGTCCAAAAGTAACCCCCCCCTCTTAACTTTTGAACCAGTTGAGATATCGACTTCAAATTTAGCTCTTAAATAAGACAACTTAAACTATCTTTTAGCATATATTTGATATTTTCAGCTCTTAAAATGTGGCAGGGGGCCATGGGGGGACATTTTTTTAAATGGAAAGGGGGGTCGTGTAATACATCATTTTAAAGCTTATAAAATTCTCCATTTAACTCCATATTTTTAAATTAAAAAAAAAATTGGGTTTAAAATGGGGTTGAAAATGGGTATTAATGTCAAAATTCCTTTAAAAAAAAACAAATAATTTTTTAAAAATGCCTAATTTCATCATAAAAAATGTTAATTATACTTTTAAACTAATTTTAGTTGACAGAAATAAAAATTTATAAAAAAACCTAAAAAATCGAATGTTTTAGCACAAAAAATTGAAAAATCAAAACCTTAAAAAACATTTTTTTAAAATTTAAAAATGTTTGTTTAAATAGAGAATTTTAAAAGCTTTAAAATGATGTACCACACGACCCCCCTTTCCATTTAAAAAAATGTCCCCCATGGCCCCCTGCCCACATTTTAAGAGCTGAAAATATCAAATATATGCTAAAAGATAGTTTAAGTTGTCTTATTTAAGAGCTAAATTTGAAGTCGATATCTCAACTCGTTCAAAAGTTAAAGGGGGGGGGGGTGACTTTTGGACCGAACTGTATATAAAATATAATAACTGTATTTATATGTCAGGAGAACTAATAAAGAAATTTACGAGATGTATAAGGAGAAAACTATAGCAAATGTGGTAAGAGCAGGAAGATTGAGGTGGCTAGGACATTTAGAAAGAATGCCAGATAATAAAGTTGCTAAGCAAATGCCGTAGAGACAGCCAGAAGGAAGAAAGAAAAGAGGAAGGCCGCGAAAAAGATGGAGAGAAGTGGTGCTGGAGGACTTGCGAAAGAAAAATATAACGAACTGGAAGAGTAAAACCAAAGATAGAAAAGTTTGGAACAAGATTACAAAGCTATGGGCCTAAACGGCCTGTGTAAATATTTATAAAACTTAAAGTGAATAAATTGAATTGAATTGAATTGAATTGAATATTATATACGTCTATTGTTTATAGTTTTTGAGATATATTTTTGAGAAAAAATTCATTTTTAGTGATGAGTTAAAACCTGCTTCAATTTATTTACTTTTTGTCAAAAATTAATAAAATTTTTCAAGATTATCTTAAAAGGGTGTATCTAATTACTTAATGTACAAAAAAAAAATTGTAAAAAGTCCAAAATTAATATTCAAACTTTTGGATTTTCAAACATAAAAAACTCAATTTTTTTAAATGGAATGCTATATTTTTTATTTGCTCATTAAATGTAGAATAAAATTCTACATTTAATAAGATAGCATTCCATTAAAAAAAAATCAATTTTTTTAAATAGAATGCTATATTTTTTATTTACTCAAAAACTATAAACAATAAAACCATATAATATTAAAATAAAGGTATTTTTATGACAAGTAAGATGACATAATAAAAAATATACCATTCCATTTAAAAAAAATAAGTCAGATGTTACCAATCCTAGGAGGTCCATTCTGTATACTACAAAATATTTTTAGAATGTGCCTTTTTTAAAACCATACAACTTTTTCCTTTAAAGTTTTTCTCTAAAGTGGATACTTTACTATATATCGACCGAGTCGGCTTCGTTGAGACACCCTGCATAATAAGTGAGAGCTACGTAATTATAACCCTGGTAGAAAAGTACATAAATCTAACTTAACATAACATTAGATTAGTGACATTTTTATGTTTAGTCTCAAACGTTATACAAAAACGTTATAAAATATATAAATCTAACCTTAAAAACTAACGTTTGACAAAAACGTTGTAAAATATATAAATCTAACCTTAAAAAATACCGTTTGACAAAAACGTTATAAAATACATAAATCTAACGTTAGTTTCTTAACCAAATTCTAACCTTTTTCTTTTCTTCCTTATTCGAACTTTAAATATTTTTAAAAAAATATCCCCCAAAAGTCAAAATAAAAGTAAGTCTAGCAACGCTGTACTAGAATTGAACAAATATTTTAAGATTCTGAATGTATAAATAAATATTAACTAACTAAATATAAAGTTTTTCTGAGAGGTAAACGTATGTATCGAAGTATAACAGCATATTATTTTGGGCCACCTAAAAAGATGGCTATTTTATAAAAAAATGTAACAACATTATGTTTAAAAATATTATGATTGCTAAAATATTAAGATTTATTTATATGAATAAATTTGTCTCCAGCTGCCATTTTATGATGCAGGTAGAAATTTCCTAGTTGGCCACGCCCCCTCCGAAAGTCAGAAATTAAACGTACTTATAACGTATTTCTAACTTAAAAATCTAACGTTAGATTAACGTTTGTAACTAACGTTAGATTCTAACGTTAAAAAGCGGGACATTTGCACATATTTTATAACGTACCTTTATACAGTTTTCTAACGTTAGAAAAACGTTATTCTAACGTTAAATTTCTACTAGGGACGTAATTACTCATGAATGGTAGCGGTTCCAGTTATTTAGGTAAAATTTACAAACAATGCTAGTTGGGTTATCCCCATAAGGAAACATTATTTGACCGGAATTTTTTAATGCAGAAGTTAAAAAATATCACATAATATCGTCAATTCATGATGACTTGGAAACTGAAGGTAAGAAATGATTTTTTTCCGTTTAAATTTGATTGGTCCAAATTTAAAATTTTGAATGCCATGATTAGTTCATATAGTATTTTAAAAATAGTCACAGTTAAATTATGCGCCAAAAACTATGTTTACTAGTGTAGATATATTTGCATAAATGATCTCTCAAAGTGAAAAAAGGAAAAGTGTTTGACTCGACATTAAACGGTGTTAAAAATAGATGACTGATTTGTATATAGAAAATACAGTAGCGGTACACATAGTTTGGGTAAGTAGTTATTTTTATGCCATCTTTTAAAAGTCATAGTTTATAAACCCTGACTACACCTACCAAATATGAGTTTTTTTACGGTTTTTAATCTACACGGAACAAAAACGTCAAAAATTCAGGAACTCTAACCTTGGCCAATCGTAAGTTACGAGCAAGGCCTGTGACATCACCAGCTTGCCGATATGGAACTGAATTTTAATATTTAAATATTTTGACTCGTAGAGTGTCAAAATAAAAGTGTGAGAATCCGTTTGTCGTATTTTTTACCACTGACCTCACAAAAAAATGTTAAGGTATCTATTTCAACTTTTTTCAGAATTGTATTCGAATATTTTCTATCTAACGGTTCTAAAATATACAGGGTGTCAAATTAAAAAAAGTTATTGTAATTAAGACGATGACTAAAAGTTGGCTTTAATTTTATGAAAATGACGAACATCCAGCATCGTAACGTCACAGTAAGTTAAAAAAAATAATTTAGTCAGATTTGAAGCCCTATTCTCCTAAAAACAAAAACTACATAATAAAAATCACACAAAAAAGGCTTGGAAATTATTATAGTGCACTTCATGCACTTGAATAATAGTTATTTATATACCAAGGGACTAAACTGGCTGTTTTAGTCCCGTTGCATTAGTGTTTCCTGAGCGAGCGTAGCGAGCGAGGGAAACAGAAATGCAAGGGACTAAAACAGCCAAGTTTAGTCCTGGACCAAACATAATTTAGGTAGGTAGATAAAATTAAAAACCACGCGTCTAAATTTAATCAAGATGCCTGTAAATTGCGAAAAGTCAGTTTCATGGCTATCGCGATTTCAATTGTTTTTTAATATGGTTAACACAAACGTCAAAAAAATGGATGAAGATGATAAATTTTAAGTTATGTATAAATTGTTATAACAATGTTATTTTTAAAGGTTTTCTTTGTTAAAATCAAATAAATTGGTTTGAATCGCTAGTTTATTACAAAACACCACCAAACCTAATTTTTAAACCAGCAAAGCACATAGTAAGTATAATATTTTAATATTATCAAGGTTGTCGTGATTTTTATTCCCTAGGGAGAAAAACGGCAAGTTTAGTCCCGAAAATAAAAGCGTGAAATTAGGTTTTAGTCTTGGTCATGCAAAAAATTAATTGTGTATAACTCAGCTTGCACTAAGGATATTACTGTTAGAAATTTGCTCAAATGAGAGTTTAAATAAAATACCCTGTATAATATTTATAATATAACATATCATGTATATTCTTTTTTTAACTTGTTATTTATTTAACTCTCCTGCACTGTACTGCAAAAGTCTATACAGAAGCATGCGGCCATGGCTGATCTAAGAGTGAAAATATTTTCCAGTTTTCAGCACTAAATTTCGGTATTTGGTGGTAAACGTGTGCCTAATTTTAGTGTAGTTTTTATCCCCTTTTTTTATTTATTTTGGCTTTTTTTATTTTATTTTAATTTGCTGATATGGATACTTCTATAACCTCCTGCTTTTTTGTTTTGTTTACATTGAACTTTGGCGGTAAGTTATTTTTTGTTTGTTACCTATTTATTGACTTTTTAGCTAATTATAGTTTTGCGTAAATAAGGTGGGTGAGCCAGATGTTGCCATGTTAAGACATTTTATTTTTTACTGCATTCAAATTTATTTGTTATCACCTGAAACTTTACTATATTAACAATAAACATATCTTTATTCTAATGGGTAAGAAATAAATAAATTGCATGAGCTTAAAAAAATACATTATTGCTTTTTAAAAAAGATTACATACTGACAATATTAGGAACCCATGTCCCAAATATTGCCCGCGTACTGGCAATAATAATTAAAAAAAACTAACTAATAAGAATATATTGTGAAACAATAGGAAACTCCAAACATTTTTTTTTAACCTCGTACTATTCTACTTAATTAAGCATCCCCTAAGTCCAGGACATGTGTGGGCTAGTAGTAGAGGGAACCACCGGCTTTAATTGACTTTCGAACCAATATATCTAGGGAGTACGCCTTCGCCAAATTTCAATTATTAATTAACTGAAAAAGGCAATCGGCGCCAGTGAGGTTTGAACTCACGATCATTAGCTCAGTGTCAACGCTATATCGATGCCTTAGACCACTGAGCTAATCTCCCAGTAATGTATCTTCAATACATTTATTATAATAAAATAGTGTGGTCACACACATAAATTCAAAACAACTTAAAATTACAGGACTAGAATACTGACTCGTGTTTAACCGTTAGAGGAATATCCACAGCCTCACATAACACGGATAATACATAAGAATGCGATGACGTGATTGGCCTGATGTGTCGTCATGAATCTTGTAAGCCAATCATGGTATCGGATTCTTATGTATTATGCTTGTTATGCGAGGCTGTGACTACGCACTAAGACGGCGCTTGAGTGCGCATGCGCCGGAATATGACAATGTACGTATCGATTACAATCTCATATCGGCCTGGTAATACTCTCCGAATAAAAAGCAGAACCAAGATTCAGAACTCTCTCATTTCTTTGTTACTTACTTTTCTTGTTGTTTTTTGTTTTTGTCATTTTTTTTTGTCAGCTACTTCGCATGGCAATATTAGGAATACAGCTACTTAGACAACAATCTCAAAAAATACCTTTTCGCTTCTTTATTAAGTGAAAAACAATATGGGCCAAGAAAGTGCATCTTTGTGCCTGCCTTATTACGTTCTTGCCCTGCAATAATTGATGCTACCCATTTTACAACAATAAGCTCAAGTTTACAAGTTTTTAGAAGTGGAAGAGCACGATACACGAATTGCGTTTTTATGTACGTCATTACCAACTGGATACGGACACATCATATTTACATGCTTCTTTTCGATATAACAGATATACTGCCAGTATATACTATGATGCAGAGGACGAACTAACAAGTTTAAGATGGGGTGGTAATATTAGGAACATGGCAATAATCGGCTCACCCATCTTAATTTTAAATTAAATCTTTATTGAAGGAAACGTTTCGTTTAATTTTCAAACTTTTTCAGCATAAAATTATTTATCCAATACATACAGATAATAAGACAATTACCAGCTTTATTTTAAATAGACAAACTCAATAATAACCCCCGCGTGGCTTTTACTTTATTGAGTGGATAATTATTTATTTTACCCACTCAACTGTCACTTGTCAAATTATTTTCTTGTAAATGTCATTAAAATTTTTAATAAAAATATGAATTCCTAAGCTATTTATTGGATAAAACCTTGTATGGCACTCATGGGTAAACCGATATTGCCCTCTCAAAAATTAACCTGCTTAGCTGACGCCTTGCAGGTTAATTTTCTCATGGGCAATATCTTACTTTAGCCACTAGTACCATAAATAACTATTACCTAATATTAAATTAAATTTTAATGTACCTAATAATTAAATTAAATTTTAATGTAATACTTTTTTATAATTATATTTTTAATAACACAGGCCTGTATCAAACTGTTTTTTTTTTAGTTTATACTTGTTTCTTACCTTACCTTTTCTTTAATTTTTTTTACATTTCAAATCAAATCAAATATCAAATTAATATTATTTTACAAAATTTCCAACCACAAAAATAAAAGAAATACCACATTTCTGCCTTGTGAGGTCATTTAAGTTATGATAATAATGACGATGATAATAAATGAAGGAAAATTTAAAAATTAATAATAAAAATATATGTTATAAATCTATATATGTTTTATATTTATTTTACTTCAAACAACGTGAAAATAGTTATTTATGGTACTAGTGGGTAAAGTAAGATATTGCGCATGAGAAAATAAACCTGCGGGGCGTCAGCCAAGCAGGTTAATTTTTGAGAGGGCAATATCGGTTTACCCATGAGTGCCATACAAGGTTTTATCCAATAAATAGCTTAGGAATTCATATTTTTATTAAAAATTTTAATGACATTTACAAGAAAATAATTTGACAAGTGACAGTTGAGTGGGTAAAATAAATAATTATCCACTCAATAAAGTAAAAGCCACGCGGGGGCTATTATTGAGTTTATCTATTTAAAATAAAGCTGGTAATTGTCTTATTATCTGTATGTATTGGATAAAGATTATTTTTCTTTAAAGTTCATGAAAATATTTTTTAGGAGACTGCTTATCCTGCTATTCCTGTCATCAGACTACCAGTGCTTGTCTCTACGGAAGCAAACATCTAATTACAGTAAATTGTAGCCATCCAAATGAAGTATGTTTTGTCTTCGAGTATGTTAGTAAGTAATCATCAAAGCCCCGGAGCCGTAGGACCCAGGCCCGTAATTTTTAATTTTTTAATTTTTACTTTTTTTTCTACCAAAATCGTTTGGATCTAGGAGACTTTGCCGAAAAATTTACCGCGAAACTTTTACCGCGAAACTTTTACCGCGAAAACGTTTACCGCGAAAACATTTACCGCGCAATGATTTAACCGCGAAAGGTTTCACCGCGAAAAAGTAATTACCGTGAAAAATTATTACCGCGAAAACATTTACCGCGGAAACTATTATCGCGACAATAAAAATCGCTCATACTTTTACGTCGTAATATTATAATCGCGCCAACTTTCGCCGCGCAATATGATAATCGCGCCTAAATTTTAATTAAAATAATAACCTTAAAATATATATTATAATTTTTTGAATGAAACGCTTATTTTATAATCATAGTTTTGTTTTTATTTTTTATCAAAAACAAAACCAAACAAACTAAACCAAACAATTTAATCATATTTAGGTTTTTTAAAATACTAAAATTATAACACCAATATAAAGAAATTAGTTATGTATTTTATTATATTATATTTTTTAGTAATATAATTATAATTTTACTTACATATATGTTTAAAAACCAAACTAAACAATTTAGTTATATTAAAATTTTGTTAATTCTGCAATTATTAAACAAATTGGTAATATAATATATTAAACTTGGCGTAGCTAACGAAAAAGTATTATAAAAAATTTAAAATTAGACTCGGAATTTGCTTTGCGCGTTAAATATTTTCGCGGCTATTACTTTCGCTATATATTTTTCGCGGTAATTGCATTTCGCTATTTAAACTTTTCGTGGTAATAGTTTTAGCTATTTTTTTTTCGCTTTAATATTTTTTCGCGTTAAGTTTTTATCGCTGTTAATCCTTTGCGCGGAAAAAAAACATTTCGCGGTTATTTTTTCGACGAAATATTTTCGCGATAATTGTTTTCGCGGTAAATTTTTCGAAGAAGCCTCCCGTTCCCAAATCGTTTAAAAGATAGGTAAGTATGATCATGTGACCGTAAAAATTAACGAGCTTAAGTGGTTAAAAATGGAAAATCAGTGGAAAATCTCACACGTAATCTTTTCTCTAAAAGTTTTAGCTAATTCAGTCCCTTTGTCTCTGCGGCAAAAGTTAATCTTTAGATATGATGCGCACGATGCAAACTTACGTCAGACTAACAGGTTAACTATGCCTCGACATACAACTGCTTTATTTACAAAGTCTTTAACGTATCACACTGTGACACTTTATAATGATTTTTGTGATTCTCTTAGAGGTCTCAGCATTAACTCTAGTAGAAAAAAAATAAAAAACATTTTCTTAGCAAGTCAGCAATAAATTGTTATTTTTTTCTCAGTGTATCGGTCTGGTTCACGTGAAGTTTTTTATTGGTTTGATTATCGTTACTTTTTTCATGTTTGTACCTATAATTTTTTTTAAATTATTTTGAGGATAATTTTTTCTGGTTATGTTTTATGTATATTTGTAGTTAATTTAAGATTTATATTTATTGTTAATGAATTGTAAATTTTATTGAGTAATATGGGTTAAGTGTAAGAGTAGCGTTAGCTAAACTTCGCCCATTTTCCTAATAAAGACCATTTATTATTATTATTATTATCAATTGGCTTTTTTCAGCATCCCCGAAAATCCCTAGGTTTAATTTTTATCAAATACATTATTCACGAAATTTTACAGCCAAATTCCCTGCGTTTACACTTCCAATTAAGAACCTGTCTGTTTTGGGAACGTTGGTTAAAAATAGCGTTTCTTGAATTATTCACAGATAATTTTTGTCAAATCCGACTCAAATACTTGTTTTAAAAGCATTTTGATTAAAAAAAAAAAAAAAATAAGTATTTTTTTGTCGAGTACGAGCCTGAGTTCTACGGCCTCGGGCCCTATTAATCCTATAATTGCATAGTTTTTAAAGGGCATTATTTGCATATTAACCCCTTAACGCTCCACTTTTTGTGGTAAATTGTTCACCAAATGATGAACCTTAAAGAAGAAGATGAAATTTTGTCTAAAGAAATAATTGAAATGGCAAATTCAAATGTACACTGCAACAAATGTATCATTAATCTTTAACCGAGATCCAAAATAGAACTGGTAATAGCTAATGTTAGCTTTCTTATAATAATGTTAAAATTGTTTAATTACTTAATTGCGTCGTGTTATTTTTGTTTTATTTATTCATAAAATTATAAAAATGTTTAAATTTCTTTACATTTAATTGTTTTTCTATTTGTTAAATTTTAAAAATAACATTTATTTAATTAATTATAAAAGCATATCTTATTTTTAATTTCGCTCGTAGAAAAAATATTGTTCCTAACGCATGTGCCAAGAGGCTTTTCCGATCTCGATTGCTTGCCTAAACTTCGCTAGTGCGAAAAAGAGCCTCTTTCCACATTTGTTGAGAAAATGGCTATTGCAAGTTTGTTTCATAAAATATATTTTACTTTTCCCGAGAAAAGTCTTTCGACGAAAAAAGAAAAAAATTACCACGATAACTCGAGAACGCTGCTTTAAGCAAATTTCTAACATACGTTCCTCATCCAAAGTTTTCAGCTGGTGATTTTGATAAAAATCTGGTTGGGGTAAGGGGGTAAAAAAAAACTAGTTCCTTTTCAAAAAATAGTTATTTATGGTACTAGTGGGTAAAGTAAGATATTGCCCATAAGAAAATTAACCTGCGAGGCGTCAGCCAAGCAGGTTAATTTTCGAGAGGGCAATATCGGTTTACCCATGAGTGCCATACAAGGTTTTATCCAATAAATAGCTTAGGAATTCATATTTTTATTAAAAATTTTAATGACATTTACAAGAAAATAATTTGACAAGTGACAGTTGAGTGGGTAAAATAAATAATTATCCACTCAATAAAGTAAAAGCCACGCGGGGGTTATTATTGAATTTACCTATTTAAAATAAAGCTGGTAATTGTCTTATTATCTGTATGTATTGGATAAAGATATTTTTTTTTTTTTAAAAAAAAGTTTTTTTATTTTTTTTTATATAAACAATTGGAGGGTTTTCTTTTGATATTCCATTATTTTTCAGCTTATCTTACACCAGATGTGTCAGTACCCGCGACCTACCGCGGATGTGACCTAACAGAAAGCTGCCAAAAACGTATGGAACCAAAAAACAAAAAAGCCAATGTGACCACTATGTTGTCCGAGATTTTACTGCAAACCGAACTGTGCAACAACAAAAGAAAAAAAGGCCCTATAGTGAAAGGGGTCAATTGTACCACTTGTGATACGGATTTGTGCAATAACTTTTATACTGGTAGTTCTAGAGAAATAGGGATGTCGATAGTTGAATATTTTTTATTCTCATTAATGAGTATTAGTATATACTATCTATAATATATACCTAAGTTTTAACTTTTATAATATAGATAAGTTTAATAACTTATTTATTTTTATTTACTATGAAATATATTTTTTTAATTACAATTTTGTTTGAAGTAATTTTACATATCGTCCACTAAAGGCTCTAGTTGTCTAACTCCAAATTTTTCAAAAATGAGATTTTTATCAAATTTGCTTCATTATCTGATTACCAACATACTTCAAAAAAAAAAGTTGCATTAAACCAATATCAGCCTCAAAAAATGCAAAAATGTAAATATTTTAAGTCGCTAAGTGTCTAACTCCATCATATGATTGTGAGAAAACAATTAAATTAGAACTGTCACTAATGTCAAACTATTTCTCGACAACAGGGGATCCTGTTAATTTACTGTTTGATGATAATTATAATTATTGGCATTAATAATGTATATATATTATGCCTACCTAGTAGTAATATTATATATTAAATATAAAAATATAAATTTTTTGTAATAATATTACGCGATATAATACGATAGGTATCCTCTTTTATCTTCCCTTGGAGTTAGACCATTAGTGAATTTAGATTTTGTGGTTAAAATTTAATTTTCAAATAATTTATATAAAATAGATAACAATGAAAAGTTTTAAATACATTAACACATTTCAAACATTTTTACCTGTGAACAAGCTAGTTTTAAAGTTCTAAATTGCTATAATTAAGTTTTAAATCGTTTTTTACGTCTCCTGAAAAATATGACGTTTTGGAGTTAGACCGTTAGATCCTTTAGATGACGATATAAATTTTAAGTTCATCAGTTTTTTAAATTATTTCTTTATTATTATTATTTCTATAACTCCCATGCCAAAATTTAAGAGATGATTCTACAACCAAAAATATCAAAAAAAGTTCCTACAAAGATTGGTCCGGAAATAAGCCCTAAGAGAGCTAATTGTAATAAAAATAAGGCTTTTAATTAAAAACTCTGATACCCTTTAAGCTAGAGCGACGAGCTTTTGCATGTTTACTAGTATTAATAAGGGCAATAAGTTTATGTTAAGTTATTGCGCCTACGGACAAAATATATGACGCTTAACACATTTTTGCCCCAAACTCTTTTATGTGTATGTTTTTGGATTTTTTGTAAAAAATATAGATACCTTGAGTAAAAATACATAAAAAATGTCATATTTTACATCAGAGTTGACGTGAAAACGTTACTATGCGACAAATGCTTTCTAGCATAGTAGGGCAGTATTAGTTTCCGACATATAGGAATTTTAATAAATTTTGATATATTTTGACATTTTTTTTTAAATGTCAAAATTTGACACAAGCAAATTTTCAATCATAGGTAAAATGATTTTCAATCAATTTTTCTTTTAATACATTTCTGATAATGTTGCGGAAATAAAACAATCCGATAAATCTGCAAAGAAAAAACAAAAGGATATGGTCCAAAAATACAGGAAAGGTGAAGTCAATTTAATATTTTATTTTATAAACTTCCTCATTTTTCCATCCGTCTAGAAAAGGTACCCGTTAACATTTTTGATTTTGGACTTTTTTAAAAATTGCATTTTGTTATGAACATTTTAGTTTTGATCTGTTAAACGGCATGCCATCTGGAAGGTCGGACGGATGGACGGAAATCGTTTTTTCGGATAAATACACCAAAATCTAGAAAACTTTTTGTTTTTCGCCATAACAATACTTTTTTCTCTCTGGGGTCGCTCGAAAGTAAAAAAGGTTAAATGTAATGTAGGTTGTGCAATAACCTCAAGAAAAATGGTAAAAAGTTCTTGTTCACGTGATAAATAAATTTTCTTATCTATATTATCATCAAATGTGTTAAAAACAACATTTGCAAAATATATTTTAATTAAACGTTAAACAAAAATAACAAATAAAATAATAAAAATATATTTTATTTCTAATTAAATATAAAACACAACAATATTATATTAAAACATTCGATAAAATTACCATAAAACTTAAAAACTAAAAAATTACCCATTTTATAAATAAAATCTCGAGTAAAATTAATTTTATAAATAAAATTAGGGACCCAAAATAAAATGAAATTAAACGTAAAGTTTGTCACTTTATTTAGGGACCCTACTAAAAGCATATTTAAACTGCATAAAATATGCACCTCACGCTGAACCAGCTTTAACCCAAAAGTGCCATCAATTTTCAGGTTTAACTTTGGTTTCTAACATGGCTTGCGTCGTTTTTGAAAAAAATCGGTAGATCACTTTTTGAAAAAAACTATTTTCGTTTGTTTTATTAAAAAAAATACGAGATATTACAAAAATAACGTTAGAAGGTGATTTTATTTCGAAATATAAAAAGAAGTTTATATTAACTTTAAGTAGGTATTAACCTTTTTTTTTCATATTTTGGCGTAAAATGACCTACCAAACCTATTTTTGTTATATATCGTATTTTTTTAAATTTAGTCTTAAAAATAATCATGATCCATGTTAAAAACCAAAAAATGTTAAATCTGAAAATTGAGAGCACTTTTAAGTTAACTCACCTAAGTAACACAGTAGCTGCAGTGTCTTTTACCGCCCTTTCTGAGCAAAATTGCAGCCATACTGGCTGCGAAAGAGCGGTAAGATATACTTTGTGGCTACTTGTATTACCTGGGTAGGCGTGACCTATAACTAAAAAAAGTATATACATATTTAAATTAAAGATCATTCGACTAAGAAGGTACTTATCCCCCAAAGGTACACCCCTGTCTTTTTTTTCTCTTGATTTGTTAATATTTTAAGTTATTCACTTTTGATGAGTATTATAAACCTAAAATCTAACAAAAAACAGTCTTTATTTACAATGTTTATTTCAGTATAAGCGTCATATGCCTTCTACTATTTTTAATTTAAATAAAACATACTAAGCGCTGGGTACAATACGGATTTAAACATTTTTCCAAGTTACCCCACTTTCCCCTACTAAATATTAATTTAAAATAATAAACTCAGGGTCTAAGTTTAATGTTTTTCATCATATTAATAAGTGGATATAAATGACCTGAGATACTACTGCGTGGAATATTATTTTTCTTATCTTGAGACAGAATTTTGATAAAAAAGTCTGTATATTACTACAATGATTCAAAGACCTTGAAACTATAATAGTTTGGGTAATAACCCAAACTGATGTGAAAAAAGCAAAATATTTAACCCTAAAATAAACGATTGAGACTGAGAGTAAAAAATTAATCTATATACAGTATGTAAAAGACCAAGGCATTTAAAGTGGTAACAATGTTACAGCGCTAGGGTCGGAATATCGTCAAGGCGGAATGGGACGGGTCCACTTGACAGCGCTATAACACAGTGCCACTTATATTGCCTTCGTCTAATTGAAAATTTTACATCCAAATTATGGATTAAAGTGTGATTTCAAAATTATATAAGGTCTTAAAACTGTCGGTTTAAAGTCTAAAATAGTAATTTGTTTAAAAACTAAAATTTAAATATATGCAAAAAAGATATCTATTTTATTAAAAAAGTTACCCTGAAAAATATGTCATCTTTTTTTTTAATAAATAGAAATTGAATCCAAAATTAATTTTTTAATTTCTTTTCCATTTACCTCGAGATTAATCTCTTTTAGGCCTCCTAAATGGTACATATTTTATGTACTCCCAAATAACACAGTAGCTATAAAGTATATCTTACCGCTCTTTCGCAGTAAAACTACAGCCATATCGCTGCAATTTTGCTGTCATAGAGCGGCAAGAGATACTTTATAGCTGTGTTACTTGGGCTAGTATGTTCATATTTCAGGTGGTGATACATATGTATACATAAAAATGAGAATTGGTACCTACGTACTACCTAAATAAAATTTCAGTTTAATTTAAAAACATGGATTTAGTTAAATTTTAGAAATTTAAGAAACTATCAGAAAGTTGCCCCGAATGGAGGCTATCATAACCGGTACTCTCTTTGCACTTGTCTGTATTTGCCCAAAATTATTTTTACCTCTTTGCTTTTTCAATAGAAATAATAATTATTAAAATAAAAACTAGCTAAGTGCAAAGTGGTTCTGGTAGTCTCAGTTGTTACACAGCGTGCTCGTGATCGCTTTATACGCTGTGCCAAAGGTATAATTTTTTATTAATTACTTTTATTTTACTTTTTCTTATAGGTTTATGGGAGTTGTATACTATAAAATGTACAATGTAGTGGTAGGTACGATTTTGTATGATCCAAATTATGTTGATACGATTTGAACATATTAAGTTTAGTATATTACATAACTAGTGTGGAAAGTGACATATTTCACGCGATTGGGAAGGTATACGAACGAGCCGCAAGGCGAGTGAGGAAACCCCGAGTGTATGAAATATACTTTCCAACGAGTTATGTACACTATTTTTCCTACGATCCCGAAAATATATGAAGTTTCTTATTTTAAAATTTTCTAATTTTTATTAATTTTTAAGAAAAGCAAAGCAAAAAATAATTATAAATATCATACAAATTTATATATGTAGGTATGTCAAAAAGAAAATATAATTTTCATTTAGCTTTAGTTTTCTTGGTTTTATATATAATACAATAGCTGTTTAATGGGTTGCCTATTCCTAAATAAATACAAATTTGAGTTTTCTTATTTAATTAGATTTCTGTGGTTATGCTACTATATAAGACAGTAAAATTGTACTGTTTTACATTTCACAAGAAAGATACTGTGTATTTTGATGTTTATTATGTAATGTAAGGTAACTAAATAAAATAGTAAGTAATTTTTATAATATCTAGACTGTTTAGACTTTTATTAATGGTCAAAATAGTAACGTTATAACTATAGTTTCTATTTTTGACATGAAAAACAGAAATATTTGGATTAAAACACTTAAAAGATATAAAAGGCTGTGGTGAAAGGTGGAAAATGGTTTATAAAACAAGGTGAATAAAATTCGTAGAATCTAACGAGGTAAATATCTAAATAAAATTAGGGAAACCTCCATACATAAATATCACACGAGTGTGATATAAAAATATCAAACTAGTGCGATATGAGGCGTTTTCTAAAGAACAAAAGAGTGATAAATGTCATTTTTATAGAGGATCGTAGGAAAACATATTTTTGGGTAAAGTTGGTACATATTTAGTACATATTTTTTGTAAATTGGCTAGAAATATGCATATTTCTTTCAGTTCAAACCGCTCCGAGGCCTGCTTTAACGACTTATTTCGCAAATACAATTTGTGTATGTTTTGAGAAGAACCTTATTAATGATTTAAAATATCAGACAATTGACGCGTCATGACGCCATGTTATTTTTCTTAATTATTATAATAACAAATAATTATTCAAGAACTAGAACTTGTGAAATAATAGTCTGCTATGCCGTTACTACAAAACTCTTGTAGATAGATCATCTATATCTAGTCTCTATATAGACTGATTCTAACTTATTATTTATATCACAGATTTATTTAACACAACCTAACCTTGTGTTTTTTAACAACAGTTTCGCATAAAATATAGTTAATGTGATAAAAAGTCTTATTCATCAATCAGTATTTGGCTCTTCGTTACTATGACTCGATAAACTTAAACCTAAAGGCAAATTATATCCGTTAGTCTTTTTTTGCACTGAGTCCAAAACGGAATTACCGTAATTCGAAATATTCGAAACTGCCCCAAACATTCTGTCCATCAGCTTTTTCGATGGAGATCTATCAATACTATTCGCGACACATTTCTTTTGCAAATATTTTAACAAGACCCTGTTCAACATCGGCGAGTTTTCTTGGTGAGGAAAATGTCCAGCACCATCTATAATTTTCATGTAGAACTTTTCACAGTAATCCGTTGATTTGACCACATCTTCGAGTTTCACGTATTTGTCTTTATTCCCGGAGATAAGAACTGTGGTGATGTTGATTTGGTCGCAGTTTTCACTGATTCTTTTGAACGGTAAGTTTCTGAAGTAGTTTATGGGCCCAGTCCAATCTTCGGTGCGGGAAAATGAGTATTTGTAAGCCTCCAAATAAACGTCCTTTGGGGGTAAGTGTTTATGATACTCGGATATTATCTTCACGTCTTCCTTTAGAGCGTCTATTTCAGGAAGGTAAGGCAGTTGAACGAAGTTTAACCACTGGTAATTAAAAGTTGAGGATAAACTTCTGAAGTATACATTTGGGTGTGGGCAAGATATAGAGAAAAATCTTTCCACCATTTCTGGATTTTGATGTACGAAATACCATCCTACAAGAGCTCCCAAATCGTGGCCCATGATGGTGCAAGTTGTTACACCCAGAGAAGATATCAGCTGTTTGATTTCTTCTAAGATAACATCCACTCTGTAACCTTTTCTGGATACGGGCTTATCTGAATCACCAAATCCTTTTAGGTCCAGAGCTACAACTCGGAAATTTATGGATAAAACTGGAATCTGTTCCCTCCAGCTGACCCAGCAGTCTGGAAATCCATGAAGCAGGAGGATTAGGGGTTGGTCCTTCGGTCCTGACTCCACGTAATGGAATTTTACCCCCTAGAATAAAAAAAAAGAAAAGTTAGCAACCAGAAAAATTGTTATAATTAAACTATTGATCGTTTTTCAGTACAGTTTAAAAAAACGGTTTTCAGATTCTAATTTAGCAGGCAGACTAACATCTCTACTCTAAATTTCTCTACTTCATAACATCCCTACTCCATAACGATACGTCTCTGTCTTTTTCTGATCATATTTCTACAATAATTAAGTCAGCTACCAAAATATTGGGTTTCATTATAAGAACTTGTAAAAACTTTAATAACAATGATTGTTTCAAAGTCTTGTTTTGTTCCCTTGTAAGATCTAAACTAGAGTATGGTGCTCTTATATGGTATCCCTATTATAACAATCAAATAGAAAGTATTGAGTCCGTTCAAAGAAGGTTTATCAAATATCTTACGTTTAGAATTGATGGTGTATATCCCCCAAGAGGGGCAGATCTATCGGTATTGATGGCAAGATTTGGTTTTCAATGTTTGAGTACTAGAAGAAAAATTTGTTCTGTCACTTTCTTATATAAGTTACTACGTAACAAAATTGACTGCAATCTTCTACTAGAGCAAATTAATTTTCTAGTACCCAATTCTACGCGTATTACCCAAACTTTCTGTGTTGCTAGGGCTAATACCAACATTATGTATAAAACTCCAGTTTATGTAATGTGCAATAATTTTAATTTAATTTCTTTACATTGTGATATAAGTTTTTCAACTTTACAATCTATTGTTAGTTTTATAGAATAGTTTTTTTTTTCTTTTTGTATATTAGAATGTCCTGTAAGGTCTTGTACTGTTGGGCAATAAAGACATATTATTATTATTACTATTATTATTATTATAACATCCCTACTCCACAACAACTCTACTCCGTAACATCTCTACTCCATAACAACTCTACTCCGTAACAACTCTACACCACACTATATGCACTTTATTAGCCACTTAATAATAAATGAGCGGTTCGCAGAACAAAGAACCTTCTTGTAGATTATTTTATTTTTTTCCTAGAAAACGTTCATCTTTAAATTCAAATCTAGAACAATCACAAATGAATTATTCTAAAAGTCACATTGTCCGCGTACTCTTAACATGCACTAATAAGTAAGTTATTAATACACTAAATTCATATTTGACAGTGATTTAGCATGACAAATATTTTTTTGAGTTAAAACAAGTGGCTAATCGAGCGCATATAGTGCGGAGTAGAGTTGTTACGCAGTAGAGATGTTATGGAGTAGAGATGTTACGGAGTAGAGTTGTTGTGGAGCAGGGATGTTATGGAGTAGGGATGTTAGGGAGTAGAGAAATTTAGAGTAGAGATGTTAGTCTGCCATTTAGCACACCCAAATATACCAAAAATTTATTCTAACAGTTTTTTTTTACATTAATATGTTTTAGACGGGCGGGTCCCAAAAAGTGTCCCAAAATTATGTCCCAAAAAGTGTTTCACAATATGTGACGCCATAGGCCATAAGCTTTTCGTGACAAAAATCGTTACCATAAGCCATATATGGCTAGGTATACCGAGGCCCTTTTAGACGGGGGGTAGGGGGCTGGAACCGTTACGAAAAAGTGTCCCAAAATTATGTGACGCTCACGATATTAAGAAATATATTGCTTAAAATATATTAGTTTTATCACGGTTTTTCAGACATGTGACGGATTGGTTGTTTTTTTTTAAGAATCGTGTATTATAATAAAAAAGATAAAATGTTGCCGTAAAAGCCATAAATTAGTTCTTCTAGAAGTATTTCCTTATACGTTATATTCGATATAATGTGCAGTGACTCATTTGCGAAAGTGTGGTAAAAGGCGAAGATCATAATTACCTACTTTTCCCAAAAAAGTCTTGCGTTAGTAAAAAATTAAAGAATTTATTTCTTTTTTTACGTTTCTCGACGCTTTAGATCCAAAAAAGATTATTTTCATGTAAAAAATATTCTGTCGGTCTGTGTGTCTGTCCGGAAAATGTATGATCACGATAACTCGAGAAAAATTTGAGCCAAAGACTTCAAATTTGGCCCATAGGTTTTTTATCTAAAAAGTTCTAGACTCGAATTGTATTTGAAACTGAATTTGTTTTTCTTTTTTTAAAAAATCATATCATTTTATATTTTTTTATAAAGATTTTTTATAAATGATCTACAATAATCTTTTTTTTAATTACCAAATATGTTTTGTAATTTTTTATGACGTGTTTAGGTTTGCACTGACGTTTATTTTTTGATACTTAATATTAATAATAGATAATACGCTGACTGTTTTTTTAATGATATATAAATAATTATACTTAAAATTGTTAATGATCTCAAGTAGGTAAACATGTAGATACGCCGATAATAACTATTTATATATTTAGGCAATTTTAAATAAGCTACTGTGCAGATTTTTTTCTCATTGTAAAATGCAGCTTAAAACAAGAACAAAAATCTAAATGTTCGTATTTTTTTCGCGCAAAATTTTTCTGTGTGTTATTCATTAATTTAATAATTATAATTAACATAGAATCTATAATTTATTTGAGGCGTATATATATATATTTAAAGTATTATTAATTTGAGCCATTTCGCCTTAATGATTATATCGATAAAAAATCTAAAACAGAAAATAAAATTAAAATGTTCTTATCAGGCACCTATTTCTAGATGCGTTGGTAAGGTATTGCGTTTAAAATAATACTTATCTGCTATATCTTCTTTACCTAAAAAATATTATTAGTCAATACCTTGCCAAAGTTTAAAAATTTTGCCTAAATAAAGAATTTTTAATAAAATTCTTGATAAATCGTTAAAATAATTAAAAAAGAGCGAAAAACTGAATAAAAGTTAACTTCTAACTTTTCGGAATCTAATCTGATCCCGTTTTCAAAGAAAATTATTAGTTTTTGAAAGAATTTGTGCAATATTTGGCTTTATCAATCAAAATACGGCAAATGTCAAAATATGTCATTTCGAGGTAATTGTAACAATAAAAAGGTGTAGAGAAATTAATTTGGAAAAGGCGTTTTTGTTGAAAACGTGTAGAGAAATTAATTTGGAAAAAACTTTTTTATATATTTAAAAAATTAAAATTATTTTAAATAATAAGCAAATTAGCTAGCGCGTGTACATAGCAAGTCTACTAGCGTGAGTTCGATTCTTACTGGCGCCGATTTGCATTTTTCAGTTAATAATTGCAATGTGGCGAAGGCGATAAGTGAAACGGACACTCCCTATAAAAACTGGTTCGAAAGTCAGTATAAGCCGGTGGTTCCCTCTACTACTAGCCCACACAAGTCTGGACTTAGGGAATGCTTAATTAAGTAGAGTAGTACGAGGTTAAACAAACAAGTTTTAATAATTTTCATCTCAATTTCCGAGGAAGAAATATTTAAAAATATTTTACCAACGTTTGCAATGCATTAAACATGTTGCAAACGAGGTTGTAAATCTTAAAATTTTGAAAGTAAAGCAGCAGGTTTACTTTTTATCACACAATATTTTTCTTGTGTAGGTAAAAATGTTGCCCAAAATTTTCTTTTGGGCTTGAGAAGATTAAAATTAGTTGAAAAACTTGAAATAGGTCAAAATAATTTCAAATTAGTTTAAAATAATTGCAAATTTAACTAACCTTTAACCTAAGTTACGTCAGTTGACGTATTTATACTGACCTAGGCTTAAATCAACCAAAAAATTCTGCGGATTTTAATTTTTTCCACACAATTTTAACTAAGAGATACTAAAAGCATAAATTGTACAATTACCATCAACAACTTCATTTACTTTTTCCTCCCTTGGGTCCCATATCCATTTTACGAATCTTTTGAAAAAGACCCAACCGCCAAACATCAACGAATAAAAATGTATTTTAAGATTGTCCCAAAAATAAACTGAAACTATAAACATATCACGTCCTATTTTCAACCGCATTGTACAATTATCATCACCAACTCCCAAATGTTTACTTTTATCCACACAATATTTTTTTGCGTGTAGGTACAAATTTTGTTTAAAAGGAAATAAATACAATTAAAATTAGTTGAAATAACTAACAAATTAATTTAACAAACTTGCAAAAAATTAAAAATATTTATCAAATTAGTTTAAATAGTTGCATAATTGCATACATATTTAACTGACCTTTAACTTGACGTATTTATGTTGACCTAGGGAAGAATCAACCAAACAGTTCGGCGGATTATCTCTCTGTTGCAGTTTGAAAAATCCCTTGGGGTCCCATATCCATTTTACGAATCTTTTGAAAAAGACCCAACCGCCAAAAACCAACGAATAAAAATGTATTTTAAAATTGTCCCAAAAAGAAACTGAAACTATACACATATCACGTCCCATTTTCAAGCAACACACATGGAGGGTTATGAAAGAAGTTATGGAGTTAAATTTAAAGTTAATATTTAACTAAATTATTTTAACTTTTATTACAACCCTTTTAACTAAGATCATCACCAACTTTCAAATGTTTACTTTTTTCCAAGCAATATTGTTTTGCATGTAGGTACAAATTTTGTTTAAAAGGCAATAGATACAATTAAAATTAGTTGAAATAACTAATAAACTAATTTAACAAAGTTGCATAAAATGAAAAATATTTAGAAAATTATTTGCATAATTGCGACTGACCTTTAACTTGACGTATTTATGTTGACCTAGGGAAGAATCAACCAAACAGTTCGGCGGATTATCTCTCTGTTGCAATTTGAAAAATCCCTTGGGGTCCCATATCCATTTCACGAATCTTTTGAAAAAGACCCAACCGCCAAAAACCAACGAATAAAAATGTATTTTAAAATTGTCCCAAAAAGAAACTGAAACTATACACATATCACGTCCCATTTTTAAGCAACACACATGGAGGGTTATGAAAGAAGTTATGGAGTTAAATTTAAAGTTAATATTTAACTAAATTATTTTAACTTTTATTACAACCCTTTTAACTAAGAAATACTAAAAGCATGCATTGTACAATTATCATCACCAACTTTCAAATATTTACTTTTTTCCAAGCAATATTGTTTTGCATGTAGGTACAAATTTTCTTTAAAAGGCAATAGATACAATTAAAATTAGTTGAAATAACTAATAAACTAATTTAATAAAGTTGCAAAAAATGAAAAATATTTAGAAAATTATTTGCATAATTGCGACTGACCTTTAACTTGACGTATTTATGTTGACCTAGGGAAGAATCAACCAAACAATTTGGCGGATTATCTCTCTGTTGCAATTTGAAAAATCCCTTGGGGTCCCATATCCATTTCACGAATCTTTTGAAAAAGACCCAACCGCCAAAAACCAACGAATAAAAATGTATTTTAAAATTGTCCCAAAATGAAACTGAAACTATACACATATCACGTCCCATTTTCAAGCAACACACACGTAAGTTTATGGATCTACTAAGCTGGAATATCTGACAGTCTCGATAAATAATAAAATCGAGCAAAGGTCAGAAACATGATAAAATTTAATTTTTGTCGATGGTACCATATATATTTTGGCGAAAAGCATGCGTGCGTCTCATTATTTTCCATTTTTTTTATTAAATAATTAGTTAAGCGCCACTCATATGAGTGGGGTCAAATAATTATATCTACTGGGTGATTAATAGCTCTCGAACCAATCATATATCGAAATTTGATTTAAACTTTACAAAAATAATAAATTACCTATTTATAGATAGATCTAGGCTAGATCATCTAGCATTTGGTTACTATAAAATAACCGAAACTTTAAAGAAAATTGTTTTGGTAGCAAATTGAAATAGTATAATTTTACAATAGGGAAAAGGGGGTAAGAAACATTTCATGTTTATGCTACAGGTATCCGTCTCATGTTTATGCTACAGGTATCTCAGTTGTATATTTTTTCTTTTGATATTTTAGAATTTTAAAATTAAACCAAGGGGTAAACCGCAGATGAATTCAGGTGTATAAATTGGAGGTAGTCTCGAGCAAATCTTTGAAGGTTTCGAGGTAATCTGAAGGAAATCTTTAAAAATTTCCTCCTTTTCGGAGGAAATCTTAGAAACTCGAGGTAATCTGGAGGAAATCTTTGAAGATTTCCTCCTAAAGGTGTACAAAATTTTGTCAGCGGTTTACCCCTAGGGCCCTCGAATTAAAAGTATTGAAATACACTTTTTTTTAATTTTCTTTTCCGTTATTTTTTTATTTTTCTTGACGTTTCAGAAGTTTCAGAAGACTTTTGACACCATGTTTAAAAAAAATTCGGTCTGCCGGTCTGTGAACAAGATAAGTTTAGAAAGAAAAATCCTAGCGATTTGAAAATTGGGGTAGGGGAGAAGGGGGTGAAAGGGATCAAAAAAGTGAATTTTTGGTTAAATTTTTTGAGTAGCCCATGTGTAGATACAAAAGACCAAATTGAATTGACACCGTGGCGCGCTATTGATAAATTAGCAAGTTTCTCTTTCCCCTGCTATAGTAGTATGGGCTACTCAAAAAAATTTAACCAAAAATTCACTCCTTTTGGCACTTTTTAGGTACTACAATAATTGTAGAATAGTATGGATGTAAAACAATGTAGTTTTATAATAAATTACTGTAATTGCTTTCCCATTTTGAAAATTTTCAAAATTTCGGAAAGACTTTTTGCAAAAATTTTCAATTTTTTTTTGTATTTTTGCGTTTTATGACGTTTTATGTCGATATAAATCAATTTCGAGCAAAAAAAAAAAATGTCGGTCGGTCGATCGGTCTGTCCGGGACGAGCTAGAGACTTGAAATTTGGCATACAGGAATGTTACCAAAAGCTCTCACTCGGGATTGTTTTTGGTAAACATTGGGGTGCGGCAAAGGGGACAAATGAGAAAAAATACCTTTTTTTAGAAAAATTTGAAAACTGCTATATATGGGTTTTTGAGGTTGCTGAAATTGAATCTGATAAAAAAAACTTTTCTAATTTCACCCCCGAGGGGGTGAGGGGGTAAATATTTTTCAATATTATTATTTTCTTTAAAATTGGTATATAGGGGTTTTTGGTGTCGACGAATATGAATCTGATAATATTTTTTTTTCTAATTTTCGTGAAAACTGGTGTATTGGGGTTTTTGAGGTTGCTGAAAGTGAATCTGATAATAAATTTTTTTCTAAATCCACCCCCTGAGGAGTGGGGGGTAGTTTTCGTGAAAATTGTTATATTGGGGTTTTTGAGGTTATTGAAAGTGAATCTGATTATAAAAAAATTCTAACTTTACCCCTAAAGGGGCAGAGGGTAGTTTTCGTGAAAATTAGTAAATTAAGGTTTTTATGATTGCTGAAAGTGAATCTGATAATAAAAAATCCATTTTACGGGCGGAAGTGAAAAATGGGAAAGCTCTTTTACTGGGCAGTGTATTTTACAATGGGTTCATTTAAACTTTATCAAGGGCTTATGTAAACTGAATATTTTTGGTCCGAGCTGAATTCCAGGGCTACACTTACAAGAAGGCACTCGTTTTTTTGAAAAATTAATATATATATATATATATATATATATATATATATATATATATATATATATATATATATATATTTGCATAATATTTAAAGATTAATGATTTAAAAAGTATTGGCAGCGGTGGGATTCGAACCCACGCCTCCGAAGAGACTGGTGCCTTAAACCAGCGCCTTAGACCGCTCGGCCACGCTACCTTGTTAATAAATTAAATTTGGGATTTGAGAGCCCGGCTTAGCCGACTGCAACTCACCCTTTGTGGCGTTAAGGGTTGTCCATATAATTCTACTATCTAGATCTTTAGTCCATAAATGAAATTAAGAAAAGTACTAGAACTAGAATGCCTTAATGTGGCTTGTCCTGTTAAGAAAAAATACTTCATCTATATGAAGAGTTGCAAGAACCTTATAGGAACTTCATAGGCAAATATTAAGGCCTATAGCGACTTCTTTGGCATAGAAAATATTGATCTCAGTTTAAAATATACGTATGTTCTTGTTATGTTTAAAATTTCCTGCATTTAGGTCAAAGCGTTCTAAAATTAGAACGAAAATATACCTTAGTCGGAGGGTCACTCAGCTAAGCCGGGCTCTGGAACCCGACATCAAGGTAGCGTGGCCGAGCGGTCTAAGGCGCTGGTTTAAGGCACCAGTCTCCTCGGAGGCGTGGGTTCGAATCCCACCGCTGCCATTACTTTTTTAATACAATAAAAATTTGATAATAAAATGTTACGTAGTCATGACACTGCAGTGTCGGACTGGACAGGTGAGATATAGAGAAAAAATCTCACGCCCCCCCACTTTTGTTGGCCAGGGGATGTTTTTTTTAGTGATCAAAATTTTTGGCTTTGGCAGGGGTAAAAAAATAAATAAGTCATTAGTCATCAACATTTTTGGGAGGAAAAAAAATACTTCCTTTAAATCAATCAGTTATTCATCGGAGGCTAAAAGTGGTTATAATCAAACTTGTAGCTCTTGAAATTCTCTTTAAGTTTTATACATTTTCATCAGTATTTTGTTACGGCTACAGTGGGCACTGAAAGTCGAGTTGCGCCTTCTGTAACCGTACCAAAGTACCTACCTATGAAAATTTATAATATATAAAACTTTTAGATAATTTCAAGATCTACAAAATTGCTCATAACCACTTCGAAGAATTTTATTCCAGGGATATGAAACTTTTGCCATGACTGTAGCCAGGGCCGTAGCGAAGGAGATTTGGTGGGGGGGGAGGATGTCAAAAATTACAACTTTTTTTAGCCTAAAAACACAACTTTTTTCCTCGACAAAAAAAAGTTCATAACTAAAAAAAAAAAGGTCCCACCCTTTCTCAAAACTCAAAAAAAAAGTTAATGACTAAAAAAAAAGGTCCCGCCCTTCATGAAATATGAAAGTTTTATATTTTGAATCCACGAAATATGCAAGAATATGCAACTTTTATATTTTTAATCCATGAAATATGCAAAAAAAAATATTCTAAGGTTTAAAAAGCCCAATTTTTATATTTTTAAGCCATAACATTATTTAAAACTTTTTTTTCCAAAATTAAAAATTTATTATTTTATTTTTTTTAACCCATAAAATATGCAACTTTAATTTTTTTAATCCATGAAATATGCAACTTTTTTGATTTCAAGATTGGTGGGGGGAGGCTCAGGTAATACAGGTGTATAGAAGAAAATGTCTATTTTTGCACATTTTTGTATGCCAGTAAAAAAAGTTGAGTTTTTTATCAACAACCAAAGTAAGTAGGAAATTAAAAAAGTTTCAAAATGGCTTTTTTAAATGTCGTAAGGATGATTTGTTGCTTAGAAAACTGCAAAAAACAGGTGAAGACATATTTTTTTTAGTAATCAAACAAAATTTTTTTCTGGGGTTAGTTTATCTTTCCAGTTTTTCCGGAAATTTCTGAAAAAAGTTGGGAAATCCCTTACCATTTAGTTAAAGTAAATTTTTGCTTGCCCCTCCCAATAAAAATCCTTCGCGTCATCCCTGTTGATAATGCACCTTTGTGCCAAATTATTTTTTATTAAAATTCCGATCAGATTATGAAATATTTAAATATCATATTTTATGCACAGCTGAATCTTCCCATTGATAAATAAATAGATAAATATCTTTTTAACTAAACGACAATAGACAGTGAAAACAGGAAACCACTTTTGTAATTTACACAATTAAAAAGTGGGCCTTTTGTGGCGTAGCCAAAATGTATTTGGTGAAATTTGAACCGTTCGGTTAATGTGTCAATGTTGGGCATGATTTACCCTGAAAGGTATCTAGATTTTTGTACAAATGTTATAATATGGGATTTGTAATGGAACACGATACCTTCATGAGATTACGTCAATCGTGTTAAATGGTATAATACCATTGCAATGGTATGGTACCCACATAACACAGTTACTGTTACAGTGTACCTAACCATTTATGAATGAATTGAAACTTTTCATATACTGAGTGTTTATTTGATGTTATTTTTTATCGTCGGGGGGATGTTACTCGGGAGACCCTGTATATTTTACTACTTATATCCGCCTTTTTTAGTTCAAGTGACTGTCGTAGTCTGCAAGGGTTATTTTTTAGTGGATTTCTTTTTACTCACATATTTTTTAAAACGTTTATCCAATTTTTGCTCAAAAGTGCTAAATAACTAAAAAAAGGTTGGTTTACCCCAACGAACTAACAACTCTTCTCTCTAGAATAGGCATTTCATTCGTTAAAACTGACAAAAACTTCGGCAACATAAACATTAGTCGGTCTTACTCGCACATCTTTGCTCTAACAGAGACAACAATACCAGTTACTGGTAACTGTTATTGTTCAGGCTTGAATATACCTACTATTTGTTTACAAACAAACCGAGATGTTGGCGATACTTTATTTTAACGGTATGCGTATTCTAGAAAGAAGAGTTATTAGTTCGTTGCGATTTAGATTAGATAAAGAGAGAAGTTTTACAGAAAGAGATAAAAGTATAATTATTATTGTTTTAAAATAAAATTATGCATATTATAGGTAAAAATAACATTTTAGATTATATTTTAAATTATTTTTTTTTAAGTAAAAAACTATTTTTTATAACACAGCTATGTGTACAGTAGGTCTAAAGTTTTCCAGGGAACTTATGACCTAAACTTATGACAGTCATTTATAATACCCTGTTGTGTGTGAAGATTTTGTACTTGTTTTTGTGTTTAATAAGCTGTGTTATGTATTCTTTAATAATTTTGCATATCATGCACATTTTTTGTTGCACTGTGATAAAATCCAAATATAATATTTTTAGGGAATTTTCTTTTTGGGTTGGTATTGAAGACCTAAATTTATGTTGCCTAACGTATTGGACTGCTGTCCATTAACATTCATTGCGGTACCCCATCAGCATTACCTGTTTTTTTTTATTTCTTCGTCGCCATTTGTCGGAATCTAATTTAAATTCCATCAATGAGTCCCCTGCAAAAATCAAATTATGCTCAGAGTTTCGTACTTTATACTTCTATAAAGTATTCGACTGGTTAACAATATAAGCGCCGATATTGCCTTTGTTAATTTTATTAAATTATCTTAAATTATCTCAACTTTTCCATTGCCGAGTGAATTTCATTATGATAATATTCTTTATGGGGCAAGGAAAATAGGGTTCGTGCCTGTAACGTCATCAATTACTTGGGTAATTAATTCGTTACAGAATTGTTTAAAAGACAAAAAAAAATAGGTACGTTTTCTCGTTCAAACTTTTCATTCCAGATCATCTGGGCAGCTATTCTTGACTTTCGGGGAGTAGAACGAGTCTGAGGTTGTGATCGTACTCTATTCGTTTCAACATTACACTCTAAATTTATCCGTCAATCTTTCAGTAGTATTAACTGTAATAATTAAAGCAAATTCACATGTCAAAATGTGAATTTACAATATTTATTAAAATTAACCTCAATATTACTCGGTTTAGTAAAATCTCATGCATGTGAACCGAAAACCCGGCACTTTTACAATATGGTTAAAAATTACCATTCTACAAAAAATAGCAGTAAAAGTATTAAAATAAAAATTCACATTTTTAGAGATAACAGCGAATTTACAGTGCTGATTTCAATTTACCACTTTCTTTGCTGGTAATATATGACCTACTTTATTTGCTGTGAAATTATCATATTTTCATTTACAGTTTATGTGTCATATTACACTCTAAAAACATGTCCAGCAATTATTGTAGGCGATTTATTGACAGCAATTGTTATAGTTTTTACTCAGATCTGTATTTTTTAATGTTACTGTGAATTCGACCTATGTTTACAAGCACTTCCTGTATTTTTCAAGGGATATTACAACCTAACCTGTGGTTTAACTTAAAATTTACAAATAACATGAAAAATTAAGCATTATTACAGTTTTTTGTAAATTTGCTTATACGAGATAGTATAATTCAGTATTTCCTCACATGGATAACTGCTTTAAATTTACTATCACTTTTTACAGTCTATCAGTGGTTCTTCTCTCTGAAAGTCAAGAATACGTACTCTGGAATGAAAGCATTGACCGTTTTCTTGTTGACGCTTAGTCATTCCGTCCAAACTTTGCATTCGACCGTCAAAGGTTAAGCTTTCTAAATGTTATAATATGCAATATTTTTGTTATTATGTAAATAGGTCAGGTTCGTTGTTTTCCATTAAAAGATGGTTTATTCTTGGATTTTCAATTTGAAAAATCATTAAAAATTGCACTTTTTATTTTAGAATAATATTTTGACAAACGACATTTCTTTTTCATTTCTTTGCCGTTTTTTCGCTTCCTACATGAATTTTTTACAACCTCGGAATCATGTTATTTTGTGAACAATAAGTATCAAGTTTAAATTTACGAAGAAATATCAATAATACCCCGAGTTTGAAGAGTTTATATTACTGTTAAAAAATTATTCAAGGCTTTACGGACCCCCTGAGGCCCCCGGGATGTGGGTTTCAAAATTAGTAAATTTTGAGTAGCATCTTTTATGGATAGCCCCTTAAATGATGTTAATCCATCATTATAAGGGTATAGCTCGGGTTATTCTCACTAAAAATTGCAATATAACACCCTTGAGGTCTCCAGAAGATTAATTTAAATTGGATTCTATCAAGGCGTCCTTCACTTCCAGGCCACGCTACTGGACCATCTAGTTGACTTTAATATGACCCACTGGGGTCTGAAAACGCTGGTACGCCAACATAAAGAAAAAAATATTAAAAATAATACCAAGACTTTTTTATTGTCAGTATGACAGTTTTATATTTTAAGGCTTAACATTTGATTATAAAGTGGTGAAATGTTTAAGGGCCACTTGCACCAACTCTTAAACTGGGATTATCTCGACTAAACTGAGTTTAAGTTAAAAATGCTGTGTTTTGATTGGTTGACTTACAATTTAAACCAAGTTTAAAGTTAAAACATCGTTGATGCAAGTGACCCTAAAAGATGTGGATGCAATTATAAAAAATTTATTGTTTCAATTTTGCCTTTAATTTAGAAGTTCTAAAATTGATAATAGGATAAATTATCTATAATAATTTTACTTGACTTTGTCAAAGCTTTTGATACCGTATTATCAATAATTCAGTTGAAAACATATTTTTCTCGCACTAGAGCTATTCTCCATGCCTGTGGAATATAGAAAGTGAAATAGTCTGTCTGAAAATATGGGGTTGGTGAACAATAGGGTGGGCGATTTTTTTTTTAGTTTGGTTTTCGGGTAGGGCTAGAAGGCCTCTCAGTGCCTTAGAAAATAAGCCTGTAAATTTTGGCGATTATTGGCAATGGAAAACATCTCCCAGAATCAACCGGAAAATCGAAATATTCCACAGTGGGCCAGGAAAAAAAACAGAAACGAAATTCTGAATTTTTGCATAAGACTATTTTTGATACCGATGATCTCGAATAAAATAACGAAAAAATAAAAAAAAAATCCTCGCCAGGGTGGTCCAAATTTTTATTTTTTTTCATCTCTCTAAAAATGTGTCAAATGGCTTCTTTTGATTATGTCAATAACTTAAAAATTCAAAATGGCGGAGGTTGAGGAGGTAGTAGAATTTTGTCCCTATTTTTTTCCTGGCCCACTGTGGAATAATTCGATTTTCCGGTTGATTCTGGGAGATGTTCCCCAGTGCAAATCATCGCCAAAATTTACAGGCTTATTTTCTAAGGCATTTAGAAGTCTTCTAGCCCTACCCGAAAACCCAACTAAAAAAAATTTTTTTTCGACCTACCCTAGTAAACAACCCCTGTGCTTTTCATCGCCATATAACAATAAAGACGCTCTCTTTATCCCGATTGGCTGAATCCATCATGGCAAGGGAAACAATGGAACAAAACAGGCATCTCGCAAATTAGAAACACTTTTTTATTCGAATTTGCTCTGTATCAAAATAAAATATCTTTTTTGGGATTACACAGGCGACGAAGGACTGATATATCTTTGTGTTGGAGGGTTTTAATTAGGATATGCTGTGAAACACGCCACCGAGTTCGTAAATAATAACAAAAAGTCTTTTTATTGTGGTTGTTATATATAAAAATAGCTTAGCTTTTTGATTTTTGGGGAATAGGGCTTTGGGTCTGACTAAAATTGTTATCTAATTTTGCTGTGACGTTTCGACGATGGATTTTCGTCGTTTTCGAACAGAGAATTAAAGCTTTAATTCTCTGTTCGAAAACACATACAAATCGGACAAAAACTTTCAATTTTATAAAAATAGTCTATCCAATTATAACTCCAGATTTAATATATTCACATGGATTACACAGGTCAACAGCTGGAGAGCTGTCTGGTGCACTCTGACTCTACCTATAGGCATATCCACAGGCTCGCATAACAACATAGTACATAAGAATGCGATGTCGTGATTGGCTTGATGTGCCGCCATGTATCTTTTAAGCCAGTCACGGTACCGCATTATTATGTACTATGTTATTATGCGAGCTTGTGGATGTGCCTTAATGCGTATTAACTAGCCTAATAGCTGAAAGTTTTTCACTACACACCGTTTCGAGGTAATTGATCCCAAACTAGACAAATTTATTTATTTATTTTGGTTTAGATAGGTACAGAGCCATGGAGAGCCCCAAATAAGCTTTTGGCTTGTGCGGGGCCCTCCATTGATTTTGATAAGACAAACAAATTTTTAAAAAGTAGTTACAAAACGCAGCAAATTTTGTAGTTCCAAATTCTTCAAAAATGTTTACCCCAGTCCATTAAAATTAATTCTTTTTTGTTCGTATCTTATTTTTCTTAGTTTTTAAGCTCACAAATTAATTAGGTACTTACAATTGTGGAGCAAATATGCAAAAACCGATAAGATATTAGCAGAAAACATGTAGGTACAGCGTAATCCCAATCAATTTTTTTTTTTTTTTAATACTGAAACTGGCGATAACTGTTCATGGGTCATATAGTTATCGGCTTTTGCTTGTATATAAGGCGCTATATTAAGAAAGCGATACAAGATTAGTAAGAATCAAAACTTAGGTCAAAATATGCAAAAAGTGGATTTATCGGTTTTTGCATGTTTGTTCCACAATTCTGACAAATTACGAATATTTTTGAAAATAGGTATCCCAGGGTTTTTGAGGTTGCTAAAACCGAATACTATGTTAAAAATTATTATCTGTAAAATGCCTTACTTAAATTTAAATATTTATTATCTACGAGATGCCTTGCCTACCTTCATTTTTAAATTTAAAAATAAACCCAGAAATAAGGGAAACACGAAATTATTTCGCGTAGCGTCATTATCTCACAAAATTGATACCAACTTTCATATCTCAGTTATTCTTGGATCCATTTTACTGAAATTCAAAATATATGATTCTGAGGCTCTAAATAAGAGTCGAAATCTCCAGACTGCGGAAAATTCGAACTCATAGACATTCTCATTATAATAATGCTTATGACTTCTTATCTTCATTTTAATACTAAAAAACAAGCCGGAATTTTCTTTCAGAATTTTTCGATTTTTTAAAACTTTAACCACCCATAACTTTTTTGTTTTTGGGGGGATTACTTTCAAAAACAATAGAAATCTTGCCCTCACAAAACTTGATTTTTCCTGAAAATTTCAATTATTCGTTCTTGAGTTATCGTGTCTACAAAAATCGTAACATCGGACAGACGGACATTTGAAAAAAATAGTTGCTTATTTTTTCATGAAACAAATTTATATCCAAGAATTTTTTGTCTAGGACTATTTTTGAACAATTTTGAAAATTCGAAACTACCGTATAATACTATTCTAGCGCAGGCACTGTGAATAGTATAATAATGACTTTGTTTTTCTGATATTAACCTATTTATATGCTTATAATCATGCATAAAAGCAACCTTTGTAATAATGGTCAGACAAGCATGTTTAGAAAAGCTGTTTATATTTTTTTTAAATAATTTAAATAAATAAAAATTAAATTATTATTATATAATCTATAATTTATTTGAGGCGTATATATATTTATAGTATTATTAATTTGAGTCATTTTGCCTCAATGATTATTTATATCGATAAAAAATCTAGAACGGAAAATAAAATTTAAATGTTCTTATCAGGCCCACCTATTTCTAAATTATTATTATTACACACAGAAAAATGATTAATAAAAAACTAGAGTAAAGGCGATGATTGTGGAATAACCATTTATTTCATAAAAAAATTGAAATTATTGAGGAATATTTTTTAAAAAATTAACACAAATTAAATATAGTATGGAGTGGCATATTTTTTAAAAGTTTTCACTTTTTTGACACTTTTCTTTTAATGGTGGTTTAAGTAAAAGTTTAGAAAAATGGTATATTAAAGTTTATTTTTTTAAGGAATAGTTATTTTAAATTTGCCGCTAAATACTCCACAAAGTCCTATTTACACTGAAGCATGTGGCTTGTTTTGAATGTCAACATAACCAAAATTTATAATTTTTGTTTACTTACTTTGTTTTTATGATTTTTTGATGTAAAAAAAAAGAATTGATAAAGCTGTTGCTAAAAAACACTTTTGTATTCCTGTAGAAACAAAATTTGCTTATAAAATCGCTTTTATTCCAATAATATAGAGGAATAAACCATTGTTTTGTTCTCGTTAATGACACATCAACGTTTTACGGTTGTGTAAATTGGGCCTAGTCATTTCGCTTACGACGCATGCGTATCTTACGTTGCTATGGTAATTTCGAGATTGTTTACAAGCGGGAAGGTTTAAAATAATTATACCGTAAAAAAAATAAACTGTAGTATGTGGAATATACCCTTATTTTGTAGACAACACACACAAAATAGTAATAAAAACAAATAGTATAAAACATATTACTATAATAAAAAAATACTAGTGCCAACAAAATAATACCTTCCCTTATATAAAAACGAAAAACGAAATAAATTTTGAAAAAAAATAAAAAAAAAGAAATAAAAGAAAAATTAAAAATACTAAACTAGGTATTTTTTCAAAAATTATTTTTTGTTTTTTCAATTTTTTTTTAAATTTGTTCGTTTTCTAAAAAAAAATGTTTTATTTTATTTTACAGGGGAAAGTATTATTTTGTTGGCAGCAGTATTTTTCGCTTATTATTTATTGGATGAAAATTTATTTTTTATTGGGTACTTTTTTTTTATCAGAGAAAAAACGGTCAAGGAAAATGGTTTCTCGACTTAAAAATGTTAATACCTAATGGCGATTTCTCCCGTTAGATTAGACAGGGACAAAAGTTCTACCCAAAAAGGATAGAAGACATACATACACTCCCACTTCCACCCAACCAAACAAATTCTGTATTTGTTCTTTGTTGAACAAATACCATATTTACTTGGCCGGGCGAAAAGTGTAACTATATTAAAGAAATTACTGGCGCCATCTAAATTTTAGTAGAATTATCTTATTCTACAGATTCACATTAGCTATGTTCGTTCGTGTCGCTAAGTGCTACACCTTCCGGCCAACCAAATAAATACTGTATTTGTTGTATGAAAAACAAATACAGTATTTATTTGGTTGGCTGGAAAGTGTAGCACAAATGAGATAGAGATAGGGTAGACGTCTTTTGTTTCATAATTATAGTTGTAGAGAGCTCCATTGGGTACGATACTATAATAGTACATTTATGTAATAAATGTAATGTCATTATTCTATTTACATTATCATGCATAACCTGCTTTAGAGATAATGATTATTTAGTAGATGCTACAACCTGAAAAAAAAAGATGAAAACGACCGGTTGAAAAAAATATATTTTTCTTCAAGCGTACTAAAATGTTCATATTTTATAACTGAACACACTAGTTAGAAGCGATCTATTTTTTTTACAGTAAAAAAACGAGTTCATTGTTGTACGCCGTAAAAAAATTAGTTAGCAAAACCACCACTGGCGGCAGCACTCTTTGACTTTGATGACAGCCATACTTCAAACTTGTTTGTTTATGAAATAAAAACATTAAGTAGCAATCATAATTACTCGACTAGAAATAAAGAACTTCTGCTTCTCCCCAAACCTAGACTTGAGTTTCAAAAGAAGTCGGTATATTATGCTGGCCCTTATTACTTTAATAAGCTACCTGAAGAGCTAAAAAAATGCGCAAAGTTGTCTGTGTTCAAAAGCAAAATTAAGAAAGTTCTTACTGATAATTGTTTTTATTCATTACAGGAGTTTACTGATTTTTTAAAATGTATGTAATTTGTCTCAATTTTAACTATCACTGTTTTTTTTTTTTTTTTTTGTTTTTTGCTTTTAAATTATTTTGTTTTAATCATCAATATTTTTTGTATATATTTATTTATTTATTTGTATAACTAGTTTATTTATTTATTCTTTTTATCTAATTTATTTACTATTCAATTTGTACAAGTACTCCTATATTTATGATACAATCTGTTTTTTTTTTTTTTTCTTTATTTTTAATTTTTTTTCAGAATTTGTATCTACAGATATAGGTACATGCTTAATTTATTTTTTTAGGACGTATCCAATCTATTGTAAAATAGCATAATGGACCAATAAAGAATTTATTTATTTATATTTATTTATTATGTAAACAGGTGGTTGACTGGAGTTTCTGTGCAAAAACCTTGTGTGAAATTGATTAAAAATGATTGAAGAAGAATATATGGTTTATACACCTACAAATCTCTCCGAAATTTCAAATGCTACATTAGACAAGTTACCATCGAAATCGCGAAAAGTGTACGAAAAATATTTAAAATGAGCTAAGAAAGGTTTAAGTTAATTTCAAAAGGGTTTTATTGGCCTATTTTAATAAAAAAAAACATACTTTATTACTGAATAAATTAAATTCAAAAATTGATATTTAAAAAATATATATGCTTGAAGAAAAAATAGTATGTTTCACTCAGTGGAAAAGTGCTTTTTTTACTGGTCTGTAGTTTCCGGACTCCGCTTCGCGTTGTCCGTAAATTCTACAGACTAGTACAAAAAAGCTTCACTTTTCCTCTTAGTAAAACAATATACTATTTTTTTAATACCGTAATTTCACACAACTATAGTCCGGCCACACAACTATAGTCCAAGGCCCCCAGGGGGCAGGGGATAATTATTTTTAAATGTTTACAATTTCTTATTTAATTAATAAAATATACATAGTAACTTAAAAAAAATTAATTAACAATCAAGTAAAATAATAATAAAAAATAAGTAAAAAAAAAGAAAAATAAAATAAACTCTTCAAATATATAATTTCTGACTTTCTTGTTCATAAAATAATATGTAAGCATCCCCTGATACGATGGATGTTGGTGAAATTGAAGATACCCTAGAGTCGTTGTATTCGTGCCATGTGTAATTATAGGGATGTTTACAGTAGGCGGTGTAGTGACCGCTATAAGTGGTACCACTGTGATTTGAAATAGCGTATAAGTTATATCTGCAGGGTGTGACGGGCTCTGCGGTATAATTGTTCATATCTAAATCTATTAAAGGGAAGTCTACGGTGACGCTGAGCTTTCTCTGGAACTGTTCACTTTGGGAGAAGCGTTTGAGGTGGATTACTAAGATTTTCGGGAGTTTTTGAATTCTAAAGGATTTTGTGCATTTTCGGCGCTCGTTGCATCCAGAACATGTAGGCTTTTCATCGTTGTCCAACGTCTCTTCCCGAGTGAAGAATTCTAAACATTCTGTCAGCCTTAACTGACCGGTCCGTTGTGGGAGAGGAAGAGAAAGGTCCCAGAATGGTTCAAATGTGACGGAACAATGGCCGCAATGGGTGCACTTAAGAGTGGATTTGATTTGGCCGGCGAAGAGGTCAAAAATGCTAGAGTCGTCTATCGGGAGGTATCTAACCCATGACTCTGCAGATTTTTCGTTATTACTTATTTTATTTCTTATGAAAGTTGGTGTATATGGGATATACAGCAACACGTTTTCAGTTTTTTTAAATACGCTTTTAAATATGGAATATAGGTGTGAAGCTGGACCATAGTTATGTGAATCTGGACTATTGTTGTGTGAAATTACGGTATACATATTTTTGTGCCAGCTACATACCTATTTATTTTTTTAAATTTTTGTATTTTTAAGTTTTTTTTAAATATTTTTTCATTAATATTATGATAATTGGTAATATTTATTAATGATTTAGACCAGGGCAGGAATAAATCTAAATAAAAGGGATACCTCAGTCCAAAAACTCGATTTTTTTATAAGACAAGCAGTGTAAATTTATTAAATGGTTAAGCAGGAAAAAAATATTCATACAATTTTGCAATCTTTATAAATACTATCCCCAAAGTCTTGCGTTAGTAAAAAAAAAATCGAAAAAATTTTATTGCTTTTTTTACCTTTCTGGACGTTTTATATCCAAAAAATATGATTTCTGCCAAAAAAATCTGTCTGTCGGCCAGTCTGTGTGTCCGGGAAATTTGTGACTGACCACGATAACTCAAGAACGCTTCGGGCTAAAGGCTTGAAACTTGGACCATAGGTTGATTATCCAAAGTTCTAGGCTGGGATTGTTTTTGGTAAAAATCGGATTAGGGTAAGGGAGAAAAATGGGGAAAAACCAATTTTTTTTAGTAATATTTTGATTACGGTACGGTGGCCCAAGGAAAAAAAATAAGTTTTGTAGTAGAATGAGGGGCCGATCAAATGCCTTATTAAGGTCGAAAAGAACAAATATCAATAGACAGTAGGTGTCCTGAAAAAAATATCGATTTTTTATCAATCAGTGTATTTAATTATTAATTGCATTTATCCACGGCCGTGATTAATAGGCCTATTAATCAAAGCTCTGTAAAAATAAACCTTTTAAAACCCAAAACGGCCGTGGATAAAGTATAGTATTCTACTGGCGTATAATAGCTATTAATCAGTCGATTTAAAGTTTGGACTTTTTACAAAATTTTGTGTTTGGGTTTTTTTTTACTGTGTTAAAATTGTGGACTGGTTAATTGCAGTGAAAAAAGAGATGACTGTAAAATATATCAAAATATAATTTGTTCTTAGAATTTTAAACATAGTGTAAACTGTAATGCCAACCCAAAACAAAAATCCCTAAATCAGTCATCAATTTAAATGTAAGTTTTTAAAATTTTAAAGCAAAATAGAAAAAAATGTATAAAGCACTCGTTTCATAACACGTTTTTAGAGCACTAGTACTTTAGAAAACTCGCCGCAAGCTCGTTTTCTAAACTTGTACTCGTGCGCTAAAAACGTATGTTATGAAACTAGTACTTTAATATACTATTTTAGCAGGAACTTCAGTTACTCCCCCACTAATAAATAAAATACATACATTTTATACGCAGTTATAGTTAGCTTGTTGTTAGACTTTTCTTACCTTCCACTGCTTTGCTATGTTGCCTTCATTATAAAATTATTATTGTTAGGATATTTAACCGTGAAAGTGGTCTATTTAAAAAGCAACAATCATGGGTTATATGGATGTGAGAAAAAGAAATACAGGAGAGAAAATTGTGGAAAGTGACAAAATATGTGATAAATGTAAGTTTTTTTTTTTAATTTCAGTATTATATGGTAGTTTCCAATTTACCAAAACCACCAAAAAATGTTTTAGATAAAAAATTCTAGGATAAAGATGTGTTTTATATAAAAAATAAGAACGAATTATTATATAGGTCTCTAAAGAGTATAAATAAAATAAATAAATAAATAAATAAATAAATTTATTATTTTTTCAGAAAAAGATCTCTATTTGAAAAAATATCTTTAAAAAAAGTTATTTTGAAAAAAATTGAAAAGACTATCTTTTTTTTTATTTTTTGAAAAAAATTTAAAAAAAAAATATTTTTTTTTTGAAAATAATTTTTTAATTATTTTTTTTTTCGATTTTTAATGAACTAATGCCTACAGGGTAATTATTCTCATATTGACAAAAATATTTTATTTTGCATTTTAAATAATTGTCGTCGATTTTAATTTTTTTCCACCTGGATATTGTTTCATACATATGTACATATTAGGTAATTTATTGTACAGTGTTGGACCAAAATAAAAAACAAATCTTTAAGATGTTAGTTTCTATAAAAAGCAAATAAAATTAATTTATTGTTTGTGGGTCTAGTCCAAAATACATTTCTATTATTAAATGTATTTTTAAACACCGTACGTTAAAAACTGGTGCTTGATAATACAAATCAAAAAATCAAGAAGTCTATCTTTTTTTTAATAACGTTTAATATTTTTTTAGATTAGGGTTACAAACAGGAACAAGCCCAAAATAGTAATCTCTTAGAAATAACAATGTAACGTCATGCTTAAAATATGTCAATTATACATATATGTATATGCATAGTGTAAGAAAGAAAAGTAATTTATAAATGGTTTACAGAGCGTTTAAAATATTTTTTCAAGGCGTTTAAAGAAATATTGAACATGTCTATATCTGAACAATGAACATTTGAGGATCTTAACATTCTACAAATGGGGGAGTTATCGGTATAATTTGTTCTTCTGTTTGGTAGCACAAACAAATTGTAATTTCTGACATTTGCCAGTGGAGCATGTATATTTATTTTTGATAATAAGGAGTTTTTGCCCTACTTGAATCTTTTTTTTAAACATTATTATAAAAACTACCCTATATTAAAATACAATACCTTAAAATTGATCCTACCGGCGGGTTGTAAACTAAAAAAAATGTTTTTTTATTCAAAAAATCTCTTGACTGATAAAATCAAGTCAAAAATCTAATTTTCTTAATAAGACAATCGACATGTTCGGTCCATCTTAAGTGGTGATCAATAATTATGCCTAGATATTTAAATTTAAAAACTTTATTTGTTTTAAAACATTACCTACATTTTCAATTTTTTTTTTTAACAAAATTGAAAAACTGTAAGTGTTTTAATATACTCTTCTAACAGTAGAGAGGTGAAGAGTAATAATAATATTATTACTAATAACGGAACATTCTCACATTAGACGATTTTTTATACCGGAAAGATATTTAGAAGGTCATGATCAGAGGTGTAAAACATTTAAATTGTGTCTTGATATTTTAATAATTTTGAATATTTTATTACATTAGTACTACTAAGAAAGTCGATGTATTGAAATCATCGACGGCAAGTCAAAAATTTTGACCATGTTCTTTTTCACATTACGTCTTAGACCTATATTGGCGTTTAAAGCCAAAAAATATTTTTTTTTTAGCTTAACTCCAGTTTCAAAAAATTATGTTTCAAACGAAAGCTATTTTTAAAACCGACAAAACAAATTATACACATTTTTTGGTAGAATATAAAGTTTTGGAGATACAGGCTTTTAAACTTAAATTATGCAACACACAACTTACATTATATCGGCACTTAGTGCCGATGTATTGAAATCTTCGCCGAAAAGTCAAAATCTTTGACCACGTTTTTTTCACATTTCTCGACCTCGAAATCAGTAAAAATAATTTTTCGTCCGTCTGTCTGTCTGTCTGTCTGTCTGTCTGTCTGGGTGTAAACTCTCTAACTCCATTTCTACATGAGATATCGACTTGCGGTTTTTTTCATATTGTTTCTTATCGTATTCCGAAGAGCTGATTAAATTTTGGGGATAAATGATTGGGGTAAGGGGGTAAAAATAGGGTAAAACTTTTAGCGTTTTTTGTTTATAATTAAGGCAATTATTATTATATTTGGTTAATTTAGCACTTATATATAATATAATTTTAAATTGGTCAAAAAATGTTATAAACAACGTTTTCTTAAAACGCATTGTTTTCGAGATATTGGCGTTTAAAGCAGTAAAAGGCTATTTTAGCATATCTCACATATTTATAACCCGATTTCAAAAAATTATATTTTAAATAAAAGCTCTTTTTAAGCCCTATAAAAAATGTTATATACAGTTTTTTGGTAGAATATAATGTGTTAAAGATACAGAATTTAAAATCAAACAAAACACCTAGTTTGAAATTTGCAAACTAGATGGCTCTAGTGTACAATAGTGCCGATGTTTTGACAGGGTGCTTGCAACGTTTCATCTAGTTTTACATTAAATTATATCCGAGGTTTTCATAAGATGCTTGTAATTGTAAATTTGGATAAGTTTATTAAAAAAAATTAAAAAGAATTGAAACAAAAAAATAAGTAACAAAATTGAAATTTTTCAAAAATAAAATTTAAAAAATAAATTGAAAAAAGATTTTGAGGTTCGATTTATGAAGGTTTGACTGTTTATTTAGAATCACCCCATTTTTACTGTTTATTAATTATTTAAGTAAGAAAAATATACACTTAAAAGACAAATTTCTACTCATCTGTACCGGAATTCTGATTTTACCTATATTAAACACCTCAAACCATTAAGATATTTAACGTATATTAGTACCTACTGGTATTTTACCTATATGCCGCGATTTTACTATATTTAGTAAAATCTCGGTTGGAAATTTTGTCTTTTTTTCACAATGTAGTCTGGTTAAGAGTAATTTTTAAATTAATAGCATTTTTTGTGGGCATGTTTTGTTGATTTATGATACGTAAGTATCCGGATTTCGAAAATTTATAGAAAATATTTACATCATTATTTGTACATGAATAGGTACATCTAGATTAAAAATGGATTAAAATATATATACGGGGTGTCAAAAAAAGTATTGCCTACGAATTATCTCCGTAACTATAAAAGATAACTTTTTTAAATTTACAAAGCTTGTATGAACTGTAAATACGCCCATTTTGGCATGGTCATTATAAAAAATATAAATTCCGGTCTAAGTAGAAGTGATACCAACTTTTGATTTTTAAATGGAACCCTATATATTTGTTTACATTTTTGGAATCGCTTTTAAATTCTCTTTTCATTAATATATCACAAGTCGATATTTGCGTTAAAGATGCCGCCACAGGAGCCGTTTTTCATAAAAACAAGATGGCGGTCTTATGACGTCCATATTGGAGTATTTCTGAAACTTAACATTTCAAATCTTTTAGTAGTAGGCTAAGAATTTACTGTTTATGTGAAACTGATTTTCTTTGGTTTTTATGAAAATTGCGTTATTTTAAAGTTTTTTTAAAAATCATCAACTTTAAAGCTATTTTGTGCTTAATTTTTTAATGGAACGACCTATTTTTGATTTTATTAAACTAAAAACTCAGGTATACTCTACAAGAAAAACGTACAAAGATCCTAATAGGGTTGGCTCTTTTTGGGAAAAATAACCATATTTTTCAAGTTTGATATAGCTCCCGACGGAATATGGCGATCTTCCCCGAAAAGGGCCAACCCTATTAGGGTGTTTGTACGTTTTTCTTGTAGAGTATACCTGAGTTTTTAATGTAACGAAATCAAAAATAGGTCGTTCATTTGAAGCACAAAATAGCTTTAAAGTTGATGGTTTTTAAAAAAACTCGAGGGGCTGACCGCGTCTGAAATTTGTACAAAAGAGTTCCTTTTTGAAAATAGTTCCTCCGGAGTTCCTCGAAGTTTCTCCAGAGTTCCTCAGAGTTCCTCGGAGTTCCTCCAGAGTCCTTCAGAGTTTCTCCTGAGTTCCTTTGGCTTGTACAAAAGAGTTCCTCGCGGTCAGCCCCTCGAAAAAACTTTAAAATGACTCCATTTTCATAAAAACAAAAGAAAATCAGTTTCACATAAACAGTAAATTCTTAGTCAACTACTAAAAGATTTGAAATGTAAAGTTTTAGAAATATTCCAACATGGACGTCTTAGGACCGCCATGGCGCTCCATGTCGTTTTTATGAAAAACGGCTTCTGTGGCGCCATCTTTAATGCAAATATCGACTTGTGATATATCAATAAAAAGAGAGTTTAAAGGTGAATCCAAAAATGTAAACCAATATATACAAGCTCTGTAAATTTAAAAAAGTTATCTTTTATAGTTACGGAGATAATTCGTAGGCAATACTTCCTTTGATACCCGGTATACCAAATACATTGCAAAATTTATTTTCAATAAAAAATTGCATGTGGAATAAATTAAATTAAAAAAACAATCTAGTAATTAATAATTAATTACTAATTATTTATTATTGTTTAAATAAAAGTAAAACAATATGCTTTGCGATATGGGGTAATGCCGGTCACTCGACAATCCTGGCCACCGCGTATTATCTAAGCAAATTAAATGCTTGAATATTGTGCAAGTTAATAACATTCTCCCCATTTGTTTTGTTTTAGATACATCTGCAGAAAAATTCGTAGATGATTTACTTCAAGCTTCAAATGTATACTGCGATGAAACGACAAATGCTTTCGTTAGCCAAACAAATTTGCCACATTTCTATGACGAGGAAATGTTCAAAAGGTTTGTAGGTGCCCCATAGACAAAATAAACAAATAGATTGATTTTTGACCGTCTGCGCATACTTCTGCATCCCGACTTAATGCGTCCTCCATTTTGATTCCAATTGTCCAACATAAAGTAAATAAATTATGTTTTATGTTGGTAACACTGTGTTGCGTTAAATAGGAATATTTTCTTTGTTAGATATGTGTCTTTTCATTTCACTTCAGTAGTCAGTAAAAGTTTCTTTTTGTCGTTGTTTTGTTGCAACAATTTGTTATATATGTAAAAACTAAATCAATATGTTATACTACACAGATATTTATTTATTTTTACCAGTAATAAAAATATAATTCTTCGCACACACCCCTAACATATTCGTGCAACAGGTTAACATAACCTAATTTATGTATGTTTTGAGTTTGTTTTCGAGGTTTTTCTGTTATTTTTTCTACGCGTTTGGTGTTTTGTGCTAGAAGGGTGAACATTTTATTTTATTATAGACTATATAATAGCGTTTTTGAACTTTTAAAGTCTTTCTGTGTTTTTTTTTATATTTTATAGTGCTTTTTCAAAGAACTAGTAAAGTCTTTGCAATGACGTGTTTTATAAAAAGTTGTAGAAACATATATATCATATTTTTTAGGTGATTTTTTTTAATATAACATAAGAAAACATTAAAAAGTAAGGTTATGTCGTTTATTTATTTACATTTTACCCACTAATTTAAATTTCCTGGCTGATTTCTGACTTAACTTCCGATCAAAATAGAGGACTCGTAAATTTGTATATAACCTTGAGATGACAGCTCATCTATGTTCTTTGTCTATGAGGTGCCCTAATGAAAATGACGGGTCTGAGCGGGTATAAACGTTGCATAAACCGGACTTGAGAGGGTGAATTTCATCCGCTCAAGTCCGGTTTGTGCACCGTTTATACCCGCGCAGACCCGTCATTTTCAATAGGGTGCTTAATAGTAATTATATACCAAGGTAGAGAAGTCTCTTTTATAGCCGAGCGTAATATATCCTAAGATGCGTAGTATCAAGGGGTATAAGAGTGCCAGGCTATATAAGTCTTCTCTACCATGGTTTTCATATTATTTTTTTCACTACTAGAACATTTGTTCTTATTATTTAAACATGTTTATATTAATAATAAGTAAAATGTTTGCTGGATCTTAGATAACCACAAAAATACAAGTAGATAGCCTTTGAATTCGTCATTTTTGAAAACAAATTAATTAATTAATTTATTTGCTAAAAGTTGAAAGTACTAGTACCGTTTTATATTTTTAAAATGTGTGAAAACATATAGATACGTGTTTATTTAATAAACTGGCCGTGAAGATATGTAATGCTACGCATTCCATTATATATTACTCACAGTAAATAGTATATTGCATTTCCCAAATACATAAAAAAAAATAATTTTCAAAAAAAATTAAAAAAATTACATTTTTAAGAAGATCTTTTTTAAAAAACAAAAAATTATTGAAAGAATTTCGACGAAAATGACCAAATTTTGTGTTACGTAATACTTGAACCATCCCTTATAACGTTATGTTAGGTTTGCATAAGAGCCTGTGGATATGCTTAATATTATTAAATATCTTAGGCGCCATACTCCATAACCCGTGTACCGACTTTAACTCATAAATTGAAAAATATTTTTTTTATAACATTAAAAAAAACTGCTGCCAACAAAATAATACTTTCCCCTATACTGCCCTACGACGCTAGAAAGCATATCAACGTTTTCACGTCAACTTTGATGTAATATTTTGAAAACGCTGCTAGCAGCTATGCTATGCAACAAATGGAGTTTTTTTTTGAAAATAAGTTTAATTTTTCGAAAAACGAAAAATTCAATTGAAAAAAAATGTTTTTACCCCATTTTCCCCATTTTACCCCCTTACCCCAATCCGATTTTTACCAAAAACAATTCCCGCCTAGAACTTTGGATAATTACATTACATTACATTACATTTTTGTTTAACCTCGTACTATTCTACTTGATTAAGCATCCCCTAAGTCCAGGACTTGTGTGGGCTAGTAGTAGAGGGAACCACCGGCTTTAATTGACTTTCGAACCAATTTATAGGGAGTGTCCGCTTCACTTACGCCTTCGCCAAATTTCAATTATTAATTAACTGAAAAAGGCAAATCGGCGCCGCGATGAGAATCGAACTCACGCTATTTTGGGTAGTAAACTCGTCAAGTACGACGCGGTAGTCCACTACACCAATCCTCCCATTAATAATCAACCTATGGTCCAAATTTGAAGTCTTTAGCCCGATGCGTTCTTGAGTTATCGTGGTCACAAATTTCCCGGACACACAGACAGACCGACAGACAGATTTTTTTTTTACGGAAATCTTATTTTTTGAATATAAAACGTTTAGAAACGTAAAAAAAGCAATACAAATTTTTCAACATTTTTTTACTAACTTAAGACTTTCCTTCGGGAAAGTAATACTTCGATTCTATAGCCGCTTGAATTTAATTTCAATGTTATAAAATTAATTCATTGCGAAGAGTTTTTATACATGCGAAGAAGTTAAAAATGTTTAGGCCTATTTAAATTATATTAATAATATATTTAAAACCATATGTTAATCGAGATGTTAATAGAATTCTTAAGGTTAAGATCAATCTGTATAATTATTATTATGCCTATTATAATTAAAAACAAGGTTTAAATTTTGCACAGAGTGATTTAAACTAAGGGTACAAAACGAAGGGTAAACCGCTGAGGAATTCAGGTGTAAAAATTAAAGGAAATCTTGTGGAACGTTCAAGTATAACGTAACGCAAAATTTGGCCATTTTTGACACCCCCCCATGTAACATTTTCGAGACGTAACATTTTTACTGACACCCACGCCCCCTCTGTAACGGGGCGTAAGGTTTTTAGAACATTGTATCTCAATTTTTTTCGATTTTGAGATTTTCGACTTAAACGCTTTGTATTATCAATTTACATCTAAAAAATAAGTTTCACATGCTATTTTTTTTTAAATAACAAAAATATAAACAAAATAGTAACGTCCTATCTTTATTAATACATTTTTAAACCTCGTATCTCTTAATTCTAGTTTATTTGTATTTATTTATGTATAAAATAATTTAAAGTAAGTTAATCATTAAAAATGTATTAAGTTTATATTAAAAAAGTACATTTTCAACCTATGAACAATGCGAAAAGGAGTTATTTCTCATTCCTGTAAAGTTGTCTTTTTTGAGATACGACGTTCTAAACTTTACAAGACGATATCCTCGTTGGTAAAAAAAAAACTGTAAAAAAGATAGTAATTGTCACAAAATTGAAAGTGTACTTATCGCACGGATGATTGCAGATGAAAGCAGGGCAGTGCGTGTTAGTTCGATATCTCTTAAGTATACATGCATACTAATTTCACGGTTGTTCTTTTAATGTTTCACTTTTATTGAAATAATTGCTGTATTTTTATTGTTCCTGTTGTGTTTTTTGCACTAGTACACCAGCCGTCAGGCGAGGATGACGGTTCAGCGAGCGCCAAATGACTATTCCATACGTGTTATAGACTATACTTTTTCTTCGAATAATTATGTAATATACTACATATTTCAAAATATTTCCACCGTAACTAATGTGAACTACACTAGTTTGGTTATAAATAAATAAATTTATTCCAAATTTAATTATTTTTTTTAATTTTAATTATAGGGGAAGTCGGGGTTAACTGGGCCGCTTTTTTTCATATCGAGTTTTTGAAATACCTGTAAACAATTTTCAAATATTTTCTATAGTAAAGGGTAGATTATGACTATAGTTAGAACATATTAATGCTTCAGACAAATATTATTTATATAAAAAAAGTTATTAACGATAAACCAGTTAACCCCGCTGGACCAGTTAACCCCATAGGACAGGGTTAACTGGACCACTACTCAGGCTTAACTGGTCCACTAACAAAAATGTATTGTATTGTAATTAGTGTGATTAAAACCAATTTGAAATCAAATAAAATTTAATTCTAACATAAAAATATGTTGTCATATTATGTTATGTTAACTATTAGATATATCTCAGGGTTAACTGGTCCGGGGTTAACTTGACATGGCCCAGTTTACCCCGAGTTAATTAATATTGACATAAGTGGTCCAGTTAACCCCGGACCAGTTAACCCTGAGTAACACCACTGTATAAAATCATAAAATTTGAATACTTAATAAGATATTAGAAGGTGGCAATTATGCAGAATAATTAAGAAAATACTCAGTATATTAGGTAAAATATTAGTCTAGATCCTCCTATCAATAATAAAGTAACAATTAAAAAATAAAAGTTAAGGTAAATACCTACTTTTCATCGAAAAAAATTAACTTTCTTTACTACAACTTACACGTGGACAACACGGTCCGCCATAATACTTTAAACAATACTACTAACTAAATATCACCAGAATTTGCCCTAAGGTGCCAATACTAATAAAAAAGGTTGATAAAATCCAGGTGGACTCGTTAACCCTGTGGCCCAGTTAACCCCGACTTCCCCTAATTATTTTATGAAGCGCCCGCACTGGGATGATTGTCACAGTTATTAAAAAAAACTTTCTCTTCACCAGAAAAATTATACTAATTTAAGCTATTGTGTTTGTTTTCACTATAGTTAAAATATACTTAAAAGAATAAAACTGTTTTAGTGCAAATAACATGTTATTACTTATTAAATTGTATTTCTAAAACCATAATGTCATAATAAAAGGTATAATAAATAAAGGAATGCTAGTATGTACATTATAAATAGATAGTAAATTAATATTGCTAATAAATTTTTAATTATAATTTAAGCAATATAATAAGTCGTTTATAAACATTAAAAAAAAATAAAGGACCAAGAACAGAGCCTTGAGGAAGACCAACCCTGGTAGAAAAGTACATAAATCTAACTTAACATAACATAAGATTAGTGACATTTTTATGTTCAGTCTCAAACGTTATACAAAAACGTTGTAAAATATATATTTCTAACCTTAAAAACTAACGTTTGACAAAAACGTTATAAAATACATAAATCTAACTTTAGTTTCCTAACCAAATTGTAACCTTTTTCTAACCTTATTCTAACTTTAAATATTTTTTAATTTCCATTATTAATACGTAAGCTATAGTAGAAAATACTCATTTCAGACAGCTATGTGCCTTGGTTTGATAATTATTTATTATTTTATATAGTCTGGCAACGCTGTACTAGAACTGAACCAATATTTTAAGATTCTGAATGTATAAATAAATATTAACTAACTAAATATAAAGTTTTTCTGAGAGGTAAACGTATTTATCGAAGTATAACAACATATTACACGAAACATATTTAGGGCCACCTAAAAAGATGGCTATTTTATAAAAAAATGTAACAAAATTATGTTTAAAAATATTATGATTGTTAAAATATATTAAGATTTATTTATATGAATTAATTTGTCTCCAGCTGCCATTTTATGATGCAGGTAGAAATTTCCTAATTGGCCACGCCCCATTCGAAAGTTAGAATTTAAACGTACTTATAACATATTTCTAACTTAAAAATCTAACGTTGGATTAACGTTTGTAACTAACGTTAGATTCTAACGTTAAAACGCGGAACATTTGCACATATTTTATAACGTACTTTTATACATTTTATAACCATTTACTGAAAAAAGAGCTAGTTTTTTTAGTATTTTATTCTTAATTTTTAGGGGACAAAGTTTCTTCTTCAAACATATATTTGCTCTATTTATGTGCAAGTTTTTTGGACTATTAGGATTACTAACCATTCCGTCGGTTATAAGAATATTAGTTCATACTAATATGTCCAGTTCGAATCTGACAGCTTACAAAAGATACATGTCCACTATTTTTCATATGGTCATATGGTATGATGATGATTTTAAACCAGGATCCAGGTAATACAAAAATTACCTTAGTTAAAAAGGTAAACGGGTTTGAAAAATTACAAGCCGTACAGAATAAAACATACATTGCGATCCAAGAGACATCCCCCCTCTTAACTTTTAAACGAGTTAAGTTATAACTTTTAAATAAGAAAACTATCTTTTTGCACATATTTGATATGTTCAGCTCTTAAAGTGCCAACAGGGGCGCATAGGGATTTTTTTTAAGAAAGGGAGGTCTTGTGATACATCATTCAAAAGTTAGGAGGGGGTGGCTTTTGGACCGCACTCTGTTTTGTTTATTTTCGTTTAATACTTTTTTTAGGTTGTGGCAATCTATAGAAGAAGTCAGACATAAACATAATTCAGCCAGTAAAAAATGTTGCTCTGCAGGATTTGGGAGGATTAGTCAAAAAGATATGGCTTTAACGCAGTTCGGATTTATTGGAATAGCTCTAGTTAAAGAAAAGAAAATAGGAATACATAATGCAACTGAAGAAGAATGGAAAGCATTCATTCATGTTTGGAGAGTTATTGGATATTTGTTCGGAATTGAAGACAGGTCTATGATTAATTGTGGAGCAAATATGCAAACACCGATAAATCCACTTTTTGCATATTTTGACCTCAATTCTTACTAATTTTGTAGCGCTTTTTTAATATAGCGCATCTTATACAAGCAAAAGCCGATAATAATATGACCCAGTTTTCGCCAGTTTTAGGATTTTTTTTTTTGGGATTACGCTGTGCAAGTTTTCTGCTAATATCTCAAAATTGGATTACATGGATTTATCGGTTTTTGCATAATTGCATCACAATTGAGTCGAACTTTCATAAATACCATTTCGTCGTCAATATCACAAAGTAGGTACCTAAAAAAATAAATTGTTGTTGTCAACTGTAATGCATACAATGCGTGTTAAAAGTCCACACCCCTTTACCTTTTGAACGACACCAACTTGAAATTTGGAACACGTATATAACATAACCCAAATATTTTTTTGGTATATATTTGATATGTTTAGGGGCCACAATAAAGGCAGGGGCAAGAAGTATTTTTTTTTAAATAAAAATGGGGTCGTGTTATACATCATATTAAAGCCTAAAAAATTTGAGGGGGTTAAAAAAGAGTTGAAAACGGTTGAAAATCGAAATTTTTGTGCTAATTTCTTAAAAAATTTTTTTTAAAAATGTTTAATGAATAATTTTATAAAAAAACACGTGAATTATACTTTTAAACATATTAATTGATAAAAATGAATTTTATAAAAAATCTAACAAAAACAAAACAAAATTCAACACCTTTAAAAATAATTAAAAATTAAAAATTATATGGTCAAAAAGAGTATTTAATAATCTTTGAAATGATGTATCTATTTTAAAATGTTTACCCTTGCCCCCTGCCTCCATTGTGACTCATAAACATAAAATATATAACAAAAAATTATTTGGGTTGTTTTATTTACATGTTTCAAATTTCAGGTTGAGACCTTAAACCGTTCAAAAGTTAAAGGAGGCGGACTTTAGACACGCACCGTATAATTATCGGCTCTCTCCTGAAAAATTGGAAAAACTGAGTTACTTATTTCGTGTTTTTGACGACGAAATTGCGTTTCACTCCTAATCAAAATTTTACCCAAACATTTCAACAACAATATTGCAGCTAAAAATTGTAAAATAGGGTGTACTAGATTGTTTTTACTCCAAAATTTTCTGTTGTTGCTGCTGCTTGCAAACTACTTGGCCTATTTAAAAATCTGCCATTTTGTTACATTACATTACTAAGTAATGATTATTTTCTTTGTTTTTTTTTTAATGATTACTTTCTTTTGTTTTTAGATTTAATATCTGTAGAGAATCAGTACAAGAAACCAAAGAAATTTGCAGGCTACTAATAGATAAAGTCTTTATACCAGGTATGGACAGAAAGGATCCAGAATTTTTGGAAATGACGTCATACTTGGTAAATGGAATGTGGTGCTTTAATCCATTTTTAAAACACAATGTTTATTTAAATTATTTATACATTATACTTCGAAATGAAAGTCAACAAAATATACCAAAAAATAGTACTTATTTAGAGAGTAACTTTGCAGACTATTTTTTCTTACACGTTTTAATAAATACGGTTTATTGTTTGAAATTCAACATTTTAAGAGTGTATCATAATCACGTTCAAATGTTTGCACTTTGGTTAATGAAGGTATGTCCCTTTTTAGCTTACTATAAATTTGGAGCAAAAAAATCACATATAAATGTATTTTCAGAAACGAATAAAACCTCAAATAAAATATAATATTACCAACCTAATTTAGTACTGTTATTTGTCTATTAACCTTTTTATTTTTATGAAATCATCGCACATTCTTATATATTAATACACTGCCCATTAAAAGAGCTTTCCTATTTTTCACCTCCGCGCGTGAAATGGATTTTTATCATCATATTCACGTTTAGCAATTTTAAAAACCCCAATATACCAATTTTCAATAAAACTACCCCCCGCCCCTCAGGGGGTGGAGTTGGATTTTTTATTATCAGATTCACTTTCAGCAACCTTAAAACCCCAATACATCAATTTTCACGAGAACTACGCCCCGCCCCTAAGTAAGAATTTTTTTAAAACTACCCCCAGCCCCCAGGGGGTGGGATTAGATTTGTCGATCTCGAAAACCCCTATATACCAATTTTGACGAAACTATTAAAAATATTACCCCCGCGGGGTGGAGTTTTTATTATCAGATTCAATTTTAGCAACCTTAAAAACCCCTATATAGCAATTTTGCAATTTGCCGCACGCCAATGTTCACCAAAAACAATCCCGAGCGAGAACTCCGGTAACATACCTGTATGCCACATTTCAAGTCTCTAACTTAAAGCGTTCTTTAGTAATAGTGCTCATAAGATTTCCCGGACAGAACGACCGACCGATCGACCGACAATTTTTTTTGCTCATGATTGATTTATATCGACATAGAACGTCATAAAATACGTAACAAAAAAAATTGAAAATTTTTGAACCAATTTGAGGCTTACCCAAAATTTTGAAAATTTTCAAAATGGGAAATCAATAACATTATGCTTCATAGGCTTCTTTTTTCATTCCATACCATGTAGTCACATTGATTTGCCCCAGAGCCCGTACATTTTAAAAATTTCTACAAAACATATATAATTTCGGCATAAATAAGGTTAATTATTATTTATTATTAATTGAAAAAATTGGAAGTTTTATTAAGGATACATTTGCATAAATTCGTATATAAACCGTACCATTTCCAGTTTTTTTTTCTGACACACTGAGCGCTGATATAAATTATTCTCTCTTTACATTTGTCATTCTAGTCTAGCATTTTCTCTATTTGTGAAAAGCAATAGGAACAAATTGCCATCCATAGTCACTAATTTTACCGCAGATCCGCTGGAAAATAACGGCAAAATGCAACGCTGAAAAACAGATTTAAAATTGCAGTCTGTATTACAATGCGCCATTTAATCATTTCCATGCACTGTCATCAACAGAATGGATTGTTGGTATATGCGATAATATCAGAGACGTAACAAAATACAGGATTTTTAGGTTTTCCTAGCTATAAAAAAAAAGAAAATTTTAATCGAAGTATGAAAAACCTTTCATCCCAACAGAAAATGTTACATTATAAGATAATCTATCAAAATTGTGCCAAACACTAAGATAATATTGTCCACCAGAAATATACACTGAAAAAAGGAGTTTTACCCCCTCACCAATGATAGTTTACCCCCAAATCCAAACAGCTCTTTGAAAGATGCAAAAAACCGCTTGTCGATATCTTTTCTAGTTATCGAGTTTACAAACAGACAGACAGACGGACGCAATTTGTTTTATGATTTGGACTCAAAAAGGTCCCAGACAGCACATAATAACCATTAGATATCCAGGGGATATACTTTCTGGATATAGAGTATATCCACTGGATAGCCTGGATAGCTATTAGATATCCCATGGACATCCAAATGTCCGCCTATATCCAAGATATCCACTCGATATCTATTTTTTTAACCTCCCTAAAGTATGTCCACTAGATATCCATAATGGATATCTAACGGATTTCTAGTGGATATACTTTAGGGAGTTTAAAAAAAATAGATGTTCAATGGATATCTCATGGTTATCCAGTGGATATCCTGGATATAGCGGACATTTGGATGTCCATAGGATATCTAATGTCTATCCAAGCCAAACTCTATATCTAGAAAGTATATCCCCTGAATATCTAATAGTTATTATGTGCTGTCTGAGGTCTAAAACGTCAAGAAATATAAAAAAAAAACATGGTCAAAATTTTTGTCGGTGACGATTTTATACACTCTTACTATATACACCGTAAGAAACCTACGACGAAATTGGGAGGTAGGTGCAAAAAAACACAAAACACCAACGAAAAACGCAGACCGATTTAATTTTAGTTTTGTCCTCCAATTTTAGGGGATCTACACCTCTGGATAATATGGTTAAAATGTTAATACCATCCGAAATTTTAATCTGTCGTTGAAATGATTTTTCCTCGTTGTTTTAAACGGACATTAAATGTTTGGTTAGGGTTTGATTAAAAGTGAAAGTAATCGAATTCCCATTTAATAGGACCCATTATGTAAAATTGATTTTTTCTAGCTGGACTCGGGGCCCGAGTCTCGGGCACGCAATTTTCGAAATTTACAATTTTGGCGAAGGCGCAGCTTGTTTTTTCAAAGTCGAACAAAAAGTGAAAAGCAACGAACCGTGTAACTTGACGATTCGCTCACCGCAGTGATGAGAAGAAACCAGCGCATGCGCACTGATTTTCTTATTTTTGTTTTGACTTATGGCAAAAATTATTTTAAGGTTATGTAACATTCTATTGTAGAATTTTACCAAAATATCTACTTTTTTCTTTGCGAGTTTGGAGTTTTTTTTTTAATTGGCTAAAAGTACTCGCTTTAAATAGTATTTTCGTAAAAAAAATGCGGAATATTCATTAATAAACATTTGATTCTTAAAATATATCGCCTTCTAAATTCTGAAATATCGTATCTGAAAAATGCCTCCCATTAAAAAAAAAATACCAAACCAGCAAAGTACCAAACCAAACCATTATTAACGTAAACCAACGCCTCCCATTAAAAAAAAAACACCAAACCAGCAAACTACCAAACCAAACTATAGTATTTTAACAATCTTTTGCTATATATTCTAACAAAAAAACTGGATTTTCCGCACCTAATTATATTCAAGACAGTAAGTTTTAGTAATAAAACCAGAAATCAGTGCAAAAATATAGTTCATTTTTGTGGACCTGATGCGCACCGTAACCCCACTCAAACTAAACTACAATTGCCTAAACGGAAGCCACTTTTGACATCCGTCAAAACAAAATAAGCAAACCAGTGCGCATGTGCTAGATTCTTCCCATTATTGCGGTGAGCGAACCGTGTAATTTGTGATAGTAGTTGTTTTTGTAAAAGTTTAACATTTTGGCCAATATTCTATAGAACCCTAAACTTAGAGTTTCATTTTAAGCATAATTTTAAGGAAAACAATTTTCTTGTGTCCAATGAAAAATATTGATTTTAGTCTTATTTTACTCAGCAGGTTTTGTATAACGACTATAAACCAATAAATAAATAAATAAATAAATAAATAAATAAATAAATAAATAAAAAACTCGTTTCATTTGGTCGAAATTTTTATTTTCTTTTTCTATTTTGCCACTCTTATAAGCTCATAATCACACGCATTTTGCGTGTTCTTATAGGCCCATAAAGGTCTGTACTTTTTGTTCTTTTGGGTTGGTAACAGACCTGGCATATCGCTTGACGTTTTCCGTGCAAATGTCAATGACGCTTTAAAGTTGAATTTTCTACAAAATTTTGTGTTTAGGTTATTTTTACCATGTTAAAATTGTGGCTTGGTTAATTGCAGTAAAAAAGAGAAGAGATGACTATAAAATATATCAAAATATCATTTGTTCTTAGAATTTTAAACATGGTGTAAACTGTAATGCCAATCCAAAACAAAAATCCCTAAATCAGTCATCAATTTAAATGTAAGTTTTTTAAATTTTAGAGCAAAATAGAAAAAATGTATAAAGCACCCGTTTCATAACACGTTTTTAGAGCACTAGTACTTTAGAAAACCCGCCGCACGTAGCGCAAAGTCCAAACTTGTACTCGTGCGCTAAAAACGTATGTTATGAAACTAGTACTTGAATATACTATTTTTCTCTTTAACCCAACAAAAACTGCGTATACAAAAATCAAAAGAAATGTTATTTTCATATTTTTTTAACCTGAGGGACCCTAGGAGTGAACCACTAAAAATATTTGTTTGTTTTCCGAGATTTTCGACAAAAATCTATAATTTTTGAGCTTTGAAGCCAAAATTTCGGTAAGATTTATGGGATAAAAAAAAAAATTCAAACTCTTGTCGAAAATTACCAAGATTTTTGGTATTTGTAAGTTATTTGAGATTTTTAAAATATTTTTAAAATACTTCCAAAAATTTGTACACCGACTTTTTTAAAAACGGACCGAAAACAGTCCGTCGGTCTGACACGACGCCAGTCTGTTCAGGAAAAGGCTTCAAATTAAAACCATATGTGATGCAGGGTTTTTAACGGTTCTTCCATATGTGGTGGATATTTTTCTCGTCAAGATATTAACCCTACCAATCACAAATATATTTTATACGGGTTCGTTAAACAGTTTGTTTGAACAGAAAGTATAAGAGGTTTAGAGAAATTAATTTAAAGTCTTCTGTTAATCTTAACAATTATATTTAATAAACTTAATCAATTATAAATATAAATATTGGTGAACATATAACTTAAATTAAAATGGACTTACATTATAATATTATCTTCATTACAGTAAAAATTGCTTAAACACTTGGCTTTACTTGGCTATGGCTTCTGAACATATTGAACTTTTAATTATTTGACATTTCCATACATATTAACCATTTTCTGTTAACTTTAACTAACCCCACCGAAAAGGCTAGTATTTATCTTTACAAAACTTTAAAATATAAATCTAGAATCGGAATGATAACGATAGAAGGATGCTAGGATCAGAATGATGCTCTGTTTAAAAATAAAAGCCTTTTATACTACCAAAAAACATAAAAATGTGGCAAGATGCTATTGGTTAAAACACCTTTAGAGACGCGTCGTTTCAAAATCTGATAGGCAGTACTTAGGTTCCTAACTAAAAGCATTTTAGACTTTTATGACTAATAAATTATTGATACCAAAAACCAACATAAAATTGATTACTTAGTCATCTAATTTATTTGACAGTTATTAGTCTCCTTTACAAAAGAATACAATAAAAAGTTTAACTTGTTGAGACCTGTAAATTTTGAATAATTCTTATATTTCTTAGTTTTCTATAGCATTGGCATATAATACAATATATTCTATATTCTTTATGATTATTAATTTTACGTCGTATTTTATTTTCTGAAATATAATATCTAAAAAATGAAGAACCGTTACACATAGTTTCTTCATCCAAACATCTCTGTTGGAATTGGTTTTGGTGAAAATCGGAATGGGGTAGGGTGGTCAAAGTGGGTAAAATAATTTTTTTGTTCTTTAAACAAACTAACTTTTAACGAAAACACACTGTTTTTGGTTGGCATCAGTATTTTCAAGAATGAGGTGGGGAAGTTCCTGCAGTTCTAGCATCGCTGCGAAAATTGATGAAAAGTCAGGACAACACGGCTTCATCAAATAAATGATCGGCACGTACCGAGGGCCTCTTCATGTCTTCCAGAGGGCTGTCGAGTCGAGTGCTCGCGAAATTTAGCTTCGACGGCAGATAAAGAGCCTGCCAGCTTTAAAATTCTCGTTTATGTTGGGACAGAGTCATTTAACAGGGAAATAAACAATTCTTTGTTCTTCCTCAATATACTGGGTTATTCTTTTAAACGGTACACTCCCCGTAACTTTTGAACGAGATGAGATGTAAACTTCAAATTTAGAATGTTTATATCACACAAAAAACTATTATTTACAATTTTTTTATTCGGTACGATGGTGCGGGGGGTCAGTGGGGGACAATATTTTAAATGACACCCTAGGTCTTGTGATACGTCATTTTAAAGAGCTTAAAACTTAATTCACTATTTAACCATGTTTATTTAAAAAAAATTAAAGATTTCTCTTTCAAAATTTATGAAAATTTTTTTTTTTTAATTAATTTTCAAAATTTTGCACAAAACGGCTTAAATAAGGAATATGGTCTATTATCATTTTAAGACTAATTACACAGTACGACAGCAAAAAATTTCTGGCATCGGACCCACTTTTTTAACTAATTTTGGGTCGTAGATTTCGAATCTGTAGTCAAGTTTTTCGGGGCACGTTAGGATTTTTTTCTATATGCACTTAAATTGTCAATTTACTCTAGTTTACAAGCTTTTTTGTTTGTTTTCTAGAGTAATTTGATACGGAAAAAAATCAGTATGAAAACAAAATAAACAGATTTTTAAAACATATTATAGTTTTTGCAAAATAATTCGGAACAGCTTTAAGCTAAAACTTGGTATAAAAACGTGGCAGGTCAGTAAATCAGCTAATTCAAACTATTTTTTTGTTAAATGGAGTGAAGATGGGTAAAATTTATACTTTTTGCGATAATTCGTTAATAATTCCACTTATGCAAAGTAGTACTAACAAAAAAACTTGTTTTTGCAAACCCTTTTGTTTATTTATATTTCAATACGAAACAAAAACCTGCCACGTTTTTATACCAAGTTTTTTCTTGAGGCGCATTTCCTTTTTATTGATTGACGCAAAAACGACTTACCTATTTACAATTTCGGTTAATTGCGCCGCATCCTTTTTTAGTTGCGCAGTAAGAAAGAGCTTAAAATAACCTCTTTTTTGGTTTCTTACTGGTTATCCATATCTAAAAAATCCGTACCACCACTCAGTAGAAAGAGGTTTGCAATTGTGGTTCATGTGGGTATACTGTTTGAAAGTCAATTATTTCTGTTTTGTCAAACGGTTTTGTAATATAGATCAATTAGACTTAAAACAGCACGAGATGTCAAGCAGTATGATGCAGTACACTGCATATTTTGAATGATTGTTAAGTTAAAGAGTCAAGATAAATGGATAATGCAAAATAGAATTTAAATAAATATAGATAATTTCCATAAAGGCTTTTTTGATGGTTTGTTTTAGAATATTTTAGTATGAAGTAAAATGATCGAAAGAAGTTAAGGATAATTTGGTTTCTCTGGGAAAAAATAATCGAAAAAAAAACAAAAAATAACCCGTTGCTGTCTCATTATCTTGTTAACTGTATTGAACATGTCTGTGACATGCTTGGCAGAGCAGTAATTGATTGTCAACCACATATTCATTACGTAAGGAAACTAGCAAGTTCTTCCGAATTTCTTAGACCAAGATCAGTTAAGTCGCTTAATTTTAAGTATGCCTCGGCGGGTTAAAGCGGTTATAGCCAACAGAGGTAGAATTACTCACTATTAATTAATTTTCAGTTTTGAAAAATAATTTTTCTTTTGTTACATGAAGAAAAACATATTGTCAAATCCCGAATATAAATATTTTTGAATTGATTAAATTTATTTGTTTTTCAGAAATATGGACATTCTTAACATATCCTTAACTTTTTTCGATCAGTTTATATCAGTATTTATAGAATGTTTTTATCTTCATTACATTACATTACATGTTTGTTTAATCTCGTAATATTCTACATAATTAAGTCCAGGACTTGTGTGGGTTAGTAGTAGAGGGAACCACCGGCTTATACTGACTTTCGAATCAGTTTTTATAGGGAGTGTCAGTGTTCACTTACGCCTTCGCCAAATTTCAACTATTATTTAACTGAAAAAGACAAATCGGCGCCAGCGAGAATCGAACTGTAGGGCGCATTGTGTTTTAGTGGTATTAAACTTAGCGATAAAATATGGCGGACCTGAGTGACATGTCGGTCGCGAACGAGTTAAAAAAGTTAAACAAAGAACACCTTATAGAGCTTATTCTAACCGGAAAAGTGACAACCGAGTTAACTAGAAGTGCTAATCTTGAAGTGATACATTCTTTTCTAAAAAATAAACACCCCGATTGTGAAAATTGTGCAAATGACGCTGAAAATAGTTCATTGAACTCTTCAACAGATACAGTTATTGAAACGGATTCCAAAGGCATAAAAAGTAGCAACAAGGAGGTAATAAACGACTTACTTAAAGAAAACTGCCGAATTTCCAAAGAAAACTCACTATACGACAAACTAATTGTAAGTTACGAAGAAAGAATTAGTTTAATGCAATTTAAAATAAACAGTCTAGAAAGCAACAAACACGATATACCGTCCGCCCAAAACGCTAAAAATAAAAATAAAATAAATATGGCCCAGGAAACAGAGAGAAATTCACAACAAATCAAAAACTTGGCCCCACAGGGGCTATTAAATGATAATCGCCAAAACAAAATCGCGACGACATCTAATGGCCCAAGAAGGAACTCCCTTGATACACGTCGTATCGATGACAATGATTTAATTATCGGCAGGGGTTCAAGCAATGATTCAGACGACCTTCGCGCAGCCAAGAGAATGTTTAGTTTACACGTGTGCAACCTGGACTTTGACACCACTGAAGAAAAACTCAAAACATACGTATCAAAACGCATTAATAAGGAGAATATACACTGTAACGAAATTTTTATCGAAAAACTAAAAACGACTAACCCATTTAGCGCGTTTAAAGTTTCTGTCCCAGAATCTCATAAGGATACCGTTTTATCAGCAGAATTTTGGCCCGACGATGCACATGTAAGAACTTTTCAAAAAAGAACATTTCGAAAAACGTTTAACAACAACAGAAGGAGCCAAAACTTTAGGACAAACAACCGACAATAACTTTAAAATATTACAAATAAACGCACGTAGTATAAGGAAGAAACGGGACGACATTCAGATTATTCTGAGCGATATAAAGCCAAATGTTTTAAGTGTGTGCGAACATAGACTCCTAGACACTGAAATTAAAAATTTTGTTTTTGACAATTATGTTTTAGCAAATTCATTCTGTAGGAAAGAAAAATATGGTGGTGTGGCCCTATTCGTTTCAAAGGATATTGACTTTGAACCCCAAAACCTTAAATTAAAATGCAAAGAAAAAATATTTGAATACTGTTGTGCATCTTTAAATATAAATGGTAAGAAATGTCTATTTATATCACTCTATCGCACTCCCGATAGCGACAGTAAACAGTTTTTAGATGAATTAAATAATTTACTAGAAATATCTTCAAAAAAATACAAGCATCTTTTTCTGTCAGCTGATTGGAATATTGACTTACTAAAACAAAACAATTTAGTTTCAACTTTTGAAGACATTCTTGGCTCATATAATCTTCGAGCCACTGTAAAGGAAGCCACCCGCTATGACAAAACTTCTAAAACCCTTATAGACAACATTCTAACAAATTTTGACCAAGAAATTAACACAGATCTGTTATGGTATAATTTTACAGACCACTTAATAATAAAGGCCTCGGTAAAAAAGGACCTAGTTAATCAAGGGTCAAAAAAGTTTGTAGAAAGAAGGACTTATTCATCCGAAAATCAACAAACTTTTTACACTCTTATGTCTCAAACGTCTTGGGACACCGTGTATGAGCTCGAGACAGCAGATCAAAAGTATAGTGAATTTTTCGACCTACTTTGGCACAATTTTAACATTGCATTTCCACTTAAAAAAGTTACTAAGCGGGCTTACAAAGAAAACAACAAAAGTTGGGTAAATCAAGAAGTAATAAAATCTTCCACTAATCTTAGAAATGCGCATATGTTATGGAAGACTACTAATAGTTCTGTCTATAAAAACATTTACAATAAAATGAGTAAAGTACATGAAAAACTAAAAGCTAATACTAAAAAAGAATTCTTGAATAATAGACTTGCATCCAGTACAAATATAAGTAAAACCTGCTGGGATATTATTAAAGAAAACTCTACGAGTAAAAAGAGTAACCAGTCTGCGTACAGTCTCGTTATAGATAACAAACCTGTACAAAATCCTGAACTACTCTGCGATATCTTTAATAATCATTTTATTGACAGTGTAGAAAATCTTAAAAAAAATATTGGTCATACAAATGCCAATACAAAAAAACAAAAGCCGGTAACCAATCACAAGTTTAAATTAAATCCTGTTAACGATATTGAAATTAAACATTTATTATCTTTAGTAACAAAAAAGAAAAGTGCAGGGCCAGACGAAATTCCGTGCCACATAATAAAGGGAATATCCGACCTTATTATAAAGCCCCTGGTCAACATTATAAACAAATCCTTTGAAACTGGAGAATATCCAGAAGCCCTTAAAAATGCCAGGTGTACTCCTATATTTAAAAAAGGGGTAAAAAGCGACATCAATAACTATAGAAACATTTCGAATCTATCAGTATTCGCTAAACTAATTGACACCGCTATGAAATCAAGAATTGAAAACTATTTTATGAAATATGACCTGCTGTCTCGTACTCATCACGGCTTCTGTAAAAAGAAAAATACCACTACCGCCCTCTTTAGCATGGTAAATAAATTTTTTGAGTCTATAGAAAAAAAACAAAACTGTGTAGGAATAAATTTTGATATGAGTAAGGCCTTTGATGTCATAGATCACCCGGAGCTTATAGCTATATTGAAGTCATATGGCATAACGGGCGTTGCTTTACAGTGGTTTATTTCATATCTTAAAGATAGATTACAGTTTATAGAACTTAAGGGAGAACATAATAATGTTATAAACAAAAAATTTAAAAGTCATCCCGAATTAATAAAATATGGTGTGCCCCAAGGAGGAGTATTATCTCCTTTTCTATTTCTTATTTTCAGCAATGACCTAAATTTTTTTGTAGAAAGCCAAGAAAATACAGAGAATACCGAAGTCTGTCAATTTGCGGATGACTCGTCATTCACAGTTTTTCACTCAAACTTTGACACATTTGTAAAACTTGCAAATAACGCTGCATACTGTATGAAAAAGTGGTCCGATGAAAAGGGCCTTGTACTTAATCCCAGCAAAACCGCCGTTATGCAAATTGGTAATAGTCGTAACCATGAAATTGACAAAAAAAGCATGCTTGTTAGAATAGATAAAAAATCGCTCGAAATAACCAATGTTGTTAAGTTTTTGGGTGTGAAAGTTGATGCACATTTGAGCTGGGAAACGCATATAAGTGATATTGCTGCTAAAATTAGGAGTGCCCACTTTGTAATTTGGAATCTTAAAAGTCTAGTTAACCAAAACATGTTATTACTATACTATAATGCTTATATACGGAGTAGACTCGAACATAATATTAATATATGGGGCGCATCCACCTTTATTGAAAGGTTATTTATTCTACAAAAAAAGATAGTTCGAACCATATCCAGTATTAAATATAGAGACCATTGTAAACCATATTTCATAAAATTAAAAATTCTAACTATCTATTCTCTCTATATATATAATATTTGTGTTTTTGGACGTATGAATAGTCATCTCTTTATAAAAAATTCTGATTTAAACACTGGTTTAGCAACAAGACACCACAACATGTTTTCTTTTCCGAAACACACCACCACATTTTTTGAAAAAAGTCCTTATTACATGACTGTAAAAATATTTAATAAGCTACCTAAAACAATTAGGAACATAAACTCAGACATTATTTTTAAAGTTAAACTAAAAGAATTTCTTTTAGAAAAAGCCTATTACTCTCTTGAGGAGTATTTCAATGAAAATTTTAATTCTGTATAGTTCAATTTAAATGTTTATTTATTTTAATATTTTTAATGTCTGTGTTTATCTACATATAATACTATGTGTATTAATTTTTGTATTTAAGTATATACAACTCTGACGACCCTATATTTAGTTTTCTAGATCCACGGGGGATTTTAACTTTATCTTTATCTTTATCTTTATCTTTATCTAGTACTTTTATTATATTAAATATTATATAATGTTAGACTAAAAAAATGTCAATAACTGAAGGTCAAAAAAAATCCACAAGAGTGGAGCTGGAGCAAAACAAGACTGCTGCATAGGCTGTTTAAAACTGAGGTAAGCGTGCTTTTTTTCGTATTTCAAAATTATTGCAATGGATGAAAAAAAAAACTTAAATCTCAGTATTCATAGAGGAAAACGCCTAATTTCGGATACCATTTACAATGTATTCAATATTTAATACTCGGTATTACTTTTTGATATTTTTTTTATATAACCAGATACAACTTATTATAGCGAACCATGATTTATTATAAAAGCAATTTTATTACAGTTTATTTTTTCCAAAAAACACGGTTAAAAAAAATCAGCGCATTTTTGTACATTTGAAAAAGGGCTCCTAATTTCGGACATATAGGAAAAAATTTTTTCAAGAGTAGATCTGGATCCCATTGCTTATGTTTCTTGTTATTCCTTCACATTTAAGACGTAATTTAATCATTAAGCGATTTTCTACGAAATACTATAGGAACTATAATTTTAGATTCCCAATTTCGAATATCTTAGTATCTTAGGTAATTTTCGTTTTTTCAAAATTGTTTATCTTAGTTTGTTGTATCATTATAAAAATAATAATTAATGGTTGGTTATCCTGAATAATAATTACCTTGCGGATATCCGAAATTGGGAATCAAATGCACAAAAATGGTCTATCCGAAATTAGGCAACTTTCTGCTTTTTAGATTGCTTAATTATGAATAGTGGATCAACTTAACTAACATCATAACTTACCTAAGACAGAATCACGAACTTTTATAACGATTATTTATAAAATAAACAAGCATAATAATGCAACTGAGCACAAAACTGCCATTTGCAATATAAACGATTTATGCTGCCATTTAAAGGGGAGAAGCTCTACCGTTATCATATTACAGGACGGATTTAGTTTGACTTTTGGCTTCACATAAAAGTAGGTTTCTGTTTACCTTTGCAGACAGTATCTTAAATACACTACTATCCGAAATTTGGAAACTATCCGAAATTAGGCGCATTTCCTCTATACTGAAAATTTTTGCAAGAGTATTGTCCGAAAATCCCTATTTCCTAGAAATAGCCGCTTCTTTTTGATGACAGTCTGAACTGTATCAAGTATAAATCCAGAGATAGGGAGAAGTTGAAGATTCATCGTTATCGGAGCTGCCGGATTGTTCGACGACGTTCCTGACTTACACAAGATGTCAGCTGCCACTCACAATTCGAGTGGAATTGAATGCATCCCCGATATTAAATTGCAGACGCAAATATATGGATTTAGGCTGCTTTTTCTTCAACAATATTTATAGGAATAACTAAACATTCTTTTTCTATTTTGCCACTCTTATAAGCTCATAATCACATGCATTTTGCTTATAGGCCCATAAGAGGTGTGTACTTTTTTTTCTTTTGGGTTGAGAGCAGTCAAAAGCCTATCTCTTGACGTTTTCCGTGCAAATCTCAACGTCGCTTTAAAGTTTAATTTTCTACAAAATTTTGTGTTTAGGTTATTTTTTACCGTGTTAAAATTGTGGCTTGGTTACTTGCAGTGAAAAAGAGAAGACATGACTATAAAATATATCAAAATATTATTGGTCCTTAGAATTTTAAACATGGCGAAAACTGTAATGCCAACCCAAAACAAAAATCCCTAATCAGTCATCAATTTAAATGTAAGTTTTTTTTTAATTTTAGACCAAAATAGAAAAAATTGTATAAAGCACTCGTTTCATAACAGGTTTTTAGCTCACTAGTACTTTAGAAAACTCGCCGCAAGCGGCTCATTTTCTAAACTTGTACTCGTGCACTAAAAACGTATGTTATGAAACTAGTACTTTATAATACTATTAAAACATACCTACTATAGGAAATTGTTTTATATAGGTATTTGTTTAATTTGATAAAATCACAAAAACAATCGAGATCTCGAAACATATTTGAATGTTGTGCCTAGGGTCAGGGCCTACGGAAGGATATTTAGTGGGGGGGGGGGGAAGATCGTAAATCACAACTTTGTTTAGTCTAACATTACAACTTTTATCCCCTTAACAATAAAATTGATGAATACAAAAAAACCGCTTCCTCTACTGATGTCTTGTATTTGTTTGGGGGGGGCTGAAAATTTGGTAATTCCTACCTACCTAAAAAAGTTGGAAATTGTATGAAAAACATCTAAAAATATAAACCTTGTTAATTTTATAAGTAAAATTATTTTTTATTTTTACCCAAGATTTATTTTATTTTTACTCTACAAAACTTTTTTTAAAAATTTCGAAAATGCAAATAAATTAAAACATAAAAGATAATAAGGTAAATTTTACACCTCTTTTCACACCTTCTGAATGACAAGAGCAGCAATTCCCAACGTTGGGAATTGCTAAAGTTGCAACTTTATTAATTTCAAAATAACTGTAAGTTTCAAGAATTAAAAATTAAAAAGTTGTTAATTTTATAATATAAAATGTAATGGGTAATAAAAAACTATTGGTAAGTAAAACTATTGTTAAAAAATCCTGTCGAATATAATGCTTACCCGGCATGTAAATATCCATAATAGTATATTAAAGTACTAGTTTTTTAGCGCACGAGTACAAGCAGTGAATTTTCTAAAGTACTAGTGCTCTAAAAACTTGTTATGAAACGAGTGCTTTATACATTTTTTTCTATTTTGCTCTAAAATTTAAAAAAACTGACATTTAAATTGATGACTGATTTTTCTTTCAAGTTGGCCTTACAGTTTTCGCCATGTTTAAAATTTTATAGTCATGTGTTCTCTTTTTCACCGCAACAACCAAGCCACAATTTTAAAACGATAAAAAATAATATTAAAACAAAATTTTATAGAAAATTAAAGTTTAAAGTGACGTTGACATTTGCACGGAAAACTTCAAGCGATAGACTTTTGTCTATTGCCAACCCAAAAGAAAAAAAGTAGAGACCTCTTATGGACATATAAGAACACGCAAAATGCGTGTGATTATGTGCTTATAAGAGTCGCAAAATAGAAAAACATATGATAAGGTACCCCAATTTACCATCTGTACTTACAAATGTCTTGAAAAACCACCCTAACTGCAGGAGTGCATTTTTTTTCAATAAACTAAGTATTTTATTTTACAAAGAATATTTTTCAGCACAGTCCATTAGACGAGTATCTATATTAAAATACCAGTGTAATCGACGTCGATACAGATTATATTGCTTGTGACAGCCGCGTTTCCATTCAATCTCCCCTTTTGAATATTATTAGTGAGTTCTCCCCTTGCATAATACCCTGTAAAAACCCCGCTGACATGGCACCCCCTATTCTTTAGGGCTGCGAACAAAAGAATCTCGATGTTATAGGCTCGAGGCACGGCCATCTTGTTGACATGTGTTATTTTAGACTTTATTGAGTAGAAAATGAAACTATGACGGATAATGGATGCACGAAGGCGGAATTATTAACTTTTAATTTGTATGTAAGCTCCCCAAGTGACGCCTAAATTAAATAAGCGAAAAGGGATTTAATTATAAACGCTTTTGATTATTTTACAAAATGACATAATTATTGTTTTTAGGTATGGTGTGATATTGTTTTTTAATGGAACATTGGAGGGGTTTAAATAAAGCAGACTCAGGAAGTTATGCTTCAGATTTCATACTACGAATATTATTTTGATTATAATTCATTATAATATTATTCAGAAAGAAATTAATCAATTTCTACACACATTAAAATAGTTATTTATCTACCAAGGGACTAAACTGGCGGTTTTAGTCCCTCTGCATAAGTGTTTCCTGAGCGAGGGTAGCGAGAAGAATAAAGAATAAAGAATAAAGAATTTATTGTCCTTAAGATCACATTTACAGGATATTGGACAAGTCACATTACAGTTTAGTAATAACATTATTTGTTTACAAATATTATGTATGAATAAAAAGTTAAATACTAATCTAAATTAAATTTTATTTAAATTAAATTTGAAATGGACTACCTAAAGTCCTTGCATCAAAATACACTATAAAAAACGTTATTAAGCAAATACTGCTTTAATTTTATTTTAAAAACTTTTATGCTGTCAATAGACTTTAAATCTCGTGGCAGTATATTGTACAACTTAGTTCCTAGATATTTAGGATTATTTTTAGTCAAGGCTAGTCTGTATTTCGGAACTACCAAATCTTGATTGCCCCTTGTATTGAAATTATGAATTGCGTCATTTCTAATGAGAGTATTTATATTGCTTTTAATATAAACTAAAATATTATAAATATACAGGCAAGGAAGAGGTAGTAGTCTAAGTTTTTTGAACAAATCTCTACATGAGGTACAACTTGACACGCCTTCTATGTTTCTTATAGCTTTTTTCTGCAGTTTAAAAACCCTGTCAAATTGACTGGAGCACCCCCAAAAATTAGACCGTACATTATTTTAGACACAAATATTGAATTGTAGTACATTATTAACACGTCTTTACTACAAATTTTATTAAGTCGGTATAGCGCATAACAAACAGAAGGAAGCTTTTCACATAGAAAATCAACATGAAAATTCCAATTTAGATTATTATCTATAACAACACCAAGAAATTTTGTGCTTTGTACCTGATGTATAGATTTGTTACCCGATTTTAATAGATATGAGCAGTTCGGAGTACTAACTTTAGTAGTGAAATTTACAAAAATAGTTTTATCTGAATTTAGATGCAATTTATTTTGTTTAAACCATATCATAAACTTTTTCAGCATTTCCTAATAAAATCTGAAAAATTATCAGCACTGGAGATAAAGTTGTTGTCATCAGAAAACATTACCAACAAATCATTGTCTATTATATGGAAGATCATTTATGAATAGCAAAAACAATAAAGGTCCAAGCACAGAACCTTGTGGTACACCTCTATTGATTAAAAGTTCGTCTGAGAAAATTCCATAAATATCGACTAGCTATTTCCTATCAAACAAATAAGATTTTAACCAATAATAAATTTCACCTCTAAAACCATACCTATATAATTTACGTAATAGTAATGAGTGATCAATTAAATCGAACGCCTTACTTAAATCTAGAAACAGGCCAACTACTTTTTCATTAGAATCTAGCAGATTATAAATTTTATCTAGAAAATGTAAAAGAGATGACTTAGTTGAAAACCCCTTTCTAAAACCATGTTGTGCTTTTTGTAATATTTTGTTTTTTGTTATAAAATTTATCATTTTATTGTAAACAATTCTTTCTAGGATCTTAGAAATAGCAGACAACAAAGAAACCAGTCTATAATTTCCTAAATCCGAAGTATCTTTTTTTTTGTGTATTGGAAGATTAGATCTGGATCCCATTGCTTATGTTCTTTGTTATTCCTTGACATTTTGTTCTCAAATAAAAATTAATTTAATCTTGAATTTAATCATTAAGCATTTTTCTACGAATACTATAGGAGCCATAATTTTGCCATTTGCAATTTAAACGATTTGTGCTGCCATTTAACGGGGAGAAGCTTTACATATTACAGGACCGATTTAGTTTGACTTTTGGCTTCACATAAAAGTAGATTTCTGTTTACCCCTGCAGATAGTGTCTTAGATACACTATCTGAAATTAGAAAACCATCCGAAATTAGGCGTCTTTCCTATAATAATTTCTGTGCCTGCGCCACTAGAAAATTTTTGAATCAACAAATTTTCTAAATATTTTCTTAATAAAAACAGTTGATAAAATCGAGCTGCTTGATGGAGCTTAGCTTGTCATTTTCTTCAAGACACACGATACAAAAACGATTAAACAGATAAGCAAAAAGGGTTTAAGAGCTTAAAACAGGGGCTTTTGTTTGTATATGCTTGCACGTCTAAAATCTATTAAGAAATAATTGGAGATGCAGCTTGTTTAATGCACTTTGAAAAGGTGTGGTTTACTTATCAGTTTTCAGCCATTGTATGGGTGTTAGCTTGATCTTATTAAGAATTGTACCCTTAGTCCAGTCAAATAGTAAATCTAAATAGCAATATATGTAGAGGGAGTGATATTTTAAAGGGTAGTAGTAGATGGTAACAGAACACTCCTGTTAGTTTTTCACCGCGATTTGCGTAAGGGGTGTCCGCTATCTTGAATTTTAGGGGTGAATTGCTTAATATGCATCTTACGAATAAAATGCATATATGCAATTTTGTTAGAAGGAAATTTTCAATAATTTTGGTTTGGATCATTTTTTTAATATATTAATAACAATTGAGTTAATTCAAAAACAGCCATGTTAGAGGTGAAATTGGTTTTTTCCAATTTTCAGCAAAATTATTTATCGGTTATAAGTAAACTTGTAGCTCTTGAAATTCTCTATAAGCTCCACAAATTATAAATTTCATAGGTACTTTGGTATGGTCACAGAGGGCGCAACTCGACTTTGAGCCCCCACTGTAACCGTTAAAAAATACTTATGAAAATGCATAATAAATAAAACTTATAGAGAATTTCAAGAGCTACAAGTTTGCTCATAACCTCCGATGAATAATTTGGCTGAAAAATAAAAAAAAACAACTTCACCCCAACAATGCCAATTTTTGAATATTTATAACTCGATTATTACTAATATATTAAAAAAATGATTGGAAATTTATTCGTTAACAAAATTAGTTATATGCATTATTTAGCGAGATAACTGCACTCACCCCTAAAATTCAAGATAGCGGACACCCCTTACGCAAATCACCGGTGAAAAACTAACAGGAGTGTTCTGTTACTATCCACTACTACCCTTTAAAGTATCAGCCCGTGTACATTTATTGCAATTTAACATAGAAATTTCTCTTTATTTGACTGGACTATCTATATAATAGTTTCCAGTAGCGTTTCCTGAAATTTTCTCTGTCATGATAAAATATGAGCAGTGTCGGCTTGGCACAGTTGTCCCCGAGCTCGCTTGGGTTAAAAAAAATTCGAACCAAAAGTTAAGGTTGGATCCTTGTAGTAATCGGTTTGGAGATAATATATCCACCAACAGCCAAATTCAGAAAATTCGCTTTTGGCAGATAATGGTAACTCTTCTTTGAAGAGGTACATCTTTTACACCAATGATAAATGAAAACTGTTCAAGTGTATTTAGTTAGTATTTTTGACGCAGATTCCAAATATCTTTTCAAAAGTAAGCTATCTATTTTTGTTACGGAGAAAAACATAAATAAAAAAATGGAAAATTGAAATTTAGGGTACTTTTAAGCATTTACTTTTATTTAATTTTAGTAAATATATGACTCTAAAGTATAAATGAAGAAAATCTGTTTCTTTAACTTGATAAAAATGCTAATTAGAACTTAATTTATTAACCATTTTAAATTTGGGAACCTTCAGAAAAATCGATTGATTTTGATTATATTTTATTTTGTTGAGTAGTGTGAAAATTGCAATCCTTCAAAGTTTGACTTTTTAAATCATTTTATGGAATAAGTAAATCAGTGGTTATAAAACGGTTTAGAACATTGAGTTCCTCCATCCGGCGGCGGTTCTAGGGAACCACGGCACTATGATACCAAATGTGTACTTGTTTGGGAATGATGCGAAACTCTCAACAAAATGAGGGTGCTAGGACACGAGGGTGTTGAAGGCAATGAGGCAGCAGACTCTCGTGCTAGAGAAGGGGCATGCACTCAATTTACTGGCCCTAAACTTTTAACAAAAGCGACCTGGTAAAGTCTAACAAAAAATGGGAAACCAAAATCATAGTTCGATATTGTAAAGACCAAAACTTAAGACAGGCCAAAATATTTATAAAATATGAACCTGAAAAACAAGAAAAGTGAACTCAGCATTCCGGAAATAAAAACCAGTCATTGCCCTCTAAGATAACGCTTAAAAATTGACACCTGCTGTATATGCTCAGAAGCACCAGAAAAGGCTGAACACATTATCTGCTTTTGCAAAGTCATTGTTTGCAAAAAGCTACTATATCGAACAGGTATATCCAAAATCTGCAGATATATCCCAAGTAGCCCCAAAAATACTTTTGGCCTTCTTGGGAAGACTAAAGTTATATGTAGATTAAATTATGAAGGGGATTCACAATAGATCTCATTGGTCGCAGTGACTTGAAAGGTACTATGTTGCCTCACAACCCCATTTGTATTGAATTGTATGATGTTTAAATATAACTTAATATTTTAAGGAGAGGCGTTCTTAGTAGTATCTGGCGAGCCTGCCTATTAAAATCTGTTCGAACCCACTATGTTAAGCAACAATACGAAAAATGTAATTTATTATTAATAATCGGTAAAATATAATACATACAGTTGTGTTTAACCATATTATAATTTTTTGTCTCCATTTTCCAATATCATTGCTGACTTTTGACTTATTTATGTGTATTTGTATACATTCTAAAGATGAATAAACGAATTGAATTGAATTTAAAATATAATACAAAACGAGGAAGCCGAGGAAACATTAGGGAAAATAAATATATATATCCCCAATGTCAGAACGTGTAGATTTAGTAAATAGTTAGAATATAAATTGAATATAAATGAATTACTAGTCTAATAAATTATCACAAATCAGTTAGTGATCACCGTTTTATTTCATCGTCTCTGATCAGCTGAAGGACTAGAAAGTCTTCTCCATCTTGCTTATTCAGAGAGTTACCTGATGTAAAATATAACTTACAAGTCTGGGTATATTGCTTGGATTTGTAATAATTATATTAAAAAAATAAAAAAAATACAGACAATAAAACGATTTTTTTTAAATAAAATTATTTAGCTTTAATTTGCAAAAACTACTGTGCCAAACAAAATATATTATTATTTTATAAGATGTTAAAATATAACACATAATAACTAACGTTAAATTATATTTAATAAAAAATGGAAAAAAATAAATTTAAATTAAAATTAAATATTTAATCCTATTGCAATACATGTACTAATAAATAAAAAAAACTTTAGACAATAGTCTATGCTGGCTACACATATTTTAAATCATTACTTAAAACAAAGATGGGGTTGTCAGAGTTTTATATAAATAAAACTTAACATATTGAGAACAACTGCTTTAAAAAAGGACACTACCCAACAGACCGTAATTTCATCAATGATACTGTAAAAATAGCAGTTACTTTTTCAGGTTCTTAAGTTCAGAAAAAAATAATATTTTTAACTGTTAGTAGCGTATATATTTAGTTAAAAACATGAAATTTATTCAGGTTTAGTCGAAAGTATTATATTTGCTAAAATGTAATAAATAAAAATGCTTAAAAGTGCCCTAAATTTCAATTTTACAATTTTTTAAGAACGTTTTTCTCTGTAAACAAAAATGATAGCTTAATTTTGAAAAGATATTTAAAATCTGCGTCAAAAATACTAACTAAATACACTTGAACAGTTTTCTATTATCATTGGTGTAAAAGATGTACCTCTTCAAAGAAGAGTTACCATTATCTGCCAAAAGCGAATTTTCTGGATTTGGCTGTTGGTGGATATATTATCTCCAAACCGATTACTACAAGGATCCAACCTTAACTTTTGGTTCGAATTTTTTTTAACCCAAGGGTTCTCGGGGACTACTGTGTTGGAATATGATGGCCTAGCGGGCAAAATGTCACATATGTACATACATTAAAAAATGGAATGGATTTAAAATTACAAAACAATACTTCTTTTCCACTGATTGTAACCAATATTTTTAATAAGAATGTCAATTTTCTAGTACAGCACAGTTTATTTTTTATTTAATGAACACATTTAATACAAAAATACAATTTTTAATATCCCAGGAAACCAAAAGACGTATTTTCGACGTCAATTATTGGGCACTAACTGAATTACATGAAGGCATATTATTTCTGATACAATTTTGATGACCTCAATATTTGACCAAAAACTGACACCGACTGTCGACGTACATGACGTCACAAATATGACCTAAAACTGGATAGTACGACGGGGAGGTCAACTGGTTTTCTGGGATGTAAAAAAGAAAAAAATACTGTACACTCAGAAAATGTCATTGTAATTTTAATACTAAATTTTTTTTGTAAATATATGTTTGTTATTTATATCGCCACCATTAGTATTTAATACTTTACTTGTGATATTAAATACCTACTGCAATGTGTGTATTGTATAGAAAATGATACCATACTAACATAGAGACGTTGCTGGTACATTTGGATCCCCACGCAACATGTGTTTATAAATACTGTAACATTTGGTAAATTATATCACATTTATAGTTTGGTATACCTTAATTTGTAGTTGTTGTGTTAATGATCTAGTTCAAAGTATGTTACAGTACTTAGTAAAATAACAATCGGTAAATAATAGTAAAATTTTGATTAGTAATAATACAGAGAATTGTAAAAGAGCATCGATTATTTTATCAGTGTGTAATTGTGTGTGGTTGCAATCTTTATATTATTACTAATCAACATTTTGGTATTATTACCGATTGTTAATTTTTCTGAATACTGTAACATACTTTAAATTAGATCAGTAATACAACCTAACAACAACTCAAAGTATACCATACTATAAGTGTGATATGCTTTACTAACATTCAGTATTAAAAAAACAACGAAATACATGTATTTTACACGGAAAAAAAAAATTATAGCTAGGAGCGCTATAACACACATACCAAGCAAATTATAATCGCTTATTATATAAATACAAGGCTTTCTCTTACAATTATGGCAGTCAGTGTAAAAATTTATATGAAATACTTTAATTGTTTAGTGAATAATAAAATATAACAAATAGTATGGCATTTATAGCTTAAATAGATTTAATTATTGTCCGTGCTAATAATTTTTATAATATAATAAAATTTCTGTAAATTTATAATAGTGCCTGTAATAAATATAATCGTGTCTGTAATATATATAATCGTTTCCAATTTATTTTTAACATTATTAGTTATTGTGTCCCTTATAATCTATAGCTTAAATCACTATAATTTGCCACTGTTACCAAATATCTTATAATGTATAGCGCAGAGCCCACTAATTTCTTTCCGTGTATCAGGTCTTTATCAAAGAGTCTTTAAGTACATTTCTATTGAAAAAGGTGACGATTTTGTTTTCCATACACGTTTCTCGTTACTCAATATAATTTAATGCCTCTTTACAAATCTAATTAAATCATGATATCTCCAGGGTACATCTAAATTGAATTACAGCTGGGCCCGTTGTTCAGTTCGGGCTTCGAAAAAAGGAATTTCCAGTGAATGGCGTAATTCGATTCCAACTCACAAATATAACGCGGTAAGTGTATCACAAAACCTTAGCTATTCTAAACTTGACAGCCCATAGGGTATGGATACAAAAGCAATTTTTATTTCGGTGAGAATGGTATAAAGAATTTGGTCTAGAAACTGCGTCATAGAATACTTATGTGTGGTACCACAATACGTATTAAAGGCGGATATGAATAATTGAAATTTATACACATTTAACTGAAAAGCTGAGCTTATTTTTACGTTTTCAGTAAAAATAAAATTGTCGGTCGGTTGGTCGGTCGGTGGTTTAGTTGGTTCGCCTGTCCGGAAATACTTGTAAGCAAGATAACCAAAAAACTCTCTTACTTAGGGGAACCTAATGATAAAATATGAAAAAAAACTGCAATATACAATAATCCGAGCAATTATCTAAAAGAAACGGATAAAAAATAAAAAAAAATCTTTTCGAGGTAAAAACCGTTCGAGGTAAAATATTTCGAGGTAATGTCCTTTCCAGGTAATGTCCATGCTATGTAATGTCCTTGCTAGGTACAATCTTGCTAATATAGGTCCTTAAGAGGTGATGTGGCAAAAAAAGTGGCAAAGTTACATTGAAGGGGGATAATACCACAGTAATGCATGATAATATCACTTGCACGCAGGCCAAATGCCCATTGTGCATACTACCTTCTGTGGACCACCGGCTTATAGTGACTTCCGAACTACTGTTTGTAAGGCATAGATGCAATTTTTGTCCAACAATTCTTTTTATAGAAATTGAACAAACTATTATTTCTGCCACCTAGTTTAATCTAAGGCAAGTAGATTCAAATTCAACAATTCAGGATAAGACCGCAAAGAGAGCATCCTTACTGTATAGTCGGCCACAATTCTCCATGTCACAAGGAGAGCAGCCATACTGTGTAGACCTGGGATCCTTTGCTAATGACCCTGAGATCATAATAGTCGGCCACAATTCTCCATGCCACAAAGAGAGCAGCCATAATGTACAGTCGGACACAAATCTCAATGTCCCATCGCATGAACTAAATAATTTGTCTTCCACCACGGGGACTCGAACCCCCGCTCTAGCTGTGACGAAGTAAATATCAAATGCTTAAACCGCCACGGCCACCACCTATCCAAAAGAGGTAATGTCCTTTCGAGGTAATTTTTTCGAGGTAAAGACTGTCTGTCTGTATATCAAATGTTTTGTGGGCACGATATCTTAAGAAAAAATAATTTGATTGATTTTAAATATTTAGAAAAAAATAATCTTGTTAAGGACACGAAACATTTTAAAATTGAAAAGAATTCCCTTAAAATTTTGGCCTCACATAACTTTCTTATTTTGCAAAATAAGAAAGTTAGGGGAGGCTAAACATAAAAAAAATAAATAGTGCAAGAAAAAATTAATCGTGGCAAACTTAAAAAAATAACATCCCCCCAAAAACAAAACCGTTATAACTTTTAAAAAATCAAACAAAAAATATAAATATAAGAAAAAGTGGGATCAAGGTGATTTTCTCAGAAAAAAAACTTTTATTAAGAGAACCAATCTCACTAAATTTGAAAAAATCCCCCCAAAAACAAGGAAGTTATAAAGGGCTCTACTTGTTAAAATTAAAAAATAGAAGAAAACGTGCAATCAACGTTATTTTTTTTAGTTAAAATTATATTTGTCAAAGTACCTTTGAAAAAACAAACCAATTCAAAACAAAAATAATAAATTCAATTGTTGTGGGCAAATGAGCTCATTATAAAGCCTGTTTATCTTCGTTTTTTTTTTCTCTTAATTTTACGCCGGACCTTTTACAACTTCGATTTTTTTTCTGTGTAAAGGCGTGAATCTAAGAGAAGGGCAGTCTGGCGAACCCCCGACTATACCGTATTGTACAATTCTAGAAGCTCAATTTTGTGTGGATGTCACTGAAGTACGTGACTAAAATGAGAATGGGGCCCGAAAGGAAATTGTTTTACGCCAGGCGACGGCCATTATTGTAATACCCGAGTACCTCATTTGCAAGCCATTCACTATCTTTGGCGATTTTTATACTGTTCGTAGTTATATAGCTGCAGCTGGAAGAATACCCATGCGTTTACTTTCAAATATCCATAAATAGTTATTTATGGTACTAGTGGGTAAATTAAAAAAAGAAAATTAACCTTAATTTAATTTATTAAAAATTTTAATGACATTTACAAGAAAATAATGTGACAAGTGACAGTTGAGTGGGTAAAATAATTATCCAATCAATAAAGTAAAAGCCACGCGGGGGTTATTATTGAGTTTATCTATTTAAAATAAAGCTGGTAATTGTCTTATTATCTGTATGTATTGGATACAAAATCTTATTCAACCCATCAAGGACTGATTCTTGAATTTTTTGTATAATATATGAAATATTTATGAGATATTAATATACTGGGTGTTTTTTTTAACCTGAATCTTTCAAATATCAAGTTTTTTGCAAAAGATTTTTTATTTTTTGAGGAATATTAAATAATAGTATAAAAATATATGTTTCTATTTAAACAAACAAAGTTGACCTTGAAATTACCTTGAAAACGTAAATAGCCTTAAAAAATAAATACGGCATTTTTTTCCCCCATTAAAATAAACAACTTTTGTCCGACATCTTTTTTTCTAAAATGCATATTTGGAAGTATCAGGTTAGTTGAAAAATTGTTTGTTTAGTTGGAAAATAGTTCGATTAATATTTTTATATAAATTTTATAATAACCAAAAGTTTTAATAAAAAGCAATAATTTACAAACAATAATTTAATTTTTATCTAATAATTTAATATTTTATAGTAAATTGTGTATTATTTCGTTGATTTAGCTAAAAATAATAGTATATTCTATAACTAGTATGGAATAGACAATATTCCGCGCGAGCGAAAAGTTTGTCATTCGAGCCTGCAGGCGAGTATGACGGTCCCGCGAGCGCGGAATGACTATTCCATACGTGTTGTAGACTATACTTTTTCTTCGACTGCAAATATGAATCACTGTATGGCTTTAAACTACGGACAATGTTAAAAACAATGTTTTTTTGTGACTCGACATTTTAAATGCAACAAAACACATATTTTTAAATAAAGCAATTAATGTTATTTTATAATTTTATCAAATCAGTACTTAAAAAAGATTTTTATTTAATTTTAGCACATATTTACAAATTAGAATGCAAAAGTTGAAGGTTATGTCAGATTGTTGTGACAGATGCCAGGTTTAAATATTTAATAATAGATGGAGCAGTTTTAATTTTTTGAACTAAATTGATAAAAAACTGGTTAAATATTAAGATAAAGTAATAAACTTTATGTAATTTTAACGCAAAACTTTAAATTGCATTAGATTATTCAATATTTCATGGTAAAATAAATATATTTTTGCTAATTTTGCTACAGTTTTCTTTACTTTTATAAACAAGAGATGGCACTACATGTGCTCATTCTAACACTTGATACGGAATATTCATACCGTATCTAGAGCTAGAATGGATTCATTCTGTTTGAAAAGTGTGTGTATTTGCTTACATTCTAAAGCAGTTGTAGAAAAAAATCCTTACTGTATGTGTCGTATACTGTCCTCCGCTTACGGAATGTGCTATATACATACCGTAATAGTTTTTTGTGCTATTTGATCAACATTCTAAGACAGACGTAGAAAAAAGCTCTTTTTTGGACTATAATGGTAAAATTTTGTTTTGTTACTCTTTACTACCGACTGTCAAGAGTATACGCTTTTAATGCGAAGCCATTTACAATCTTTAGGGCGATTTTTTTTTATTTTGCATTATGCAAAAATGTTTGAACGGTGCATCGAAAGAATACAGATCAAAATTAAAATTTTTAATCTCGATTCAGGATTTTTCTATAGGAAGAGAAACGTGCTGGGGATTACATTGACGTTTGCATTATGTAACAAGAAATTATGTATTTTTTTTTTATTTTATTTACCCAATGGGCAGAAGAAGAAAGTTATATTAAGGCAAAAAAAATCCAGATAGATTAACTTTTTTTTTATTTTTTGCACTTTTTGGACTTTTTGTTTGTCATCTGTAATACTGCATACTGCAAGATTAAAGCCAAGCTTTAAGCCAAAATAAAATAATTTATTATATTTTTCTTCTAACTTAAGATAATACATAACTTTATTTATGATAATAGATATATTATTCAGCAAATAATACATAATAGCAATTATTTAACATCCAGTACCTATACCATCTCCTAGTATTGTGGGGCTGGACTTTCTATCTTGGAATAATCAATAGTTGGAGAATAAAATTTGTATTGTTTCTTCCTGAATTCTTCATTGGGAATCTTTCCTTTCTCTTTCCATTGGACATCTGGGTTTTGGACAGCAATCCGACCAGTATAAATGAGGGCTCCTCCATATCCCAATGCGGTGAAAAAGAAAAGAGGAATTAGGGATTTGCGTCTTTTGAGGCTTTGGAGGGTTAATCCTTGCATCATTTTTATTATTATTATTTATCTGAGCTGGGAATCTTCTAAGTTTTTACAATGGAAAATTACAGTGCTTGATTGAAAGCAAATAATGACAATATGATGTAAATGACATTTTTGTTAGTTGAGTATTTACAAAAGTCTACAGTTTAGAGTGAAAAGTCTATACTAGCCCAAAATTTAATATAAACTCCGAGCGTTTCAAATTCATCGTCAATACAAAAATTATTTTGACGTTTAAAAAAAAATCCAAAAAAATATTAAAAAGCAAAAAGAAATTACAAGAAAAATCTTTAAAAAGGAAACTTAAGTATCAATCTACAACTGTTTTGTAAAAATTAAGCAATATAATACAGTACTAAATAACGGTTTCACAGTAAACGATGTGGAAATATTTTTTTGGCGAGTTAGCATAATACTGTTCATAATTTTATTTAAAAAACATAATTTAAGCCCAAGTAGGGTAAAATTTTATTTAAGTAGCATATTATAAATAAAAAAACTTACTTTTATTATAACTTCCACTTTTTAAAAACTTTCTATAATTATTTGTAAGACGTAACATAACAGTTATTTTAATCTAAATGTCAAAAATTATCAAACGCACAATGCGTAAGTAATAAAAATATTACTAAAAGTCATTTTTAAACCACTAATCATGGCTTCCTTGATCCTATTTGTTATTCAGATAGATAATGCACCGAGTTTAGCTTTAATGTGTTTAAAAATAAATTATTTTAACTTAAAAATATCCATTAAGTCCAGAGCATTTACGCATAATAAGCAAAATAAGGACCAAAAATATTGCCAACATTCAGAAAAATAGACTACCTAGAAAACTTGCTGCTGCCGAAGAAAATGGCGTTTACACGAGAGTTAAATACAGTTTCAATAAATACGGTAGTTTGTTCTTGTATGTTGTGAAGTGGTTTTTTCCTAATAAATTATAACTTACTCAGTTAGGTTGGCCATACAATCTTCTATCGTATTTAAAGTATACACGAGCGGAGAATATACTTAACCACGTATCACTTTATTCGGGAGCGGGTATTCGCTTTGGAAACAGAATAAAACGATTTCTTCTTAACTTAAGAATAATATATTAAATAAATGTGAATAAATTCTTCAAGAACCTGCAAGGTCAATTATTACTTCTAATTCCTAAATTAAAACATTCTATATTTGAAATCCTAACTATTCACAATCATTTTCAAAGCTCAATTTATTCTCCACAATTTTCTTAGTGTAAATATTAAAACTGGTTCGTATAAGTCATTTAAATAATTTTACAGAATATTTTTCAAAGTTCATTAATATTCGTCAAAATTTCTATCAGTGTTCATACTAACAATATTTATAAGTTTACATTATTATTTTTAAGTCTGATATTACAAGTCTTAAAATTAAAAAACTATTTTTAATTCAAGAATAATTCTCAAAATTATTTCTCACATAAACTACATTTTCACTTTTGAAATTGACATGGAGACACTCTAAGTAAAACTGAATAAATATGAATTTTTTCATGAGTTTATATACATGATAAGTAGGTCAAAATTTATTGACAAGGCTTTTAGAGCAAAATATAAAGACACCGACTATATTTACTTACCCCGACAAAAGAGTTCCAGTCTCATCAATTTTCAAGCTAATTACTATTCCTGATATCTGAAACAATCATTTTAACCATAAATTAAATTTGTTATAAACTTAGATCTATGAGTCAACTTTTAAGTTATACCGACAAGGGTCACCGAAAAAGGGTCCGATCTAATGTAGAACGAACCGGACTTTGCCGAAGCAAATCTCGTGAAGGCAAAATGTATTTGCGCTATGATTAAAGCAATATTATTTAAAAAAATTTAAAACCATATAAAATATGCGGATCATGACATGTATAAACATAGTATATGTCGAAAATTTCTACCAGAAGTGTTTTAAATTTAAACAATATTCCAAGGCTTTATTGCATTTTAGCCTTCTTCTTGCTCACCCTACTAAGTACCAAAAATATAACACTAACTGTATATTAAATATTCATTAAAATATTTCAACCCTTTTCTTTCCATTGTAGCAAAATAAATTGAACCCTTAAATTCCCTTCTTGAGCAAACTAAAGTATCATAAGTGTAACTCAGTTACGAGTCTATTACACTTGAAAATAATAACATTATTTTAATGGATCAATACGAAGTCTTTTTATTATAGTTTCTACTCCGTTCCCTTTTCACACCAAAATATATTCAGTCAAGTATGGCTAAATTTTACGTGGAACAACAATGGCGTACGGTTCTTTACCAATTGCGATCACATAATTGATGGGTGTGATGTAAGTGAAACAGTGGTGGAGAGAAAAAAATTTATAATTTTTGTTTTCTCCCAATAAGTTAGAAAAAGTGAAAATGGGTTCGAGTTGCACCATTTTTTGTATATTTTTCAGATATTTTCCCTTTTCTACATGGTAAAGGGATTGCCAAAGCAACCTTATACTTACAGATCCCTAAAACCAATGTTAAAAACAGACATCTGGTGGTGATACATGTTTCCATATTGTATCACCAGCGAAAAAAACTTTCTTTTTTTTCACAAAAATGGTGCTAAACTAGAATGCTTGATTTTTATGTGTTTTTAACCAGTTTAAGTATTTTTTTAAGGTAAAAAGAAATAAATTATGGAAAAAAGTTCTAGTAGTGAAAAAATATAAATCAGGGCAAAGAAGGTTATTATAGTCCCAGGTCAATTATATCCCTCGAAGCTGGGCTTCTCGAGATATGATAACATTTCGAAATTTTCCCACTGTGACTACAAGTACAAGTAAACATAAAATAAAGCATTATAATGCAGTGCTCAAGTTAAAATAACACTGGTTTATAATTTAATTTCGAAAATTTGATTTTATGTATCACCAGCTCATATCAGATAATGTAAAATTTTATTTTAATAGTACATGAATAGAAAAAAAAAATTATAATTTTAAACAAACTTTCACTTTTTAAAAACATTTTCTTATAATTATTTGTAAGACGTAAAATGGTAGTCAATTTAATCTAAATGCCGAAAATTAAATAACCCAAAACAAATCACTAATCATAGTAGTCGGAGACCTGGTGTATTTTATATATATTACTTAAAGAGCATTAAAATGAAGGTTTTTCCATATTCTAGGCTCCGGATCCGGTTCCTTTGGGTGCTATAAGTTTAAAAAGCTCTGAAAATGAGTTACCAAAAAATCATTTTTTAACTCCCCTATTGAAAATGACGGGTCTGCGCGGGTATAAATGTTGCATAGACCGGACTTGAGTGGGTGAATTTCATCCGCTCATGTCCGGTTTTTGCACCATTTATACCCGCCCAAACCCGTCATTTTCAGCAGGGTCGCCTTGTCATATTACATTTATAACATTCAGATTAAGCTATTTTCATAGCTAAGGTGTAAGAACCGTCTTTAAAAAGTGCCTTTGACGTATGTGATACTCAATTTTTTAAAGAAATGAGAATTCATGAAATGACATTTTGATTAAATGAAAATTCAGTCGACTTTATAGTATTGACATATGTCAAATGAACTTTTTAAAGTCTGTTTTTACTCCCTTGGCCTGCTGAATAAAACTGTGAAAATAGACTAATCTAAATTGTTTGTTTGTTGTTTGTTTGTTTTTTACCTCGTACTATTCTACTTAATTAAGCATCCCCTAAGTCCAGGACTTGTGTGGGCTAGTAGTAGAGGGAACCACCGGCTTTAATTGACTTTCGAACCAATATATCTAGGGAGTACGCCTTCGCCAAATTTCAATTATTAATTAACTGAAAAAGGCAATCGGCGCCAGTGAGGTTTGAACTCACGATCATGAGATCAGTGTCAGGCTATATCGATGGCATTGACCGCTGAGCTAAATGTAATAAATGTTATGGATTTAACTAGGTAAGGGAACGTTCAAGTATTACGTAACGCAAATTTTCATCATTTTGGACTTTTTTTTTTCGTATAACCCACTTCACCACCTTTTTGTGTCTTCTAGCACCCAAGTGAGTCCGATCCAGGACCTGGCGATTTGAAAATAGCTTAATTTGAATGTACTTTAAAACATATATAAAATACAGATAATGAAATAAAAATGGTCATCAGTTCTTAGACTATAGCTGCCTTGATCCAACTTTTTACTCAGATTCTGCGTCGAGTTTATCTCTGATTTTTAAACTTAATTTCGCCGTCACTGCCATAATTTGTCCTCAAATTAAAAGTATAACATGTGTATTTAACGAGGGACAACTAAGGCCGTTATACTGACGACACCCCTCTAGCTTTGGGAGCCAATCAGCCCATATTGAGGCCCGCCCTTGACTTTATCAGAAGGGTGCTTTTTATTGTGCGGACCACATGCTGCTCTCCTGATATGGGTCCTGAACTGGAGGGGCTCCATTGTGTAATCGAAGATGTATCATACATATATTACAGTATATATTTTATAATTTGAGAACTGTTATTAGAAAAAAATACGGTTGGGTACCTATTATAATTTATATAGCTAGTACATTTTAATAATTATTAAAATGTTCTAGCTATATAAATTATAATATATACCAAATACTACCCGACCAAAAAAAAAAATTTTTTACGGGTGGAAAATCCGTTATTAAAATCTAGCGAAAAGTAAAAAAATAGTATATTTTGCACCTAGTATGCGAAAAAGTCTTTAGTGTTCTAGACTGAAGTTTTTTTGCTGAGACGGAGTCGAGGCACTCCAAATATCAGTTAAACATAAAGTTTAAAAATTATTTTGACATAGCTGTCAGTTTGACAAATAAGTTAAAAAAAGTTAGTAGTTGTCTAAAAAATTTTTCATTAATAATCTAATAATCTTTATTGGTGCTAGCACAATTACAAAATCGTTTACACAAGTCAAAGCGTCAATGAATAAAAAAAATAAGTTAAAAAAAAGGTTTTTAAAAAATCACAAAAAGCCTTACAATTCCCCTAGTTCCTGAGGCACCACCTTCTGCAGAAACTCTTCTGGTCTGTAAAAGGGCTGAGAAAGTAGCCATATTTTGATCCAGGTTTTATATGGGCTCAAAGGCAAATCTTTAATATTTTTTGGTAAGTGATTGTAATAGGCAATGCCATAGTAGTTTGTGCCATTTCTACTGGAGCAAAGCCTCAGAAATTCAATTCTTATTTTATTTTGACCGTCGTCAATAAACAATGCTTAACAACGGTCAATAATAAATGAGTTCACTGATTTTATTGGTTGCCAAGGTAAACAAGCCTTGACAACGGTAGATAATATGTAAGCTAGCACTTAATTAGGTAGTAGAAAATAGTATATTATTTACCAAGTGAGAGAAGTTTAACATTTTTGACCTGCGTCAAATTGCGGGATGAGCGCGCCAGCGCGAAGCCCGCAAGACGCGGTCTAAAATGTTAAATCTTCACTCACGTGGAAAATATAGTATTTTTTTCACTACCAGTACAATTAATTAGCTATTTATTTATTTATTTTACTAATATTTAATGAAAAAGCTTATAAATTTAAAATATTACGCTGGCCGTTCGCGGCCATTAAAAAAACAAATGAATAACTTGACATTTCTGGCAGAAATTTTCTTGTGATCTGCTAAAATTATTAAGTTAGAAAATGTTTCCGTGTTAAGTGTAATAAAATATATAAAAATAGAAAGTGAAATGTAAAGTGATGATTCTGGTACTCCCCCAGAAATAATGGGGCAGGCGAAAACTGTGAGGGAGAATCTATTGTCTCAAAAATCAATATATGGGGGTTGTACCTCTAGTAATCTATGATCCTTATGGTAATATATGGATTGTATAATCTATGATTGAATATGATGGACCAATGATTTTCACTTTTCGAAGTGTGTTTTTGTAAAACATGTTTTTAGGTACTAATTTAGTTAATATTTTTTAATTTATCATGCAATAAATAAATTTGGTGCCTAAAGACACTTGTAAATAGCAATGTGAATTAATAATTAAGTGAAACGTCAGATGCCAAAACAGCTGAATAAAAATTCATTATTAACCATGGTGCAATTTCATTATTTTTAGAACCTCTGACGTCATAGGTAGAGAAATGATATTTCTACCAATGAAAAGAACAGTAATAAAGATGTGCTTTTAGGCTGGTAGTGAAAAAAATACATTTTCGGCTTAAGAATGTCATGAAACGTCGAGAAAATATTAAAAAAGTGGGTATTAACAAAATGTCTGTCTGCCTGTCTGTCGGTCTGTATGTAAACCTTATTAATTTTTAACGAAATGTCGGATTTAAAAAATTCTTTCTCCAAACTATTCAGGACCTTTTCTATTTCATCACATCAAATGTGGTTAACATTAGCGTAGGGCAAGGGGGTAAAATGAACAAAAACTTAAATTTTTAGCGATATCTCACTTATTATTTATAGTAGGGCAATTTTTTTACATTAATGAAAATAATATTTATTTCCTTACAAAAACATACATAGTCATTTTTATCGTAGGACTATTAGTTTCCGAGATATAGGCATTTTATTAAATTTGATATATTTTTACATTTTTAATTAGATGTCATTTTTGACAGTAGTAAAATTTCAATTTTTTTTTTTTTTATAAATTTCTGATAATGGTGCGGCCAGAAAAACAATCCGATAAAGCAACAAAGAAAAAACAAAAGGAAATGGTCCAAAAATCCAGGCAAAGTTAAATCAATTTGATATCTAATTTTATAAACTTCCTCATTCCACCAGTCTAGAAAAAGTACCCGTTTCATATTTTATATTTTAATTTAAAATATCACTTTTTTAATAATTTTTAACATAGTTGCAATTTTGGCGAAGGCGCAAACGTTTAAGTCTAATGACCATTTTCTTTTTATTATTATCTCCCGGCTGTATTTTATATATACTGTGTTTGCATTATTTTGGCATTAAATAAAGGGGATGATCCTACATCACAAAATAATAAATAAAACAACATAAGAGGTCCAGAAACGACCCTTTAAAGTTGTACTATTGTTTGTCTGTTTAACCTCGTACTATTCTACTTAATTAAGCATCCTCTAAGTCCAGGAATTTTTTGGGCTAGTAGTAGAGGGAACCACCAGCTTTAACTGACTTTTGAACCAGTTTATAGGGAGTGTCCGCTTCACTTATCGCCTTCGTCAAATTTCAATTATTAATTAACTAAAAAAGGCAAATCGGCGCCAGTGAGACTCGAACTTACGCTAGCCCGCCTCCCATAAAAATAAGGTTTTTAATTAATAACTCTTGTACCCTTTGAGCTAGAGCGACGAGGTTTTGCATGTATACTGGCATTAATAAGAACAATTAGTTTATGTTAATTTATTTTTTTTAAATCTATCCAGAGGCGTGCCTAGACGGACTAAATGTGTGAGGCTTAACACATCTTTGCCCCAAACTTTTTTATGTGTATTTTTTTTGTTTTTTTTTGTAAAAAATATAGGTTCCTTCAGTAAAATTTCATAAAAAAATGTAATATAGTGTAATACTGTAATGGGAGGCACAGTGGGCTAGCGCGTGTAAATAGCAAGCTGACTAGCATGAGTTCGATTCTCACTGGCGCCGCGGCGCGCCGGTTGCCTTTTTCAGATTAATAATTGACATTAGGTGAAGGCGATAAGTGAAATGGACACTCCCTATAAACTGGTTAGAAAGTCAGTATAAGCCGGTGGTTCCCTCTACTACTAGCCGACACAAGTTCTGGACTGCTTAATTAAGTAGAATAGTACGAGGTTAAACAAAAAAACAAACAGCAGGAGCAACCGTTAAAAAAAAATTCAACTAAAGAGAAAGTAACATTTTGTGCCACCAAAAACACTTTTTAAAAGGCTATTACTCCTTTAATATAAAATTTAGTTGTTTCGGTGAAGAATACCCAGACAGCACATAATATCCTTCCAGGATCTGGATACAGGCGGACATTTGGATGTCCATTGGACATCTAATGGCAATCCAGGCTATCCACTGGATATACTCTATATCCAGAAAGTATATCCCCTGGATATCTAATAGTTAAGTCAAAAAAATTTCCTTTATCTAATAGTTATCATGTGCTCTCTGGGTACTTCTTTGCTTAGTTTTAAATGAAGAATCGCCTTGCAGCATTAAAATTTTATTTTATTATATAAAAGGATATTTGATTTACTATTGGCATTTTGCATTCCTTTTTATCAGTGTAGAAACTTCATCTCAGTTCCGCAAAGCGATAAAGTTCAAATGTTCGTCTGACATTCGCATTAGTTTCTGTTATTAATCCGATTCTCGAAGCGGCTCTAAACTAGAGCCTCTAATTAGATTCATTTAGTGATGGGATGAATGGTGACCTGCAGGTCGATTTTTATTACAGATGTCCGCTTTTAAATGTTTTAATTTGATGCGAACAAAAAATACTGCTGGAAACGTACCGTGTTAAAAAGATTTAAATAAAAAATCCTTCAGCCTTAGAAAAAATTAAAAAGCTTAAGAAACAAACCTTTTTAAAAAATGGCTGTGAGCGTCCTCTAGATTCTTTTCAAAAATTCTCAAAAATTTGAGGGATGATACTCTTACCCATGTAAACAAATTTAAGGGGTGAGACCTCCAAAATTTTCAATTTGAAATTTTGGTGGGTCACCCTAATATAGTATATACTATTTACAGCGCCTGCGCTAGAATATTATTATACAGTAGTTTTCAAAAAATTTCAAAAATCGTCCTAGACAAAAAATTTTTTTTCAATTTTTTTTTTTTTGTAAAAAATATCTTATTTAAAAAAAAATTGTTTAATTTTTTTTATTTTTTTATGTTTTTTTTTTTGTTTTCCGCAAAAAAATAATTCTTTTTTTATTTCTTTTTTTATTTTTTTTACGTATTTGTTAAAATGCAATATATCATTTACCGTGAATAGTATATAATGGAATTCGTAGCATTACATATCTTCACGGCTTGTTTTATCTTGCTCTGCAGCCGTAAATTAGATTTTCTAAACAACTATTAACTAAGATGACATCTTAATATAGACTTTTTAATTCCATATAATTTAAAGGTACAAAAATAAGAGATTAAGCATTTTGTTGTGATCGGTGGTGGTCACTGACCACTTATAATCAATTCTGTTTTCTTCTGCTCTTACCATTTTAATAACGTTAATCCCTTGTTAAGCAGGCGCCGAGACAGGCACCTAACTCCTACGACTTTTAGCTTCGCCACATATAGAGAATGGCTGGAAGATGACAACACCATCGCACAGATGGGTATTTGGCTGATCTAGCAGGCCAAAAGTCGGATGTACAATCCGAAGGGATTTTTCCGGATGAAGTTCCAAAAAAAAAAAAAACGTAAATGATACTGGTTCATATAGACCAATTTCTATAGTCCCTAGTTTATCAAAGGTATTTGAAAGAACAATCTGATCAAATTTGCACTTACTTTGTTGATTTGAATCTTTTCACAAAGGATCAATTTGGTTTCCGAAAGGGAAAATCAACGATCCTTAAGTTTGTCAACTTGATCACTGACTCCTCTGAAAACAAAAAATTTAACTTTGCCACATTACTGGACCTAACAAAGGCCTTCGACTGTGTGTCCCACGAGATTTTAATTAAAAAACTTTATTACTGCAATGTTTGTCCCATCAGTATTAAACTTATAAGCTTTTACCTTTTCAAGAGGTCCCAGCAAGTTCGTTTTAACAATTCAACATCTAGTAACAGATCTATAGAGTGTGGGGTGCCTCAGGGGTCTATCCTGGGCCCTTTACTTTTCCTGATCTTTATCAACGACCTTCCAGGTTTTATGTCTGATGCAAATATCACGCTATTTGCAGATGATACTAGTTTTCTGGTTGAAAGTGATACCTTCGCTCAGGAATTAATTAAAATGCAGGCCACACAGTCAAGGGCCTCTGTTTGGTTTCTTAATAATAAATTATGTTTAAATTAAAATAAAACAGTTGAAATGGTCTTTACACTACGAAACTTGAATGATCATAACTTTAAGGATAGTACAAAATTCTTAGGTCTCCATATTGATTCCAAATTAAATGGAATAACCATGGCAATGCTTTAGCCAAAAAGCTTTGTAAGAATATTTATATGATTTTATTTCAGTATCACAGCCAGTATTAAGAAATGCCTATTTTGCGCTGTTTCAATCCAGCCTAAGCTATGGTATTTTGGCATGGGGGCACTCCCCTTGTAGGATAAAAATTTTTAGACCTATTATTCACGGCCGTGGATAAAAGATTATTATAGTCTCAGGTACAATATCGACACTCCCATGCAACAAGGACATAACTCAAGTTAGACCCGTTTTGAGTTATACTCATAGGTAAACGCATTGAAAAAAGACACACATGGTGGTACTACTCAGATTTCTCCACAAGCTATTTTAACCAAACGTTTACCTAAAAACACTAAAATAAGAAATTCTAAACTTAAATATTATGAGAAACAAACAATAAATAAACAATAAATACTTATACAGTTAAATAGAGAATTTTATATGCTTTCAAATGATGTATCACATGGCTTCCTTTTCCAGTTCAATAACAAAAAAATATATTTTAGAAATTTAGCTGTCATGAAAAATGACAATATATGAGTTACGGCTTTGTTGCTTGGGGGAATCGATATATCCCTCAAAGCTGCGCTTCTCGAGATATAATGGATCCTTATCTATAATAAGATACTCATATACTTTGGTATTTTATAATCTATTAATTTAATGCTCTAATTTTTCCATAATTTTGATCCTTTTTCGAAAAAAATAAAAAATAAAAAAAATGCTTATTTAGCGCAGGTACTCCAAAACTTTGTGTTACTTTAAATTCAGTTTTTCAATACGAAAAAAATTAAAGTTATATCTTTATGAATGATGCAATTTGTTGAATAGCCCATTCAGAATAGTTACAAAATTACAGATTAAAACCCAAAATCTGAATATTCTCATAGCGTGGTAGGCATTCGAAATATTTCATAGTTTTCTGGTCACGTCTCCCCAAGCCGGACATGCATTTGTATTATTACATATAGGATGTGACGTCACGCGCTTCTCGTGGAATTGGCTTAAATATCATCCCACAAAGCAGTCATCATCCATGTCTAAATATTGTTCAAATGGCTAATCGTCCGTACTTAATAGCACAACGGATCCGCGTTCGAATTGCTGATTCACGGTCTCTAACGAGAAGGTGTTGTATCACACGGTCTTGTATGTTTTATGTTTTTTCTTTACATTTTTTTAACGATAAGTTTATACTGTTGTTGGTAATACTGGCTGGGTATCATTAATTGAACTTTATTTCCGTTGGATGATTTATAAATAATTATAATTTAAATATACCCAGACTCCTCGGCGTGCAACTTAACTTAATTTCCCGCTTTGTTAGTAGAGATAGAAAACTGAATTTATTTTTGTTTTGTAGAGGAATTTTTAAGCTTTAAAACGATGTTAATGCAAAAATATTTCCCTTAACACGTTCGCTGCCGGTTGTAATTTGTATACACTATATTTAGTGCCCCCAAAGCTAGCAAATGACTCCACGTATGCGTCATCGGCAGTGAACTTGTTAAAATGTTTTTACTTATACAACGTTTATTTTTATAATTTGTTAAATTATTTTTTATATTTCCCAAAATATTTTGTAGTATTCTAGATTTTATTACTTATACGTTGGGGAACGTTCAAGTATTAGGTAACGCAAATTTTGATCATTTTGGAATATAACGCTATTTTCCCATACCATTAACATGGGCGTAACACGAACGTTCCCTTGAGAAAATAATATTTGAAAATCCATTTTATGTGTATATATTATTTACTCCAACTTTGTTTTAGTTATTGATTAATGGACTGTCGCCTATTTAGATTAGATAAAGAAAGAAGTTCTACAGAAAGAGATAAAAGTATAATTATTAATGTTTTAAAATAAAATTAAGCATATTTTAGGAAAAAATAACATTTTAGATTATATTTTAAATTACATTAAGGTAAGATATTTGTTTTTTTTTAAGTTAAAATCAATTTTTTTTTTAATTTTTATAACACAACTATGTGTACAGTAGGTCTAAAGTTTCCTAGGGAACTTATGACCTACTCCTTAATTTGACAGTCATTGATAATACCCCGTTGTGTGTGAAGATTTTGTACTTGTTTTTGTGTTTAATAAACTGTTTTATGTATTCTTTAATAATTTTGCATAAAATGCACATCTTTTGTTGCACTGTGATAAAATTCAAATATAATATTTTTATGGAATTTTCTTTTTGGGTTGGTATTGAAGACCTAAATTTATGTTGCCTAACGTATTGGACTGCTGTCCATTTAGAAAAAATAAGTATGAACAACCCCAAATTATAGTTCCTTAAAATAATTTTCTAATGTATTTTATTTTAACGCAGGTATTATTATATTAAAATACAAACATCCGATAACATCTAAAACTAATCCAACCAAAATGCCAAAACCTATGTTAACCTACCTATAATGAATTAAATATGCCATACAGACTAGTAATTTAACTAGGTATAAGCTACTGCTCAAAATCACTTTATATTGTTTTTTGATTGGTTAGATAAGAAATGGACGCCTATCTATAAATTGCTTCACAATTTAAAGGAAATCTAGAAGTTTAATAAAAATATCCTTTGAATGTATTATAAATGGCCTTTTATTAAAAAGATACCTGTTTAACACAAGAATAATATATTTCAACCTTAAAAATAGGATATTAAAGTACTAGTTTCATAACATACGTTTTTAGCGCACGAGTACAAGTTTAGAAAACGAGCCGCTTGCTGCGAGTTTTCTAAAGTACTAGTGCGTTAAAAACGTGTTATGAAACGAGTGCTTTATACAATTTTTTCTATTTTGCTCTAAAATTTAAAAAAACTTACATTTAAATTGATGACTGATTTAGGGATTTTTGTTTTGGATTGGCATTACAGTTTACACCATGTTTAAAATTCTAAGAACAAATGATATTTCGATATATTTTATAGTCAGCTCTTCTCTTTTTTACTGCAATTAACCAAGCCACAATTTTAACATGGTAAAAATAACCTAAACACAAAATTTTGTAGAAAATTCAACTTTTAAGCGACATTGACATCTGCACGGAAAACGTCAAGCGATAGGCCAGGTCTGTTGCCAACCCAAAAGAACAAAAAGTACAGACCTCTTATGGGCCTATAAGAACACGCAAAATGCGTGTGATTATGAGCTTATAAGAGTCGCAAAATAGAAAAAGTAGATAAACAGCTATGAAACTGTAGGCAATAGTTTTTAATTTATAACGTAATATTATTATTATTATTATTACTTATTACATAAGAATACAAATCATCAGCTCTATTGAGCTTGTGGATGTACATTGTACAAGATAAGACAAGAAATTAACATGTGGTTTATAGATAAAAACGCAAAGAAAACATATTAATTTATTATTCCATCAATCCATTTTCTAATCATAAAAAAACATTATTTTATTTAAAAGTTATTGTAATAATGTTAATTAAGCTAGGCTTTCCGTTTATAAATACGGATTTTGGAATAGAATTCCACAATAATTATGCCATTAGTACCAGTTTTGTAGTTTTTTATTAATATTTTTTGAATGGCGTTTGAATTTTGAAGTAAATTATTTGAAATAAGTCAAAATGTATGGAGAGAAATATTGAAATATTAGTTATTTTTAATTTAAAATATTGTTTTTTTACGGGCCAATTCTTAAACTGGGAATATTTCGACTAAAGAAAGTTTAAGTTAAAAATGCTGCTTGGTGGACCATCAATATAATCCAAGTTTAAACCATCTTTGGTGCAAATGGCTCTTAGACAAAAAGGCAATATTTAATCCGAGGACCATGGTCCTCCTTAAATTTTCAAACGAATTGTATCCAGCTCTTTAATATTCAGGGTTCTTAAATATTTTATTTTGGAGACTTGTATATATTTTATTGACAGACAAAGCTACATTTTTTGTTATCTAAGTCCATTATATTTTTGATATAACGCTATTCCATGCATGTTTATTACAAATCCTAGATATTTATAAAACAAAATCATCTATAGGGCTTGTCCATAAATATCATATTTTTTTATGATACATTTAGACTCGCATTTAGACTTCCCCCGATGTTTTTATAAAAATCTGAAAATTATGCAGCTTAAGACAACATTTTCGAAATATGTGACAGACTGTGAAGTTACGAAGAGTAGCATCTAAGAGAATAAGACGGCCCCACGTACGACTAAAAAAAGGAGCTTTTAATTCTGAATGGCGTCTACACTTCCACTTGAGACTCGGTGACGTGTTATTATATTGTTACAAACTGACAAAGAGGTTTCGGTCCCTGATTTGTAAGTGTTTCGGAGGAAATGTGATATTATCTGGTGAGTTCAGGTAAATTTGGTATAAATAAGAAATGACACAAATTCCTAAAATTGGATTATTTGTAAATATCTATAAAATAATGAAAAAATCTTGCTATTAAGAACACTTTAATAAAAAACTAAATATATATGAACAGTTCCAACGTTTCGAAGGTAATATGTCCCTTCTTCTTCAGGGTAAAAATTAAAAATAGAAATAAAAAATTATATAAATTTAAAATCTAATTGTCAAAAAACTGATAGATGAAAATTAATTAAAATAGGTAAAGGTGTATAGATGTATAAGTGTATAAAGTATAGGTATAAGTGTTTAGTTAAGATATGTAAATAAGTAAAAAATTAAGATAATATCTTAATTTTCACATATTATGTGAATAAGTAAAAAACCAATTGACAAAAAATAAATAAAAATATAGAAAATTCATTATTTAATAATATTTAAGTATATTTTACTGAATATTGGGTGTCTGTCCTATAATTTACCGTATTATTATTAATTTTGATATTTATCATTTCCAAAAAATTCCTTTTAAATCTATTTTTTTTTTCCTATCCAAAATTTCTACATTTTCAAAATCAAAAAGTGTTCTTAATAGCAAGATTTTTTCATTATTTTATATAAAAAGAACAAGAAATATTATAATTAATATCTATAAATATAACAGAAGAGTAAATTAAAAAAAAAATAGTAGGTGGGTACCTATATCGCATAAAGTGTATGGAAAGTTACTTATTTAGCATGAGCGAATGTTATGCAAGAGCCGCGCAGCAGCAGGTTCACGACCTCAACAAAAATATGATTAAATTTAAATTGGGGACTTCAGGTTAACAAAACTTTTGCTCACTCTTATCAAATATTAAATTTTGTTATTCGTAATTTAAAAAGATCTACTCCCGAAGTTCGTTCCATAGCTTATTTAACATATGTTAGACCTTGCTTGGAGTATTGTTCTTCAATTTGGAATCCAACGCTCACTGCTTTAATTAATGAACTAGAAGGAGTGCAGAGAAAAGCTGCCCGATGGGTACATTTAAATTTTTCCAGATCTTTTAGCCCATCACTTCCAAATTTTTTTTTATCCCTGCCTAAAATTTTAATAACCAAAAAAAAAGCTAATCCCCTACAATTTTTTTGTATTTTACCCCTGCCAGAAATATTGATGACTATAAAAAAGGTCCTCACCTTTGAAGAAATCCTTAATATAATAAAAATAAATATATTTTTCCTTAATTTAAATATTTATTTAAAAAAATGTTCAGAATTCTAGGCGAGTAAATTTAGGTATTACTTTCGACAGTGTATTTACATAATAATTACTTTTATATTAGATGTTTCTTTAACCTCGTACTATTCTATTTAATTAAGCATCCTCTAAATCCAGGACTTGTGTGGGCTAGTAGTAGAGGGAACCACCTGCTTATACTGCCCTTCGAAACAGTTTATAGGAGTGTCCGTTTCACCTATCGCCTTTGACAAATTTTAATTATTAATTAACTAAAAAAGGCAAATCGGCGCCAGTGAGAATTGAACTCACGCTAGTTAACTTGCTATGTACATGCGCTAGCCACTACGCTATGCGTCCCATTTATGGGATAAAATTTAATAATGGTATAAATTGGTTTAATAATTATAAATTAAAAAAAAAATATATTAAAAAAAGAAAAAATTGTCATAGTTATTCTTCATATTGTAATAAAGGATGAAATCCAAGAGGGTTGTACATACAGTTGATTAGCAACAATTTTATTATTCTTAGAGGGACCGTCGTTATTATTTATAGGACCGTCGTTTGGACCGTTGTTCTTAGCAAAGGGACCAAATTTTCTCAATTTAAAAATAAAATTAATATTTTTAATATAATATTTTTTATATTTCTCACTCCCCTTTTCATCCAATTGGCTTTCTCTAACCTTAATTTTAGGCATTATATTGTTTTTTTGAGTTTGGAATATATTTATTTCTTTATTATGCAAGAGTTTTAGAAAGAACAATGTTAACACAGTAAAAATTTGCATAATTTTTCAAATATGTAACGACGTTCCGTATTTTTGCAACAACGGTTCCTTTTCGTGGGGACCGTCGTTACAAGGGACCGTGTTGCGTTTAGACACAATTAGTGGGATTTGGATCAAGGTCTTTGAGATCAGTTCCTGCAAATTTGAGGTTAGGTATTGTATATGTTATTGTACAAATCTAAAATGTTTAGTCTGAGATATAATTAAAAACAATTAAGATAATATTAGGGACCGGCGTTGTTCATTAAAAAAGTACACATTAAAATAACATCACTTAAACTAAATTTATTAAATGCATATTTACAATTAGAAGTACTTACCGCTCTTAACACGTAATGAAAATACTTGGCACTGATCTTCTACTAATAATTTTAACGTACCACGATCGGCATTCTAGCAGTGTCGGATTTTACTAATATAAGAATCCCTCGATTTAAATTGGTAGACATAAGTTATTATTTTTTCCAAACCAGTATAAAATTTTCCAAGTAAATAAGTCTTATGACGTAAGTTAACAGTTCTTAGATTAACTAAAAAATATTTTGCAAAGTTCAATTAAGGTAATCTACATACAAATATGGATTGTATGTCAAAAAAGGTTGCGGGAGACAAAGGACCGTTGTTACGTTTTTTAGGTTAATATATCAGATTTTCAAAACAGACGATATTTATAGAAGCTATTAGTAACTGAGTATCAAAACCAGTTAATATTGAAGACATTTCATTAACTAAATTGCACAAAAAGTCCATATTTAAGTTTTTTTGGAGCTAGAGACATATTTTCTCCCATTACTGAATTTTGTCCCTTTTATATAAAAAGGTTTAATAAAATGTTTTGGCAAAATATATTGATTTCCAAATATTATTTTATTTTATCTTATGAGTGTGATAAAAGGAAGTTTTTTCAAGAAACATTGAGCTATCGTCATAAATCTAACATTCCCTCGGGATCAAATTAGGAGCATTACATATCGCTGGGAACCGAGCTGTACGGATAAGATATGGGGCTCTCCCCGTGAATAGAGGGATATGTGTAGTAGGGTGGGCCGAAAAATTGAAATCTGGAATTTAAAAACGCAATACCCGACAAAATATGCCTTCTTATATGCCTAATGTGTGTGCAAAAGCAGAATCAGATTAAAGGTCATCTTGAGCCCTCTACAAAGCCTTTAATACCCAGGTAGCGTGTGATGTTATGTTACTAGAATTTAACATCACATTATAGTAATTTTTTTGATGTTAATGTGTACACGTTACTGTAATGTGAAAAAGTTGATGTTAAATTGAACACGTTAATGCGATGTGAAAAAACTGATGTTAAATCTATGTGAAATTTGTGATATTAAATGATGTCCCCAAATGAACTACAACTTACCAACGCGGACATTCTCGATTCCCATTGGTTGTTTTTATCACATGTTCATATTGCCACGCGAGTTTTGGTTTTTACAAAGTAATATTTTCTATTGGTGTGAAAAACAGACATACTGAGATTTGTGGTGTGAAATCAAAGAAATAATAGTCTTTGTGTGAAATGGATCAACTAGGTGTAAGTATTAACAAATTATATTTATAATTAGCTAGGTATAAGTGGTCGAAATAACTGTTTTGACAAAACTAACCTAATATTTGTTGTATTATTTTTTTTTATTGCATATTTATTACGAAATGTATTGTTTTTCTCAAGCTTAATAATTAATTATTATTAGTTATTGGATATACCTACTTAAATAATAATAAGAATATTACGGAATACTACAATTATATTATTAAATAATTAATAGGTATACCTATGATAACTTTGATATCCCATTGATGTTATCACAAACACGTTATTTTTGTGACATCCCATTGATGTTATCACAAACACGTTATTTTTGTGACATCCCATTGATGTTATCACAAACACGTTATTTTTGGGACATCACACTGTGATGTTAATGAAGTAGGACTTAGGACATCCATGCGATGTCACATCAATGTTAATGCCACAAGTATTGTAACATCACAAGTCACATATTAACATGGTTCTAACATGAATGTGATGTTATTTTGCTACCTGGGTATTAATGAAAATATCGTATTTCTTCACATTTGTAATGTATACACAGCGTGTCAAAAGTCCGCCTCCCCCCCTTTAACATTTAAAAGGCTTAAGATATCAACTTGAAATTTGGAACACATAAATAACATAACCCATATATTTTTTTGGTGTATATTTGGTATGCTTAGGGAGCACGATGGAGACAGGGGAAAAAGGGGGGAAATTGGTTTAAACAGAAAGGGGGGTCGTGTGATACATCATTTTAAAGCTTATAAAATTCTCTATTTGCCCACATATTTTTTTATTTTTTCGGGACAATTTTTGGGGTTATTCTAGTAAGAATTAAATCACGTGAAATTATGCCTCACTTACACCACAAATCAGAATATAGAGTGGCTTAAAATATGGCCTATTATGTTTGTAAATGTTATCTTCGGTTGTAAACTTATTTGTTTTTGCAATAAAACAGTTTTTGCATTTTTCTTATTAAGTTTTTATTTTTCCTAAAAGTTACAAAATGTACACCTTTGTAGAGGACACAAAAATTGAAAAAATAAATAAAATAAAATACACGCTTTTTTCTCTTTGCAAGACGCATCTTTTCCCCACCATTGGATTTTCAAATTAAAAAATAAAACACCTATATAGGAACGGCTCACCGTAATGTGTAGTGTACCCTGTAGTAAGGACAGAATCGGATAGAATCCCAGGGAGTCCCTGAAAGGACTGTATATAAAAATGAGGGTGGCAAAAAGTGCAAATTTGGTTATTTTTTTTAAACAAAATACGAACTGGCTATAACTCTTTGGTTTAGGTCGGGTTTTCACCTGTTTGGTGTTTTTGATACTAATGGGGGGCTTAACCCCTCTATTTAAACGGGTAGAATACAATTCTGATAAAATATATACCTTAAGGGGATATATAACTTCTGGCTCGGGAAAATTAAGGGTTTTTATTGATTTTTTTCAGGTATGTAATCACAACTTTATTCAAACGACCTACAAATTATAAATAGTATATGTTTTGATCTGTTTGTGAAAATTTTTTTATTGCAAAATTCGTTCACAAATTAGCTATTATAATTAGGAACAACACCTAAAAAAATGGATGTCTTTTACATTCCCCTATAAAAGTCCAGCAAGCTGTAAAAGCTTAAAAGTAAAAAATGTGGGTATCTAAGGGGGTCAAAAGGGGTAAAAACTATTTAAAAAAAAAACAAATTTTTTTCGCTTTTGGTAAAAAGTTTTTTTTAACATTAGATATCCTCTACTTTTCCCTAGAAAAGTCTAAAGGGGCAAAACTATACTTTTTTCAAGAAATTTTTTTTTTCGGTTTTCGTAAAAAGGAACTCTTTTGAAAAAACTTTTTGACGAAATGGGGGGTAGGGGGCGTCACTCCTTTCCAAGTATGTATGTATATACAAAATAAATAATTTCCAATAATTTTTTTCGCAGGGAATAATTCATATCTGTTCGATAGATTTCAGAATCTGGCAGCCATTACACTACCCCCTCCACAGCTAATTTGTAATGAATCTCCTCCCTCTTACCACCTGAAGTGAGCTTTCAGGGGGAAATGTGGGAGGAGCTTCAGCTGAAACCACGCCTTCCTGAAGAAAGCTTTTTCCCTTCGATGGTAGATGGCATGAGCTTTACCGTTTTCAGATTGAATATTTGATGAATAAGATAGTTTGAGTATGTATACGAAAACGACTAGGGTCCCTAAATGTTGATGCTTTCGGTCCTTAAAGAGGTCTATCTTCAGGGACCCTAATACCGCCTGAAAAAAAAATCCGGCTCGAAGGACCATACATTATTAATTCTGCTAATTATAAAAAAAATATAAAATATATTAGTTGGGAAATTTTTATGTAATATCTGAAAACTTGTAGTTAAGGCTACTTTTTTCCAGAGAAAAATAATGACTTAAAAAATATAAGGTGGGTGAGCTAATTATTGCCATGTTAAGACATTTTATTTTTTACTGCATTCAAATTTATATGTAATCACCTGAAACTTTACTACATTAGCAATAAACATATATTTATTCTAATGGGCAAAAAATAAATAACCTGAAGGAGCTTCACAAAAAATATTATTGCTTTTTGAAAAAGACTGCATACTGACAATATTAGGAACCCATCTCCCAAATAATGCCAGGGTACTGGCAATAGTAGTAAAGAGCAAACTTACAAAAAATTAAAAAACTAATAAGAAAAAATTGTGGCACAGTAACAAATTCAGCTGTTTTTAGGTACAATTTTGGAACAAATAACAATTTATCGTTTTCAGTAAGCCCCACGCACTCTTCATGTACGTATCGATTACAATCTCATATCTGCCTGGCAATTCTTTTTAAATAAAAAGCAGAACCAAGATTCAGAACTCTCTGATTTCTTCGTTACTTTCTTTTCTTGTTGTTTTTTTGTGTTTGCCATTTTTTTGTTGTCAACTACGGATGGAAATATTAGGAACCAGCTACTCTGACAACATTCTCAAAAATATATATTTTTGCTTCTTTATTGAGTAACACACAATATGAGCCAAGAAAGTGCATGTGCCCTGCAATAATCGATGCTACCCAGCACAACAGCACAATTTTACAAGTTTTTATAGTTAAAGAGCACGAAGCACGAACTGCGTTGTTGTGGGATCATCATATTCACAGGCATATTTTCGATATAACAGATATACTGGCAGTGCCATATATGACACAGAGGACGATATACAACTTTTAGAAGGGGTGGCCGTATTCGGAACATGGCAATAATTGACTCACCCACTTTATATGAATAGGACAGAAAGCAATATTTCTTTCTCAGTTTAAGGGCTGTAAAATTGGAAAAACGGTCAAAAGGATCAGTTGTTAAAGAAGGACGTTGAGTACCAAAAAAATACAACTACCAAATGTAGTAATAATAATTTAGTGGACTTTTCATAGAATTATATAACTTAATCTAACTCAAAAATTATTCCTACTTAATTTTTTTAAACTCTTCAAATTAAAACTCTTCTGTGAAAATGGCTTCATTTGTGTATCTTGCATATTCTTCTGGCAATTTTTTTTATTAAAATAATTTTGAAAAAAAATTTAAAAATTTTACCAAATTAGGTAAAAAAATAGTCACCATGTTTTAATAAGTTGTGTCATGTCAATGACAGGATTGAAGTCATGGGGGGAAGGAATACCCTGCCCCAAGAACTCTAAATTAGGAAAATCCACACCCTACCAACATGGTCAACTGACGTGACCATGTTAGCGAGTGCACTCCCAGTTGGGAAAATCCAATGATGACTTGGGAAAATTATGGAGTTGACGTTTTTTTCATTATCATGTATAAAGTTAGGAATTTTACTAAAATTTGGCTAAAATACACTGCCCAGTAAAATCGCTTTCCCGTCATTCACCTCCGCTCATTAAATGGATTTTATAATTATCAGATTCACTTTTAGCTACCTCAAAAACCCCTATATGTCAATATTCACGAAAACTACCCCCGCCCCTCAGGGGGAGAAGTCGGAATTTTTTTATTATCAGATTTAGTTATAGCAACCTCAAAAACCACTATATACCAACTTTTACAAAAACTACCCCCCACCCCTTAGGGGGTGGAATTGGAAAAATGTTATTATCAAATTCAGTTCCGTCGTCCCCAAAAACCCCTATATACCAATTTTGACGAAAATATTGAAAATATTTAAAAATATTTAACCTCTCACCCCAATGGGGTTTTATTATCGTATTTAACCCATTTGCCCCCCTTGCCCCACCCCAATGTTTACCAAAAACAATCCCGAGCCAAAACTTTTGATAACATTTCATTCAAGTCTCTAGCTTAAAGCGTCCTTAAGTTATCGTGGATACAAGATATCCCGGACAGAACGACCAATTGACCAATCGACCAATCTGCCGACAATTTTTTTGCCTGGAATGGATTTATATCGACGTAAAACGTCATAAAACGCAAACATAGGCAAAAACAAATTTTGAAAATTTTTGAACAAATACAAGGCTCCGAAATTTTGAAAAGTTTAAAATGGGAAAGCAAAATTGCAAAAATCAGTTGGTAAAGTATTGTATCTGCCCCCTCTCCCAAAAAAGTTTTAGCGACATCATTTTAGGGGCATGTTGTAACTTTTTCTCGTTGGAACTTCCACCTGACTACTTTAAATTCTCAAAGTAAAATATAAAGTCTTGATTTGATATTTTTTTTAAATATTAAAACCAGAAAGATAAGAATCTCGAGCAAAAAATAAAGCCAAATCAAAGAAATAAAGCAATCGCTGTTTGCTAAGCCAGCCGAGCTTACCACTAAAAGTAATGCAGCATATCAAGGAATATTTAGTTTTTTTTTTTACGAGAGGAAATATTCTTATTTTCCACACAAAAATAGAGCAAGTGAGAACATTAAAAAAAAGTCTTCTACAGTCAGGGCCTTAGCGAAGAAGATTTAGTTAAGCGCCTTTTCACAGAGCAGTTTATAGGCAAGTTTGGTGCTATGCAAGTTTGCTGCCAGATATAGCATGAGGACAATTACACATTCATTTGCCTTTTCACGGAGCAAGTTATATGCAAGTTTGACGCTATATATTGCAAGTAAAACAATGCTGCCAACCAGACAATTTTGACAAAAACATAACCTAGCATTTGCTTTTTTAAGGAAGCTTTTTAGTTAGACAGACCGACCTATTATTAATAATAATAATTATTAACATGTCCAGTTGCTACTATATTAGTAAAAAGAAATCGATTTAGTAATTTTTTTCCAGTTTGATACCACGAAAATAACTATAAATCTTGCATGAAAATCGTCGAAAAATAGAACTTGTTCTAATAATTTGATGGGTCGAAAATACCATCAAATTTGCCTGAAGGCATGCGCAGTTACTGAATCATTCTTGCAACAAAATTGCATAGCATCAAACTTGCCTACAAATTGCTCCCTGAAAAGGGGCCTTTAGGGTGACTCCATCGGTTGTTGCTTTGTCTTTGTGTGTTAGTGTATTTTGGTGGTTGGTTGGTTTGGGCTTTTTCGGGCGAAAACTACCAGAAATCTAAAGGGCTAACCACCAAAACACTAGTGGAGAGGAGAAGGTCGAAAATCACTTTTTTAGTCTACAAAAATCGCATTTTTTAGCACAAAAAATTAAAAAATCAAAACCTTAAAAAACTTATTTAGAGAATTAAAAAATATACAGTCTAATAGAATTTTATTTGCTTTAAGATGATGTATCACACGACCCCCCTTTCCATTAAAAAAAAATGTTCCCCTATGCCCCCTGCCCACATTTTAAGAGCTGAAAGTCTAAAATATATGCTAAAAGATAGTTTAAGTTGTCTAATTTAAGATAGTTTTCGCAGAACTTGATTATCTTTTTTAGTTTTCGAGAAAATCGGTATACTATTCAAACCTGTTGTAAAAATATTTACTGTGCGATTTTTAATTTACTATCTTGCTTGAAAAAAACAGACCATAGAAAGCAAACCTTTTTATATTATCTTTAGGCAAAAATTGAATTTTTAATGCTGATAGAGAGGGTAAAAAACAATTGGACCGTGGTCAATTGAATAATATGAATTAAAATTAAACATTAATTTTGAACCGGTGAGCCTTGTTAATTTTTACAGAGAAACTTCCATTATATTAGTGTTTGATAAATTTTGTTTAAATGTAAAATGTATTTATTTAACATAATACATTTATTTAAAAATGCAAGAATTTTTCAGCATTAATAAAAGACAAATCATTGTCAAGTTATCAGAGGCAGCTTTCCATTCCACCCTATCCTTAGCCAACAGTTGAATTTTTCTGAAATTCTTACACCCTACATCTCTTATTATTTATGTGCAGCAAAAGGCACAAAATTAATCAAATTGTTTTTTCAGTGTGTCCTTGGTTTTTGTGTGGATAATATTCTCGCATTTAGACTGTTCTTTTCGTATCAAAGAAAATTACATTAAAGCCGAAAAAAGAGAGAAAATAAAGCAAAGAAAGATTCAGTCGCTTTTTCCACAGAACTTACTGGCGAAATTTACTTTTTGAAGTTTATAGGGCTCCGTATGTCTGAATTTTGTTCTGTTCGTTTATTATACTATTCACAGCGCGTGAGAGCTGGAATAGTATTATACGGTAGTTTCGAATTTCCCAAAATAGCCAAAAAACGTCATAGACAAAAATCTTGGGTACATTTAATATGTTTCATGAAAAAATATAAGAAAATTTGAAAATGTCCATCTGTCCGTCCGTCCGACCGATGTCACGTTTTTTGTAGACACGGTAACTCAAGAACGAATTATGTGATCGCCTCTTAGTTTTCAGGAAAAATCAAGCTCTATGAGAGGCAGATTCCTATTATTTTTTAAAATCTTTCCGGCAAAAACAAAAAAAAGGGGGTTAAACTTAAAAAAAAAAACAGAAAGAAAATTCTGATTGACCTAATCTTCTTATGAATAATCCATTTTGTTTTAAGGATCAGTATACTCAATTTTGAAAAAATCCATTCAAAAACAAAGAAGTTATGAGGGCACACTTGAGGAGAAAATAAAATACTGTACACAGAAAAAAAAAATATTGTTTTATATAAGGAATGTGTGATTTGGACATAACGAAGAGAATATATTCTCCTTTAAAGCAACATTGCTTTATATATGAAAGGTTATGCATATAGTATGCCCGAAAGGAGAATATATTCTCAAATATGAAAGGATAAGAATATGGTATGCATAAAAGAAAAATATATTCTTTTCGTAATATACAAATCACCATATTCTAGATTCCATATAATATTTTTCTGTGTGTACTAAACTTTTTGAACAAATTTTAACAACCGACTCTTGGTGTAGAGTTCAGTGCAACTGGCTGCCATCCTAGAGGTCCTAGGTTCGAGGACGATCTGTTTTTGTTTTGTTTTTTTTTTTTTGAAAAAAAGTTCCTGTAAAGGGTGGTCCGGAAATGAGCTCTAAGGGAGGTACGACCCTCCTAAGGGGGGGCAATGTCACTTTTTTGCACCAAACTTTTTTATCCGTAAATGTTTTGATATTTACTCAACAAAATATAAATCTTTAATTAAAAATACATAAAAAGGTACTCTTTATGTAACACCGTGGGGCCAACCGTTTTCGAGAAAATTGCAATTAAAGAGGCAATTTCACGTTCTTAGCATCAAAAATAGGAACTAAAGAATGCACCAATAAAAATTTCAATATTTCTGAGTGAATCTACATTATAAACTGTGAAAAAAATCTCTTAAATTGCAATTTTCTCGAAAACGGTTGGCCCCACGATGTTACATAATGAGTACCTTTTTTATGTATTTTTAATTAAAGATTAATATTTTGTTGAGTAAATATCAAAAAATCTACGGATAAAAAAGGACCCCCACCTCCCCCCCCTGTAACGCTATTTTCCTATACCATTAACATGGGCGTAACACTCGAAAATGACCCCACCCCCCTAGGAGCGTTACGTAATACTTTAACGTTCCCTTACTAGGTAATTAAATTCCAGAACAAAAATATAAAATAAAAACTGATTGAAATATCCTGACATTTGTCACCCCTTCACAAAACGCACTTGTTCTGCAAATGTTTACCAAGGCCAATGGAATAAAATTCCTCCTAATTTTCCTTAGAAAAACACACAGTAAAATATATCTATTGTCGTTTTGTTTGTTTTAATGATAAAACAAGAACGTAGCATTTGCTAAAACATCACACGATCCATTAACACGTTGACATATGCAGTTCGAAAATAATAACAAGGGGGGCAGTGTAGCAGAATTAGTGGGTCGTGTGAGGGTAAAACACAGTAACTAACACTAGAAGTGTCAATAGTTATGTATTATTATTATTATTTTAACTGAAAGGGGTTATGTGATACATCATTTTAAAGCAAATAAAATTTTCCAGTCGACTGTTAATTTTTTAATTTGTTTTACCTTTTTTTTTCTGCTAAAAAATGCGATTTTGTAATTTTTTTTGTAAATTTTAATTTTTATCAATTAAAATTTGTTTAAAAGTATAATTTACGTTTTTGTATCATGAAATTATTATTTTTTTTATTGATTTATTAAAAGAAGTTTTGTCTAAAATACCAATTTTCCGTTAAAAAAATGTCCTCCGTGTCCCCCTGTCCACATTTTAAGAGCTGAAAATATCAAATAAATGCAAAAAGATTTAAGTTCTCTTATTTGTGAGTTTTAAATTTAAAGTCGATATCTCAACTCGTTGAAGAATTAAGACCTCACTGTATATTAATCGTGCCATTCTCATAGATCGGATCCGGTTCGAAGGACTATGAAAATAACTCCATTAATAAGCAAGTACCCAATAACATTAACGTGTATACTGCATTTTTTCCTGACTACGGATGTACTTATACTCAGTACAACCCCCACTTTCCTGAAGACTCTGTATATTCGCTTATACGCGAAGAGAGAACCCTCAAATCATCAACGCATATATATTAAACTAACAGTAGCTGTACACAAAAAATAACGAGCGGGACAAACACCGCTTCACGTTTTAAAAGTTAGCTAAATGAATTTTATTTAAGTAGGTAGGCTGTGCAGAGGTTCCCAAACAAGTAAGAATGTAGATATACACAACAAAATAAAATCTTAATAAAAACAAAAAATAATTTATTTTGACATATTTTGTTGCATTATATTCAATATCTACGTTAAAATTTTGTATTTAGCCTTTGCTAGGGTGACCATATGAATTTTATTTTTTTATTTCTTGATATTTTACGGTTTAACTTTTACACCAAATATTTTTGTCCCCGGAAATCGGACGTATGGTCACCTTTGCAGACCACACTTTAATCCGAAAATTCTTAGTTATAATAAAATATTTTAAGATGGGTTATTTTTTGATTTAACGACTTAGTTTTTTATGATTGAAATTACGTAAAATTTCCTTATTTTCAAAGTCAAATATATTATATTAAAAACAAAAAAAAATCGATAAAAGGGCAACTTTAGGCACTTAAGCAACTCTTTATCTAAACAATGGTAAAAATCCCATATCAATATCTTTATTATTAACCGACAAAAAAATTGCATTTTAATCAGTGGCAACAAAAAACATCTTGTACGTTTTTTTTTTATTCGAAAGGACCCTTACGGGGTCTAAATGAAACAAACTAATAAATTAAAAGCATTTTGGGAACCGCTGAACCGCTAATCTCCATCAAACAGTGTAACAGAAATAGCAGAAGCAAAACGGGGTCTGGAAAATTCAACATGCGGATGTGGATTACGCCGTAACAATTAGTTAAATCAGGTTTAATCTTGCGTGTCTGCTTTAGACTTATTTTAGCGACGATATCATTATTACCAAACGAAATGAGATATGATAATATTATCAAACAATTTTTTTATCTGGGAAGTAAAGGAGATTAATTTTGAAAAGGGAATGGGCGAGGAAAGGGGTTTTAAAGTAAAAAAAAAGAAAGCAGTTGCATTTTACTGTAGAATCTTTAATTTTACTTTTTAAAAATCGTTTAAAAGATATGTTTTTTTTTCTATTTTGCGACTCTTATAAGCTCATAATCACACGCATTTTGCTTGTTCTTATAGGCCTCTACTTTTTTTTCTTTTGGGTTGGCAACAGACAAAAGTCTATTTCTTGACGTTTGCCGTGCAATTGTGAACGTCGGTTTAAAGTTTAATTTTCTACAAAATTTTGTGTTTAGGTTATGTTTTACCTTGTTAAAATTGTGGCTTGGTTACTTGCAGTGAAAAAGAGAAGAAATGACTATAAAATATATCAAAATAATATTCGTTCTTAGAATTTTAAAGATGGCAAAAACTGTAATGCCAATTCGAAACAAAAATCCCTGAATCAGTCATCAATTTAAATGTAAGTTTTTTTTTAAATTTTAAAGCAAAATAAAAAAAATTGTATGAAGCACTCGTTTCATAACACGTTTTTAGCGCACTAGTACTTTAGAAAACGAGCCGCAAGCGGCTCGTTTTCTAAACTTGTACTCGTGCGCTAAAAACGTATGTTATGAAACTAGTACTTTAATATACTATTATAGTCCGACTACCCTAGCATCTTGTTATAAAAAAACCATAGGTCATCAAAGCATAATTACCTTTAACTATTTTATTACTTGTTTAAACCATGAGAAGAAAACTATGTTTTCGTACGACCTAGAATACACGAAGTAAAGAAAAATACATGTTCACTATACATTCTCGTTAGGATATTTTTCTATCGCACGAGTACATAGTGCATATTTGAATGAAATGACAACTATGCACACTCATTTATCCAAACGATTACACATAGCTTTCATTTTGACAAAAGTCATTTGACGTTTATAAAATTTTGAAATGTCAAAACTAAACACAGGCAATTCTTTAAAATATACATTTTTAAAGAGTCTAGACTGTAGATCGAAAGAAAAATGTTGTTCGCAACTCGTTTGCGACAAGTCCTTAGTGCACTCGAATGATTTTTTGACTTTGCTTCGCGTCGTCAAAAAAACTTCATTCTCGTGCACTGGACTAAAGTCACTTACTCGTTACGAAAACTACTATTTGAAAATTATATTTTTAAAAAGTTTAATTATAGTATAATTAAGTACGCACTAGTACTTTAGAAAACTCGCCGCAAGCGGCTCGTTTTCTAAACTTGTACTCGTGCGCTAAAAACGTATGTTATGAAACGAGTGCTTTATACAATTTTTTCTATTTTGCTCCAAAATTTAAAAAAACTTACATTTAAATTGATGACTGATTTAGGGATTTTTGTTTTGGATTGGCATTACAGTTTACACCATGTTTAAAATTCTAAAAACAAATGATATTTTGATATATTTTATAGTCATCTCTTCTCTTTTTTACTGCAATTAACCAAGCCACAACATGGTAAAAATAACCTAAACACAAAATTTTGTAGAAAATTCAACTTTAAAGCGACATTGACATTTGAACGGAAAACGTCAAGCGATAGGCTAGGTCTGTTGCCAACCCAAAAGAACAAAAAGTACAGACCTCTTATGGACCTATAAGAACACGCAAAATGCGTGTGATTATGAGCTTATAAGAGTCGCAAAATATAAAAAATTATTAAGCTAAGCAGGTACCTACCTGCTAAAAAATATTTCAGTAAAATATGGAAAATATACCGGTAATTCTGAATTAATTCATATGGTTTATTCGACAAAAACCGTCTTTTGCTCCTCAATTTTAATCCGCATATTCCTTGTTTTCATTCTGTATTTTGTGGAAATAGTTGCAATGCTACAATATCCATTGAAAAGTAATTTGGAAATTGCTGGTATTTTTTTGTACCTTTGCTATAGAAACTTCTGCTATACAGAGCTCACAGTATATTGTAGTCTCTATAGCAAAAGTTTCTTTTGAGCAGAAGTCTCTTTTCATAATTATTACCAATGGTTAAGAACAAAAAATGCTTCCCCTAAAAATTTAGAGGACCTAAAAGTCTTCGCGTGCTTTTTTCATTGTTAATGTTTTTCGTGCTAAATGCTTATTTTTTATTATACACCTATAGGTCTAGTAAGCGAACTCAGTCTATAGTTTTCAAGACTATAGCTTTTTTACTTAGACGGAGGCTAGGCAAAAAATTAGAAGAGGCAGTTCCCATATAATGTTTTTTCTGCTACCTAAAGCTATTAACTCCAAATATCAGTTAAAAATATTGTTTAAAAATAATTTTTTCATAGCTGTCAGTTTGACAAAGTTTAAAAAAGTTAGTAGTTGTCTTAAATTTTTGTCCTTATTGACCGTCGTCAATCAAACAAAGGTCAATAATAAATGAGTTCACTGATTTTATTGGTTGTCAAGGTAAACAATCACTGATAACGGTTTATAATTTTAACAGCAAGTGCTAGCTTATGTATTAATACATATCCACAGGCTCGCATAACAACATAGTACATAAGAATACGATGCCGTGATTGGCTTGAAGTGCCGCCATGTATCTTGTAAGCCAATCACGGTACCGCATTCTAATGTACTATGTTGTTATGCGAGCTTGTGGGTATGCCTTAAGCTAGCACTTACTGTTAAAATTTTGCTAACTGGTACCTGGCCCGAATGTTTGAAATGCACGGTCACCTATACAGTACACACAATATTTTTCTTCTTTTCTTACCCACATCTCAGACTCCAGCTACCAGTTAGTAAAATTTTAATAGTAATTAAGTTGTATAGTAAATTCATTCTGAGAATGCGACTCTGACGTCACAGAGTGTAAACTAAATACCACTCTGTAGGGTAATTGAAACTTATTTCTTAAGATTTAATAAATAATTTTTGTTTAGATACATTTTCTATATAATAATTATGTATTAAGTCTTAATAAATAAGTTTTGAGTTACACTATAGAGTGCTTTTTAATTTACGCGCTGTGACGTCAAAGTCGCATTCTCAGAATAAATGTACTATAGAAAAATCCTTTTACATGATAGCGCCTTCGCCATAATTTGAAATGGGTAATAATGAGAAAAATCTAGAAACTTTGCAGTCTAGGTAGATTTATTTTTTAGAAAAATAAATTTACTATATTTTCCTTTAGATTATTTTGTAAAGAGTATAGGAGAAGGCAGGGAAATTTCGCGCAGGTATAAACAACGCATACTACTTACTTTCAATGCGCTAGATCTTTGTGGTCATTTAACTTACAACAGAGTTAAATTAAATAAAAACTGTTTGATTGAGAGATATTCTAAATATCTTTTTCAGTCTGATACTACCAGTTTATCTGTCAGTAATTACTCCTACATTTTTCGAAATTTTACCAGTCCCAAACCTTTTGCTAAAAGTCCCGTTTTACGATACTAAGCTGACAAGTCTAGGGACACTAGATAAGTCAGCTTAGTCTACTAAGTAATAAAATAATTAAACACAATTAAGAATACAATCTACGTCTTCGACTCTTCAGAACTATGTGCTTGTTGTAACCTGCACCAGAAAGAAACTTTTTGACAACTGCTGTCCGAATGCCCTGTATATAACGAGATTAGAACTCTTTTTATACAGGGGATAACGACCGTAGACGACCTGTATATCCTAGAAAATTTTAATTAAAGAACTTATAACTTTTTTCTTGATTACTGATACTTAGTTCAGAATATAAATAAAACTGAATGCCTTGTTATGAAATTGTAAAAAATTCGGAAACAATAAATGCTATCTACAACATTTTTTTTTTAAATGTGTACAATAAAACGTAAATAAGATAGTCAAAACACATTAAATACCACTCGTAAAAATAAGGAAACAAATTAAATTAAAAATTATGGAAAATATCAGGTGCGTGATATTCCCTCACTTTCCCCTAATTATTTCCACGATAGATAGTCTATTTCTCTTCCTTTAGATGAGTAACTGATTTCGCAGCGCTCTGGATCTACCCGACCACGAGATGAATCACTCTATCAAATCAAACTGACAGCTCTGACAGGCTTCGTTCGTTCCTGCTTACTTGATTCACGAAACATAAAGGTAAAATCTCTGTGGATTTCTTTTCTTTCGGCTTTCTTTTATTTATACACTTCACACTTTACAGAGGGAAATCATAGTTATAAATATAAATAATTTTTGCTACAACCAACATATAATATTATTTTTTTTTTCTTATCCTTAGCTGCAAAGGATCTCTCCATGATTTACGTTAAAATACACTGCCCAGTAAAAGAGCTTTTCCATTTTTCACATCCGCGCGTAAAATGGATTTTTTATTATCAGATTCACTTTTAGCAAACTTAAAAATATCGTTCTCACGAAAACTACCCCCCGCTTCTTAGGGGGTGGAGTTACATTTTTTTTATTCTCAGATTCTCTTTCAGCAACCTTAAAAACCTCAATATACTAATTTTCACATTTGGATCTCTCTGTATTTATAATAGAAGTTTAGGGTGCTGGAATCTTGTTTTTTCTAAATATAAACTAGATGAAACGTTGCAAGCACCCTGTCCAAAATCGGCACTATTGTACACTAGAGCCATCTAGTTTGCAAATTTCAAACTGGGTGTTTTGTTTGATTTTAAATTCTGTATCTTTAAAACATTATATTCTAGCAAAAAACTGTATATAACATTTTTTATAGGGCTTAAAAAGAGCTTTTATTTAAAATATAATTTTTTGAAATCGAGTTTAAATATGTGAGATATGCTAAAAAAAAATTTTACTGCTTTAAACGCCAATATCTCGAAAACAATGCGTTTTAGAAAAACGTTGTTTATAACATTTCTTGACCAATTTAAAATTATCTTTTATATAAGTGCTAAATTAACCAAATACAATAATAATTGCCTTAATTATAAACAAAAAACGCTAAAAATAGGAGTTTTGCCCTATTTTTACCCCCTTACCCCCAATCGTTTACTCCCAAAATCTATATATATATGCAAAAAACCGCAAGTCGATATCTCATGTAGAAATGGAGTTAAAGAGTTTACACCCAGACAGACAGTCAGACAGACAGACAGACAGACAGACAGACAGACAGACAGACAGACAAACAGACAGACAGACAGACAGACAGACAGACAGACAGACAGACAGACAGACAGACGGACGCAAAATTTTTTTTTACTGATTTCGACTCAGAATGGTCTAAAAAGTCGAGAAATGTGAAAAAAACGTGGTCAAAGATTTTGACTTTTCGGTGAAGATTTCAATACATCGGCACTTTTAATAGCACCAAGTGCCGATGTAAAATTTATTAAATATTTTGATTAACCCTCGTATTTGCAATATCCTTAATGATCCTAAGAAAAAACGTACAAAAAAAAGCAAAATCGTATTTCATTCACGGTAGTGAAATAAAAATCTCGAACCGCTGAAATCTTTCATATTCATCTAAATGTAAATTAAAACGAATTGAAACGGATGCATTTTCAACTGCTCAGTGTTGCATTAATAACAATATTATGACCAGGCCCGTAACTGAAAAAAAATCCAGGGGGTGCTGAGCATCCCCTGACAGAATTTTTTTATGATATTTTCAGTGGTGTTCCGATGCATTTTTGCGGGGAATGGCAAAGCAAATAATATTTCCCAACTAAAAATTTAAAAATTGAGAAATTTCCCAAAACAAAAAAAAAACAGCTTTACCCCTGACCAAAAAAAAAGGTCCTCACCTCTGAAAAATTCCCAACTTTTCCAATTTTCCCAAGTAAACAATTTACTGACCAGTTTCCCTTTACCCCTCAATTTTTCCAACATACATTTTACGAAATCTGCCACTCAGTTTTACCAACTGGACTTGAGCACCCCATGGGGGGGTGCTTAGAGCTTATTTCGCCAGGGGGTGCTCAAAATCATGCCAGGGGGTGCTGAGCACTCCCTAGGACCCCGCAGTTACGGGAATGATTATTTTTTTTTCATTCATTTCGTTTATTGGCCTAGAAAATTTTACAATTAATAATTTATAACATATTTCACTCTAGGCTTCTGCCCGTTTTGTGAAAATTATAATTTAAAAAATATAACTAAACATTATTGCAACATTGATCGAAATGCATATACCAGTGTGTGACAATATAATGATAAAAAAAATATTAAATAACTAAATAAAAGTAAAAGTGTGTGAAATAAAGAATAAAAGAGATATAAGAGAGAGTAGAGATATAAGAGAGCAGAGATATAAGAGAGTAGAGATATAAGAGAGTAGAGATATAAGAGAGTAGAGATATGAAAGAAAAGTAATTATAAGCTTTTTTTTTTGCGCATACATTTTTTTGTAATTAAAGAGAGCTATACCTAAGGCGTACTCCCTAGATATATTGGTTCGAAAGTCAATTAAAGCCGGTGGTTCCCTCTACTACTAGCCCACACAAGTCCTGGACTTAGGGGATGCTTAATTAAGTAGAATAGTACGAGGTTAAAAACAAACAAGTTTTAACTTTTTAATGCTGGTTATACTTCTGATAGCCGTCGGTAGTAAGTTTTACAATTTCGGCCCAAGATAAAAAACAAAGCGCCGCGTGAAAGTTTTCCTACAAAGTGGTATTGCAGCGGGTTGTTTTCCAATGGATCTAGTTACACAACCCCCCGCCCGACCATCAGAAATATCTACAGTATGATTCTTAAATAACCAGATTAAGGTATTATATGCATAGAGCTCTCTAATATTTAATAAGCCGGATTCTATATATAATTGCTCAGTCGAGTATCTATGCGCTTTTCTGAAAATTATTTTTAAAATTGTGTTTTGCACTACTTCTAGACCACTTAATGCATTTTTACATAAACCACCCCAAACTGTAATGCAATACTTTAAGATATCATTGCAGTTTAGGTTTTTTACATGTAAAACTGTAAAATTACATGTACGACTGTAAAATTACATGTAAAATTATAAAATTACATGTAAAATTTAGTAAATTTTACGTGTATTCGCAATGAATCACAGGTAGAATCATCTTTAATTACTAACTAGGGGGAGATACCCATGAATGGTACACTTTTTGTTTGTTTTTTAATGCTTGTAGTTTTGGTAAAAATAAATATTATTTAGGTTTAACACTTGGACTGTGTTCTTTTATTTCCAAATATGATAAACAAAAAAAATACGTATAAAAGGTTAAAAATAAAATTTTGGCAGCCTTTAAAAAAACAAAAGAGTCCCATTCATAGGTATTTCCCACTAAATATTTATTTTTTACCTAATCAGTCTTTCCTACATTTTTACAAAAAAAAACTCAAAAAACAGAATTTTCAAATAATAAAAAATGAAACTGCTACCCTCTAGTCTGGTGGCAATATACAGGGTGATCAGTAACTGCCATGTCAAAATTGAAGAGGTGATTCTAGATCCAAAAATATGAAAAAAAGTTTCTATAAAGGTTGGTCCGGAAATGAGTCCTAAGGGAGCTACGGCCCTTCGAAGATGACATATTGAATGGGGAACAAAAAAAACATCAATAAATTTTAATGCTGAAGAGTGATTCTTCATTTTAAACTGAGCAAAAAAGTATTCTTTACCAAAACACCTAAATTTAATATTAAAGGAGTAATAGCCTTTTAAAAAGTAACGTTTTTGGTGGCACAAAATGTTAGTTCCTCTTAATTGCATTTTTTTTAACGGTTGCTCCTACAGTGTTACACTATATGACATTTTTTATGTATTTTTACTCAAGGAATCCATATTTTTTACAAAAAATCTAAAAAAATTACACATAAAAAAGTTTGGGACAAAATGTGTTAAGTCTAATACATTTTTCCGTCTAGGGACGCCTCTAGATAAATTCAAAAAAATAAATATAAACGTATTGCCCTTATTAATACTAGTATACATGCAAAAGCTTGTCGCTCTAGCTTTAAGGGTACCAGAGTTATTAATTAAAAACCTAATTTTTATTACAATTTTAAAGGACCGTAGCTCCCTTAGGGCTCATTTGCGAACCAACCTTTATGATAAAATTTTTTTGATATTTTTGGATGCCAGTTATTGATCACCCTGTATTTAAAGGACAATTACTCAGAACCTATATTTATCTACTTTCATGACGTCTCAGCTTAAAATTACCAAATAAAATGATAGCCTTTATCAATGTTCATAGGGTTGCAGAGATACAGGGTGATCCATAACTGGCATGCCAAAATTTAAGATGTGATTCTAGATCCAAAAATATAAAAAAAGTTCATATAAAGGTTGGTCCGGAAATGAGCCCTAAGGGATCTAGGGCCCTTTAAAATTGTAATAAAAATATGGTTTTTAATTAATAACTCGGGTACCGTTTAAGCTAGAGCGGCGAGCTTTTGCATGTATACTAGTATTAATAAGGGCAATAAGTTTATGTTAATTTATTTTTTTAATTTATCCAGAGGCGTGCCCAGACGGACAAAATATATGAGGCTTAAAACATTTTTGCCCCAAACTTTTCTATGTGTATGTTTTTTGGATTTGTTGTAAAAAATATAGATTTCTAGAGTAAAAATACATATAAAATATCATATAGTGTAACACTGTAGGAGCAACCGTTATCAAAAAAAAATGCAATTAAGAGGAAGTAACATTTTGTGCCACCAAAAACGTTACTTTTTAAAAGGCTATTACTCCTTTAATATTAAATTTAGGTGTTTTGGTGTATAATACTTTTTTGCTCAGTTTTAAATGAAGAATCACCCTGCAGCATTAAAATTTTATTGGTGCTTTTTTTTGTTCCCCATTCAATACGTCATCTTTATAGAAACTTTTTTTCATATTTTTGGATGTAGAATCACCTCTTAAATTTCGGTACGCGAGTTCTGGAACAGGCTGTATCAAATACAAACTACTTTTTAGATTTACAAAAAATCTGGATTCCTTAATTCCCGTAAAACCCTACTACAACAAATTTTGAAAGATCCCTTTCTGGACTAAAAAAAAAAATATTTCTTGTTGCCAGGAGGAAGGGTTGAGAGCGCAATACAAAAAAATAAAAACACCTATATTTATTTATTTATTTATAGTCATTTTGGGACCTTCAAAGGTTACGTGTTTAATACGCATTCAATCCTGCCCGGATATTAGACGTGCAATATGCCATATACCAGAGCGTAGGGGGGAGGGTGGGGGGACATTTTACTGACGTGGTGGTCAGCCGAGGCGACCGAGACATCAGTCATTGTCAGCCTGGAGGAATTCCGTTGACACGAATGCCGCGATAATGGATCACCAACGTGAACCTACAAGCTTTATTTAATTTTCCTCCGTAATTTAGATAATATGAATTATACCTTATATACGGGGGTAACTCTAAAAATTTATTCGTATAGACTGCATCCCATATAGCACACAGTATCCCCCGGATATCCTCTCAATGTCCTTTTAATGTCGCATGTCCCGGGACATTAGTCGTATATTCCAAGGATATACGGTATGTCCTTCGAACACCCCAGGGACGTCCCTGGGATACACGAAGGACATTTGGGATGTACGAGGTATATTCATGGGATATACGGGTTCGGAAGTCGCTCGACTTCCCGTTTAGTAACAAAAGTATATCCTGGGGATGTCCATCGTAAAACGTGTGCTATATGGGATAGTAAGAAGAAGAAAAGGAGGATAAAAAAAAGAAGAGAAGGAGAAGAAAGAGGAAAACGCAAAAAAAGAAGAAATATGAAAGAGTATCAACTTTCAATTATTTTACTTCCAGAAAGCATTTATGCACACACAAAGAAGTGTCTAACAACAGTTAGCCATATAATTTAGCAGTTGAATTGCTGGAATGATTTTACCTAATCGCATACTATTGCCGTTTGCACAGTTATTGGGACAGTGTTGCCAAATTGTGATTATTAAGGTTATTTACAAATTGGTACTGTTTTTATAAACGAAGAATAAATGAAATTGAAATTAAAATAGGACTTTTTTTTAATCTATGATCAGAAATATATTATTATTTTTTATTATTCCATCAATCTATTTTCTAATCATAATACAGAGTGATATTGGTAGACTGACAGTTTCGGGCTGCTGGCCCTCTTCAGTACCAAGAGTCAACTCTGCACGCTGATTAAGAAAACGGTTTTAGACTTTATTCGCAAAAGGAATATAGCCATTAGATTGATGTAGACCCGTGCGCCATCTCTTGCTAGATGTAGACATCTACTCATACCTCTCCTAGTCTGGAGACTTCGAATGGTAGCAAGCTGAAGACTTGTGTGTCTCAAGCATATAGTACCACTAACGAGTGGTTAGGCGTAGAATTATCAAGGACAGAAATTTTTAATTTTAAACAAAATTATAAAAATATTAATTTATTATTCCATCAATCTATTTTCTAATCATCGTACAGAGTGATATTGGTAGACTGACAGCTTCGGGCTGCTGGCCCTCTTCAGTACCAAGAGTCAGTCTACCAATATCACTCTGTACGATGATTAGAAAATAGATTGATGGAATTATAAATTAATATTTTTATAATTTTGTTTAAAATTAAAAATTTCTGTCCTTGATATATTATTTTTATAATATAAATTAAATATTATTTAAACATATACATCATTTGGTATATTATGAGAAAACCATATATCCATAAACCAACATCACTTAGGCGCACGATAAAAACAAATAAAGATATTTTATTATTTTTAATGTACGACATAATTATACCAGGAAAACATCGTAATTAGTTCCCGCAGCTAGTTTTACCAGCTTTGAGCTGGCATTATATTAGAAGGATATTATGAATAATGTAATATACCCTGCCAGCACTAATGGAGTTTTCATCAGATAAAAGTACTTATCTGGAATCAGCGTGTATACACGTAGGTGTATTTATAAATTTTACAATTTATAATCAACGAAAGGAAATATTCATACCAACATTAAACATTTGAATCATTCATATCATCATTAATGATTCTCTATCCTAAGAATAGTTTTACAGGGCGGACACCGAGGTCCGCTCGGGTAAACGTTATCATGGAGACTTGTACCCGCCAATATATGTTTTTTAGCTATACAACGTGACTGTTGTGACACCAGAGAAATTGGCCGTTATACTGGTCTTGGCTCAGAAGGCAAAATTTCAAAATTTGGCTCAGCACTTAAACTATTAAAGAAGCTTTCCTTCATTTACTATGATAGCATTACTATCCTTTGCAAATTTGACAACTCTTTTTGATTTGTACCTTTCATAGACTATACTTAATAACATCCTTGCTAAAGGATCCCCTCGAGGATCCCCAACGCGTAGCAACGCAGATTTTACTGTGATGTATAATACGAAAGTCCTCAATAATTATGGACTTTCATAATTTAGAAACCTATAAATATTATACCGCAAATTTTAAATAAATTGATTCAGGAAGAATGGAGATATTAAGGATTAAAGTAAGACAATGATTTTAAAATTTGTTTTAAGGGCTCTTCCAGTAATTTGTTTAAATACTTTGTTATAATGCTGAGATCTTCAGTTTGAAAGCATATCGTGTGCAGTTGGGAAGGGTTGCTGGATTACTTTGTTTAAATTCATTAAAAGTATGGAGCGTGAGCCAATTATTGACATGTTATGACATTTAATTTTTTACTGCATTCAAATTTATTTTAATTTAACTGAAACTTTACCACATTAACAATAAACATATATTTATACTAATGGGTAAAAAATAAACAAACTGCAGGAGCTTAAAAAAAAATATGATTGCTTTTTAAAAAGATTGCATACTGACAATATTAGGAACCCATGTTCCAAATATTACCAGAGTACCGACAATAATAGTAAAAAACTAATTAACAAAAAATTAAGGAACAATAAGAAAATATTTGGCGCAGTAACAATTTTCAGCTGTTTTTAGGTACAACTTATACACTTAAATAACAATTTGTCGTTTTTAGTAAGCCCCTTCGTCTCTTCGAATAAAAAGCATAACCAAGATTCAGAACTCTCTGATTTCTTCCTTACTCTCTTTTATTGTTGTTTTTTGTTTTTGTCATTTTTTTGTTGTCAAGTAGTTCGTATGAGAATATTAGGAAACACACACATACACAGCTACTCAGAAAACAATCTAAAAAAAAAATACCTTTTCGCTTCTTTATTGAGTGAAATACAATATGGGCCAAGAAAGTGCTTGGTGTGCCTACCTTATTACGTTATTGCCCTGCAATAATCGATGCTATCCAGCTTACGACAGTCAGCACAATTGACAGTTGAAGAAACACGAACTGCGTTTTTGTGTAGGCCATTACCAACTGGATACAGATACATCATTTTATAGGTATCTTTCCGATATAGAAGATATACTGACAGTGTCATCTACGACACAAAGGACGAACTAATAAGTTTACCTAATATTTTTTTATGAAATTAAAAAAAATCATCACCTCAAAATCCTATTATTTTATAATATAGCTATAGGCTAGCCTACATAAATATAAATAAATGAATATGAATTAGCGTATAAAGATCTAATTACAAAAATGACATATCCATTAAAGCTAATCTAATCCCACGGATCAGTTATCAATACTCGCTTCAACCGAGCCCGCTATTTACCATGTAATCCACGGCATCACGACAATTAGTTAATCGAAGTGGATGCACTACATAACCCAACACCGGGTGAAAACAGACCCGCTGACCCTAGTTTTCCCCGTCTTACCTGGCGGTAGTTAATCCAAAAGGGCCTTCCCTACGGCAACGCGATACTACCCTGTAATCTAGAGGATCGCGTACGCTAAACACCTCGTGCTACACCTACACCCTTTAATTTTCGAACGGCTTATCGACTAGGGTGGAACCAAACGTGCCTTTAAATTAATTTAGTATCAAATAAAGTGGGGTATCTGAGATCTTCTGGGATGATAAAGAAATAATCAATATACTACAAAAAAATGTAATTTTTTAATTTATAAGGATTAAGTTACTATTTTTTTACCATTATGTTTTCCCCAAAGTAGATTTCTTTGTAACAAACGTTTCACATGGAAAAATGTTACCTATAATATAGCCTTTTTTGGCTGCTAAATGCTTATTAATAGCAATACTCTGTTGTTATTTTAAAATATATATTTTAGTATATTTTTAATTTATTATTATAATAATGACATGTGTAAATTTGTATCTACAGATCTTATCACAAATGAAGAATTGAATTGAATGCCTAAGTGGCATGCTAAATGTATAAAACTTAATGAAAATAAATAAGTAGTATAAATAAGAAAAATTAAAGGACCCAGTCCAAACCAATCCTTGTGGTCCCCAAAGAAAGAGGCACTTCATCACATAATTTTTTAATATTTTGGTCTAGAATCTCTACTCTTCTACTTATTTTCATTCATAATTTCTTATAAAGGTTTATAGGTACGCACACAATCAAATGCCTTTGATAGATCTCAAGATGTTGGTACTGAATATTCGCTTTTTAATTAAATAAAAATAAAAACTAATATTTTAAACCACTCTATTTTACACTCTATATACCTATAGATGTATAAACCCTTTAATTTCCGACAAGCTTTTCGACTCTACATAACTTTAATTAAATTATCATAAATAAGAAAAAATAGGACCCAGTACAGATCCTTGTGGTCCCTAAAGAAAGGCACTTCATCACATAAATTTTTAATATTTTGGTCTCTACTCTTCTACTTATTTTCATTTATAATTTCTTATAAAGGTTTATAGGTACGCACACAATCAAATGCCTTCGATATATCTCAAGATGTTGGTACTGAATATTCGCTTTTTAATTAAATAAAAATAAAAATAAAAACTAATATTTTAAACCACTCTATTTTACAGTCTCTATATACCTATAGATGTATGAACCCTTTAATTTCCGACAAGCTTTTCGACTCTACGTAACTTTAATTAAATGTGCGGGGATTGAAAATGAAAAGTATATCCCTAGGATCTCTCGTAACGACATCGAACGAGACCGATAATTATAACTGAACTTAAATGGAATATGATATAAAATTGAGTCAAGAAAGTTTGAATATTTTGATATAAAGCTTCCGATTAGATTTTGAAAGGGTTATAACCCACTAACCGGTTAGTTTCCAATTTTGGAATAGCATACTAACCTTTTTCAAGAGGTCAAATAGGTATAAACTGTACAATATATAAAATAATATATTTTTTGCACGACCAAGACTAAAACCTAATTTTACGCTTTCATTTTCGGGACTAAACTTGCCGTTTTTCTCCCTAGGGAATAAAAATCACGGCAACCTTGATAATATTAAAATATTATACTTACTATGTACTTTGCTGGTTCAAAAATTAGGTTTGGTGGTTTTTTTGTAATAAATTAGCGATTCAAACCAATTTATTTGATTTTAACAAAGAAAACCTTTAAAAATATCATTGTTATAACAATTTATACATAACTTAAAATTTATCATCTTCGTCCATTTTTTTGACGTTTGTGTCAACCATATTAAAAAACAATTGAAATGGCGATAGCCATGAAACTGACTTTTCGCAATTTAAAGGCATCTTGATTAAATTACGAAAATAAAACAACCGATTTTAGACGCGTGGTTTTTAATTTTAATTTTATCTACCTACCTAAATTATGTTTGGTCCTGCAAAAAATAGTGTATATACCTCAGAACTAAACTTGGCTGTTTTAGTCCCTCGCTACGCTCGCTCAGGAAACACTAATGCAGCGGGACTAAAACAGCCAGTTTAGTCCCTTGGTATATAAATAACTATTTATCATAACTTAAAAGTTGAATGTGAAATTATAGCTGTTTTTAAGTAATGGCGACCGTCTTTTTCAGATTTTTTCTATCAGACGCAGTATTTGAGATACACCCCAAAGTGGATTTTAGAGTTTAAATATGGCATTTGCTAAAAGTACACAATAAGTTACATTTTTCATAAAAAAAGCACTACATAAGCATTCTTATAAAGGAGATATACATTTTTTAGCTTTTGTTAGGCGCTGGGAGGTAAGCCCAGACAGCACATAATAACTATTAGATATCCAGGGGATATACTTTCTGGATATAGAGTATATGTAGTGGATAGCCTGAATTGCCATTAGAAATCCCATGGTCATCCAAATGTCCTAGTGAATATACTTTAGGGAGGTTAAAAAAATAGATGTCCACTGAATATTTCGTGAATATCCAGTGAATATCCTGGATATAGGCGGACATGGGATATCTAATGGCAATCCAGGCTATCTACTGGATATACTCTATATCCAGAAAGTATATCGCCTGGATATCTAATAGTTATTATATGCTGTCTTCGGGGTAATTTATGTTAATTTATTTTTTTCATAATACCTATCATATTAAATAGGTGTTTATAAATTTGATAATATAATAATGAAAATAAGTATACATATATTTTCTTATGCCGAATAAAAGATGATAAGCTAATTACATTCAAAGACATTGATTAATTATCTTTAAATGTACGAAAACAATTTTAATTCAAGGTCATTAAAAATAAATTGATTAATTTAATGTCTATTACCTGGATTATTAGTAATTAACTTACATCTGCCTCTAATATCTATCTTAAAATAGTATAGAATCATGCCTTAAGGCACATGATTTTTGTTCTACGAGCAAAAAGTCATTAGTTATGTTTTTAAAAACCCTTCTATTCACTTCTAGGTGCGTGCGCGATTCTTTTATTTACTTCCACTGCATATTGAAGTTGAATATACTATGGATATAAATATATTTAAAGTTATAAATATATTTGTCCTCAAATCTGCCAAAAAGTCATTAGTTATGTTTTTAAAAACCCTTCTATTCACTTCTAGGTGCGTGCGCGATTCTTTTATTTACTTCCACTGCATATTGAAGTTGAATATACTATGGATATAAATATATTTAAAGATATAAATATATTTGTCCTCAAATCTGCCAAAGCCTTTTTCACCCACTTAGAATATACTTAGAAAGCTAAAATTTGGTACACATACTTAACTCGATTGACAATACAATTTTATATAAAATATATCCCCCTCCCCCAACCCCCACCCCTAAAATTTAAAAAATCCCTTTTTACTCACGAGATATTTTACAACTCTAATTAGGTTACAAACTCATTTAGTGATAATAAAATTTGCAATAAATTTTACGTCCCCTCTCGTCTCCCAATCATCCCCCATACGCGTAAAAGGCTAAGTTAACCTCTCTCTGTTTTAACCACACTTAGAAAGCTAAAATTTGGTACATATGCTTAACTCGGTTGACAATACAATTTTATATAAAATTCCCCCCCCCCCCCCCCCCCGCACCCCCCTAAATTGAATTTAGCACGTTACCAATTTAAAGTAAAACTTTATAAATTTAACTATTATAGAGGCCATATTGGACCCGCCATTTTGAATTTTTAACTTTTTATGCCATATTCGGTTTTAGCATTCTAAAATACCTCCCTACACCAACTTTTGTACCTGTAGCGCAAACAGCCAAATTAATGCCATTTTTTGGTATCGCCCGGACCATAGTAAGCATCATTCTGTAGGAATGTCAACTCGAAAATCAAGCAAATAAATAAATAATTTATCTTGTTTGGTAATATATTTTGAATGTTTTATCTGTGTAGTGAATTGGCATTACTGAGAGGAGAAAGAGACGGAAGGAATCGAATTATCGCAAAACCAACACGACTTTTTATTTGATTTAAGACCTACTGCGATGATTGCCGTTTTTTTTCTTCCTCTCAGATGCTAAATTAACCCAGCAGGCTGGGATTTGATTAAAAAGCAATCTTTAAATACGACAAAATCAGATATTTCGAGATTTTTAGAAAGGTTCTATCAAGTAGAGAACCCCTTGGTTTTATCTGTAATCATAATTGATCACATATATAACATATATCGTCATCTAAAGGCTCTAACGGTCCAACTCCAAAACGTCATATTTTTCAGGAGACGTAAAAAACGATTTAAAACTTAATTATAGCAATTTAGAACTTTAAAACTAGCTTGTTCACAGGTAAAAATGTTTGAAATGTGTTAATGTATTTAAAACTTTTTATTGTTATCTATTTTATATAAATTATTTGAAAATTAAATTTTAACCACAGAATCTAAATTCACTAATGGTCTAACTCCAAGGGAAGATAAAAGAGGATACCTATCGTATTATATCGCGTAATATTATTACAAAAAATTTATATTTTTATATTTAATATATAATATTACTACTAGGTAGGCATAATATATATATACATTATTAATGGCAATAATTATAATTATCATCAAACAGTAAATTAACAAATATTTGAAACGGGATCCCCTGTTGTCGAGAAATAGTTTGACATTAGTGACAGTTCTCATTTAATTGTTTTCTCACAATCATATGATGGAGTTAGACACTTAGCGACTTAAAATATTTACATTTTTGCATTTTTTGAGGCTGATATTAAATGCAACTTTTTTTTTTTTGAAGTATGTTGGTAATCAGATAATGAAGCAAATTTGATAAAAATCTCATTTTTGAAAAATTTGGAGTTAGACAACTAGAGCCTTTAGTGGACGATATGTGATCTTTAAATTTCTCCTTTAATAGTTACACCAAAATAGTATATTACATAACTAGTGTGGAAAGTGACTTATTTCACGCGAGTGGGAAGGTTTACGAACAAGCCGTCAGGCGAGTGAGGAACCCCACGAGTGTACGAAATCACTTTCCAACCAATTATGTACACTATTTTCCCTACGATCCTGAAAAAACATAAAGTTTCTTAATATTAGTATTTTCTAATTTTTATTATTTAAAGAATCTTTTTCCATACAAATCAAAAAATAGCATACAAATTTATGTATGTTAAACAGGAAATATGATTTTCTTTTACTTTTAGGTTTCTTGGTTTTTAAATTTAATACAATATTATACAATACATTACCTAGCTGTTTAATTGGTTGCCTATAACGCAAGCCTCTTATGTAAATCAAGGCAAGACAGTTACTAATTAAATTAGATTTCTTTAGATATGTTCCCATATAAAACAGTAAAATTGTACTGTTTTACGATTTCATAAGAAAAAGACCGTGTATTTTGATTTTTTTTATAAAAAAAATTAAGTAATTTTTATAAAATCTAGACATAAATAAGATATCCTAATTGGTCAATCTAGTAAGGTTATAACTATAGTTTCTATTGTTGACATAAAAAACAGAAATATTTGGATTGAAAAACATAAAAGATATCATAAAATTCTGTGATAAAAGGTGGAAAATGGCATATAAAACGAAGTGAGCTAAATTCGTAGAATCTACAACGTAAATCAAGGAAAACCTACATACGTGAAATTAGGCAACCCTACATACATAAATATCAAACTAGGGTAATATAAAAATATCAAACTAGTGTGATATAAGGCGTTTTCTGAAGAACAAAAGAGTGTGCTAAATGCCATTTTCATAAGGGACTATAGGAAAAAACATTGTTTCACACAACATTTATTGGTTTTGGAGCATAGAGTCGTGACCATCGGCAGTTCACCTAAGTTCGTACTCACTTGATTTATTTGAAAGATTGCCTCTGCAATGCGTCACTTTAATCTAGAAATTTAACAGTTCGTCAAAGAAAATTATTGTTCACATGAAAAATCCATCCATCCATCAGTTTGTTTTTCATGTAAAATTAGAAATGTTTGGACTTTATAAAGTTAGGTATGGTAGAGATAGTTTGTTTCAACAATTAGGTTAGATCATATTTAAAGAAAACTTTTAATCCCACCTTATTTTGTATGAAAGGACCTTTTAGTCTGATTTTCTTCTTAAATTTATTTAGGAATTTTAAATTTTTATTTATTATCTACATTCTACATTCTACATTCTACAGGTGAATCTTCTCGTACTTAATATGCGCATATTGTTCCAAAAATTTATCGCCACACCAGCTTACCAGTTATTACGCTCTTATCGGCGAGAAATCAACGATAAATGGGTGTGACTGGAATAATTATCCTAAAATATCAATGTATCACTGGTATCTTTGTTTCTACTTCTCGCCTCTAGGCCAGGACCTGCTCTGATCCCACCAATTAGAGACACTAAATTATAGAACGATAAACTAAGATGACAACATTGTCTTAACTAATATATTTACCATCTTTGATATTCCTTCGTACAGTAGACAACAAGTTAAAATATTTTTAAGTGCGAGAAGGATATAGAATAGTATATTCTATAACTAGTATGGAATGACTATTCCATACGTGTTGCAGACTATACTTTTTCTTCGACTGCAAATATGAAACACTGCATGGCTTTAAACTGCGGACAAGGTTAAAAACACACATATTTTTAAATAAAGCAATTAATGTTATTTAATAATTTTATCAAATCAGTACTTAAAAAAGATTTTTATTTAATTTTAGCACATATTTACAAACTATAATGCAAAAATTGAAGGTTATGTCAGATTGTTGTGACAGATATCAGGTTTAAATATTTAACAATAGATGGAGAAGTTTTAATTTTTTGAACTAAATTGATAAAAAACTGGTCAAATATTAAGAAAAACTTATAAACTTTATGTAATTTTAACGCAAAACTTTAAATCGCATTAAATTATTCAATACTTCAGCGTAAAATATATATATTTTTGCTACAGTTTTCTTTACTTTTATAAACAAGAGATGGCACTACATGTTCTCATTCTAACACTTGATACGGAATATTCATACCGTATCTAGAGCTAGAATGGATTAATTCTGTGTTTAAAAAGTTGTGTATTTGCTTACATTCTAAAGCAGTCGTAGTAAAATAGTTTATTGCATTGAGTATTGGATAAAAAAGGACTAGAAAAAAAATTCATGAGTTCAGAACAGTTAATGCTATGGAATTATATCAAGAGTACCTTTTTTATGTATTTTATCTGAGTAATACTATTCTAATAATAAAAAAGTCCACAAAAAAGTTAAGCAGCAAAAAATTTGGGGCAAAAAGCTTCCGCCGTTTCGGACGCCCCTGGTTGTAGTAGCTTAATGCAAATACCATTGGCTTATAGACGTTATCAGGAATAGATCAAATGCAAAACCTTGTTGCTACAACGCAAAGGGTTCCTGAGTTATTAAATAAAAATCGAATTTTTGGAACTTTTTTTAAGTTTTAAGGGTGCGTAGCTAGGCAAGTCTTTTTGAACATATGTTTATAGGAACTTTTTTCTTATTTTCTTTTCCTCCCTGTAGGGATAAATGTATATATATATATATATATATAGATATTAAATAAAACAAATGTATAAATAATAAATATAAATATAAAATTTGATATTTAAATTAAAGCAACTTTATAGTGGTACCACCAGGCCTACTGTGTGTTTGAAAATTATACAGATCTTAACACTGGAGGCGATTTGTATGTTTATCACTATGGAGGGTTGGATGGTTTCCGAATGGAATATCTCGGTTTCTTTTTATTAACTGACTAATAATAGGAGTAGGTGCCATATTTTTTATAATTCATGAGGTATTAGTGTCATTATGAATATGCATAACTCTAAGATAAAAATTTTGGTTACGCTGTCCAACAACATAAAAGTTTTTAGTTTTAAATTTTTAGAAAAAGACATGGGAAAAACACGGATTACTTTTTTTTTGAAAATATTTCGTAATTAAAAATAACTGATTTTAACACTTTTCACTTAAAAGTTAAATAAATTAAACCATCTCAATAGATGGCACTATGCCTTTGTATCTATCTATTTTGTTTAAATATTAACAACATACAGGATACACAGTGCTGATGATTCCCAAAAAGGATGAAATGGTACTATTTACTGTTTTATGTGCATTTGTTTTTAACGATAGGTAGATAATTTCATCAAAGGCCTTAAACCATGTTATAATTTTGACTTTGGCTGGCACAGTGTCCCTTGGACATTTTAAGTGCTTCCTATGATCTTTTGATCTTGCATTTTTCCAACAAATTTCCACTTTTATAGGTCATACTTAGTTGTTACAAAGAACCAATACCACAATGTGTCTAGTTTTTTTTATGTCTGATAGTTAACAAACTTATAGTAATGCCTTAAGTAATGCATACTTACCACTTTAGAGTCGTAAAATTTAATACGCTTGAAGCCTGAAATATTAAGGAAATTATGGTTTACATATATATATTTATTATATTCATTGTTAACTTTTACTATACCCTAATAAATATTATTTAAACATAAGTCTCTTCAGTCCATTAATAATAATAGTATTTCAAAAATAATTTGATTTTTTTTGTGGAATTACATTGTATTTGTTTGTTTTATACTCTTTAACGTCGTTTCTTGCTGCTATGACCTAATTAACTGGACCGCCATCTTTACGTGCCCTTCGAAGCACGGTCCTCAACAGAACTCGCATCCACCCTGAAATGTGTTTACAGTTTCACCTGCAACCCACATTACAGTTAGTCATCGTAGTTCCATCTACCGACTATTTACACCAATATACATCCATGCTCTAAGTGGGGCTCGAACCCCGGGATCCGTAATCAAACGAGCTAACCATTGCGCCACCGGGGTCGGCTACATTGTATTTACCAACTTGTATTTCAAATTTTTTGAAAACACTTAAGTATAAATTGGGGGATACTAGTGCCTCCTGTGAAGCTTTTACGCCCCCAATTAAGGTACGTTCAGGTCAATCATCAGTGACAGTGAAATTTCCTTGAAATATGAAATATGCTCCAACATTCAAGAGCTTTTTTAGTATTTTATTTATTTCAAAAAAAAACCCTCATAGGGGTGGTGTACTGATGAAAAGTGTTATTATAAAAAATAAAGTCCAAAAATTTAAATGCGGAAGTCGACTTAAAAGTAACAAACACATATGCCGATTTTTGTGGAGCAGCGGTTACTAACAAAGTTAGGGAAATATGTATTTCTCTCTCTTTTTAACTCATCAATTAAACAGAGAAAGATTTCACATACTGGTTAACCGGCGTTACCACAAAAAATTGACCATAATCCTTTAGATGTATTATTTATAACTATGTCATCAGTTTAGCGCATGAAAGACAAGAGCGTTTTTGCATATAAAACTGTGGGACATTTCAATATTAATGACGTCATTAAAACGTCATTAAAACCTTTGCGAATATATTGTTGCATAAAGTATATTGTACTTTATGTTACATAGGCCAGTCAAAACTACATAACTAAATAGGGTTTTCCACTAATAGTTAAAAAAAGAATAGTAATTATATAACAAGGTAGAGAAGACATTTTTTATAGCCGAGGCTATAATAGTCTTCTCTACCGTAGTTAATATATAAGTTTTTGCACTACTAGCACCATTTAACTATTTTTATTTAAATAATAAAATAAATTATTAACAGAAATTATATTTCTTGAAATTTTCAAATGAATACTTTGAACGGACGTTTAAAAATTTAGTTTTTTTTAAAATTGTTTTCATAATATTTAGCTAATTATTAATTGTATTAATTGGTATTAATTATAATTAATTATATTTAATAAATAAAAAGTTATTTAAAGCTATTTTCTTGGGTTTAATTAGTAAAAATTGCACAAAGAACTGAAACATCTAAAGTGACAGAAATCAATTGTTTATAAAATTTACTCCTAATAGAAGAGAAATAGTACATTATTTACCAAGTGAGAGAAGTTTAACATTTTTGCGTCAAATTGAGGGATGAGCGCGCTAGCGCGAAGCCCGCAAGACGCGGTCTAAAATGTTAAATCTTCACTCAAGTGGAAAATATAGTATTTTTTTCACTACCTGTACAATTAATTAGCTATTTATTTATTTATTTTACTAAAATTTAAAAAAACAAATAAATAACGTTACATTTCTGGCAGAAATTTTCTGGTGATCTGCTAAAATTATTAAGTTAGAAAGTGTTTCCGTGTTAAGTGTAATAAAATATATAAAAATGAAAAGTGAAATGCAAAGTGACGATTCTGATACTCCCCAGAAATAAGGGGACAAGCGAAAACTGTTAGGGGGAATCTATTGCCTCAAAAATCAGTATATGGGGGTTGTACCTCTAGCAATATATGATCCTTACGGTAATATATGGGTTGTATAATCTATGGTTGAATATTATGGAACAATGATTTTCACTTTTCGAAGTGTTTTTTGTAAAACATGTTTTATAGGTACTAATTTAGTTAAGTAATATTTTTTAATTTATCATGCAATAAATAAATTTGGTGCCTAAAGACACTTGTAAATAGCAATGTGATTTAATAATTAAGTGAAACGTCAGATGCCAAAACAGCTGAATAAAAATTCATTATTAACCATGGTGCAATTTCATTATTTTTAGAACCTCTGACGTCATAGGTAGAGAAATAATATTTCTACCAATGAAAAGAACAGTAATAAAGATGTGCTTTTAGGCTGGTGGTGAAAAAAAAATATTATTGCTATAGGTTAAGAAAATTGATTTCACAGTCTGAAAACATGATAAATAATGGTATGTTCTAAAGCTGGTAGTAAAAAAAAATATTTATTGCTTTATGGAAATTAATAAAAAATTTAGTGAGTAAATATAAAAAGTTTAAGGGTTTTCCACGATGTGAACTTAGGAAGAGAAAGAATAAGACAAAGATGAAAAAGAAAATGGTGACGAAGATGATGATGATAATGATGATGATAAAAATGAGGATAATGTTGATTAAGATGATTTCGGAGATTCTGATGAAAATAAAGATGATTTTAAAGATGAAGATGATGATGATGATGATAATGGAAATGAGAGTGATGATAATAAAACAACAAAAGAAGAAAATTCATTAAAATTCAATATTAAGGTATTTGATTGATTAAGATGTGATATTTTGGCTGTTGGGCCCATACCCATTGACTGGCCTATTATGGTTTTATAATGTCAAGATTCTCGGCTTGGGAAAAGCTCTTTTGCCTATCCAATTACAGAATGCGAAGGGTGTAGTTAAATATTGACTTATTTGAACCTTGACAATTAATTTTTTCAGTTTTGTCATATTTTGTAATTTAATAGATCATAAAATTAAATATGCATTAAAATTCAATCTTCGTGGGTGTCTTGTAGACAAAGTTCATTGTTTACGTCGTTAGAAAAATCACTAAACCCATAAATGTTCGCTTTATGTTATTATACCTTACTTTTACAGTATTATTAATTTGAGCCATTTCGCCTCAATGACTATTTATATCAATAAAAAATCTAAAACAGAAAATAAAATTAAAATGTTCTTATCAGGTGCACCTATTTCTAGATGATCTGGTAAGGTATTGCGTTTAAAATAATACTTATCTGCTATATCTTCTTTACCTAAAAAATATTATAAGTCCAAACCTTACCAAAGTTTAAAAATTTTGCCTAAATAAAGAATTTTTAATAAAATTCTTGACAAATCGTTAAAATATATATAATTTGAAAGAGTTTGTGGAATATTTGGCTTTGTCAATCAAAATATGACAAATGTCAAAATGTGTTATTTCGAGGTAATTGAAACAAAGACACCTGTAACAATAAAAAGTTGTAGAGAAATTAATTTGGAAAAGGCGTTTTTGTTGAAAACGTGTAGAGTAGTTAATTTGGAATACCTTACTTGTTGGACGCTGTTTTACAGGCTCAAAGTATCTACACCGAGGGAAAGTCTGTGTACTATCGGTTATCATATAAATCCAGGACAGCACAGAACCTCGAGGCACACCAAATTTTAAAAATTCTATCTTATTTATTGACATTGAAGTTTATAGGGTTATGTACAATGTCAGTGGATTTAAATTAGATACAAATTATATGCATATCTCGAAAAAAATAATTTGTAAAAATTACAGAAAATAATAAAATTAAAAACAGAAATAAAAAATAACATTGATAAAATAATAAAAAACAATAAGGTACCTAATTTAATATAAGTTAAATTTTTTTGGTTTTGACGTGTTGAATTCTTTAATTTTTTGGCATTACTCTTGTGCTAGCACCAAAATGTATTGTTAAATTTGATTTATCCAATACATACAGATAATAAACAATTACCACCTTTATTTTAAATAGATAAACTCAATAATAAACCATGTGTGGCTTTTACTTTATTGAGTGGATAATTATTTATTTTACCCACTCAACTGTCACTTGTCAAATTATTTTCTTGTAAATGTCATTAAAATTTTTAACAAAAATATGTAATAAGCTATTTATTGGATAAAACCTTGTATGGCACTCATGGGTAAACCGATATTGCCCTCTCGAAAATTAACCTGCTTGGCTGGCGCCTCGCAGGTTAATTTTCTCATAAGCAATATCTTACTTTACCCACTAGTACCATAAATAACTATTTTCTTGATGGCTTAACTGAATCATGTTGACAAATCTGACACTTGAAATTTTACGTATCAAACAAAATGACTACTATACCTACTTAGTTTCAGATATCCGTGACTAAGTTAAGTCATCATTTGACTTTTGTGTTAGATTTAAATGGTACACTTTTTGACTGTCCTGAATTTTTATAATAATAGTACCAATTTTGGAAATTGTTTTAAAAATCTTGGCAAAAACCTTAAAGATCTTGGTAATTTTTGACAAGATTTCGATAATTTTTCAAAAATCTCAGAAATGTTACTGTACTGATAGAACACAATCGTAAGCAATAGTGGTATTAGGTTATAGAATACAACAATAAATAGTTGTATATGCGCAAATCTTTATATATTGCATAGAATACAACAACAACAACAAGTAAACGAGTGCAGTTGTTTGATTTACAACAAAAAATTATACGCATTTTATTTTAAATTCACATATTACATGTATGTGCACATAAAAACTACATATCAAATGTAATTACATGTACATGTAATTACATGTACATGTACAATGGACATTTTACATGCATATGGTTAGGTTAGGTACTTATGCACATAGAAATTTCAGCCCAAAATGCCTACATTCAAATTTCTGGTAAAAAAATTATTAGAATTTGCTGATTTTTGCCATCTTTGTTAATCAAATAAAATACCGGCACTATAGTATAGTTTATAGTATACGATACAACATTTATATCTACAATTTTAATATTGTATTTAATATAACGTTATAATGTTTTAGAATAATCTTAAAAATTATATTCTATACCTAAAAGTTGACACAACAACATTTTGTGTTAATATTTTTAGATTTTTTTGTGAACAATTAAAAAATCATAGATATTTACGTCGAAAAGTCCATGTATTTTTTTTATGGTTTCGCCCTTCAAAGTTAAAAATTTTGGCCAGTTTCTTTATCGTTATTAAGTATATCACCCGGTATACAAGAAATTAATGGGAAATAAAAAACTCGAAAAATCTTTAAAGCTTAAATTCAGCTGAAAACAGCAAACTACTGATAAAGCGAGTTTTCAGCGTGCAAAATAAATTATAAACGGTTAATTTGTTTAATGGAAACTTAATATTGAATAGCAACTTCATTAGTATCAACGTTCTATTTATCTGAAGCAGGGTAAGTTGCTTTTGTTTAATTGGCAATATTTAATTGGAAAAAGTAGGTTGGAAAAAAAATATGGATCTGTTACTGGCAATGTAAAAGTTCGGCAATCTGCTAAATGACTATATATTCCGCAAACTGACCAATTTCCCAGACATTATGTAAAATAACTACAACTTTGATGATCTGATCTGATCTGCGAATTTACTACGCTTTTGGCAAATCCTAGGTTTAACACGACGAATCCTGCGATTAACCAAATTTCGAGCTTTTACTGTAACATATATGTAGCAAATGTTTTATTTCAATGGAGATTTCTACCGTTAGATTAGACAGGGACAAAAGTTCTACCCAAAAAGGATAGAAGACATACATACACTCCCACTTCCACCCAACCAAACAAATTCTGTATTTGTTCTTTGTTGAACAAATACAATATTTACTTGGCCGGGCGAAAAGTGTAACTATATTATTTTTATTAAAGAAATTACTGGCGCCATCTAAATTTTAGTAGAATTATCTTATTCTACAGATTCACATTAGCTATGTTCGTTCGTGCAGCTCACTGCTACACTTTCCGGCCAACCAAATAAATACTGTATTTGTTGTATGAAAAACAAATACAGTATTTATTTGGTTGGCTGGAAAGTGTAGCACAAATGAGATAGAGATAGGGTAGACGTCTTTTGTTTCATAATTCTAGTTGTAGAGAGCTCCATTGAACGCGCAGATTAAATAATGTCTTGTTATTCATCTTTAAATTACCTAGCAAATGTGAGACGTATACTGCCCTAATGCGCTAGAAAGCAGTAACTCCATTTGTCGCCTAGCAGCGTTTTCAAAATGTTGATGTCAAAACGTCGCTAGGCGATAAATGGATTTACTATTGCATCAGGAATTTTGCAGATTGACAAAAATAGCGTAGTAAATTCACAGATCACCCAAAGTTGTATTGATTTTGCATAATGTCTGGTGAATTGGTCAGTTTGCAGAATATAGTTTTGTCATATAGTCATTTCGGACATTTTTAAAATAACTTTCACTTTTTAAAAACATTTTCTTTTAATGTAGATTACAGAAATAATATTTAAATCTTTGCTAATCACTTTACATTATTAAGTATGCATTTAAAATATTATTTTTTATCCAGCCTAAGGTGGCAAACAGGTAGTAATATCGATGAGTTTAAAGTTTATAACTTTTAGAGGGATAACAAACTTGAGTAGAAGTCCAATAAGTTTGAATAAAGAAAGTAAGCGAAAAAAAGAAAGTTATCAACTAATTAAAATTGATTGTTTAATGAGAAACAGGGTTTGGACTTTTTAGTGTATTTCTAACCTAATAAGAAAATGAAACATTTCCAACTCGAGAGATGCTATTTGGTCGAGGCGTAGCCTAGGCCAAATTAGCATCTCTAGAGTTGGAAATGTCATTTTATTATGTGGTAAGCACTAAATTTTATTCACAAGCATAAATAAATAACACATTAGCTCGTAAAATTAGCCATTTTAAATGATTTTCTACAGAAATTTTACAGATTTCAAAGGTCACTGTAAATTTTAACTAAATAATAATTAAAATAAGTGGCTCGTTGTTATTTTCTATTATTAATCTCGGTATAAACCATATAATATATAAATAAATATTATTTCTTGTTGTTTTTCGTAGAAATAAACAAAAAAGTTAGGTTATTTTATTTGAAAACGACAGCTGTTTACAGACAAGGCGATAGTTTCTCCATCTATATATTTGGGCACGACCCTGTCCCAAAACTGTGTATGGAGCTCCCACATTGACTCTATCTTTAAAAAGATGTGTAGTGCAAAGTTTGCACTTGCCAACTTGAAAGATACAGTCAGTGTTGGCTCCCTACTTCTTTTTTACAACGCTTACGTATACTCTAGACTTTCTTATTCAATCATTTTTTGGGGTAGTTCTAGTGATGTCGAAAGACTTTTTCTTTTACAGAAAAAAATTGTTAGAATAATTTGTAGGGCTGACTATTTTAGTCACTGTCGTCCGCTTTTCAAAAAATGCGGAGTAATGACCGTGTATTCTATTTACTTCTATAAACTTTGTGTATACGTAAAAAAAAACTCTTTAAACTTTGTAAAAAATAACCAGATTTATAGAGTTATGACAACTCGCCACGGCAATGAATTCTCGATTCCAGTACACCGCACTGCCTTGTATGAAAAGGGACCTCGATTCATGGGAATACGTGCATATAATAGTCTGCCACCGAGCATAAAGGACATTCAAAACATAAACAGTTTTAAAAATCAACTAAAATTATATCTTACTGAAAAAACTCTATACAGTATAAATGAGTATTTTTTGTGAACAATTGCTGTTTTTTTTCATATATTTTTTACATGAAAATGCTCTTTTGTAATTTTGTAATTTTTAATTATTTTTTTTTATTTGTTTGTTATTATTAATTTATTTATTATTATCTGACATGTCCATAGACCTATACTATATGTATTTTGTTGTTGTCTCTAAAGGATTAATAAACTATCTATCTATCTATCTATCTATCTATAAGGTATAACCAAAAGCCAAAAAAAACAGGTTAGATATGAATTCATATCCAACCTAGGTTAAAAAAGAAAAGCTTATTTAACTTTTAAAGAAACAGACAAAAATAATAGATTTTGCAACTTTTTATAATGCAAATAAAGAACGTTTTTCTGTATGCTTGTAAATAAAATTATTATTATTATTATTAAATTAACCATGGCAGTTGTAAAAATATAAATAAAATATACAAACCATGGTTTGGTTGGTTCATGCACGAAAGAAGAGTTTTTTTTCTAAATTTATATACGATTTTTATTATATTTTAATCTAAGAAAGTAATTTTTTAATTATTGTTTCTCGCCATAATTTTTTACTCAACACATTTATTTTTAATAACGCTATATTTTTCATATATCTTTTAGTACAAATATTCTTTGAAGTCCAGGCAATCATATCAATATTTGCCTTTAAAGGCTCGTATGACTTTTCCACTTTAAATGTTGGTCAAAATGCAACTCAAAGGAGTCCATGTGTATGTATTATGACTGTTTTACTTTACTTAAAAATAAATTTAGGTTAGATAGTTTTTATAAAAATGGCATAATTCCTGAAAATAATATTAATATATTAATATATTATTATCTCGAGTATCTGAGTCAGTCGCCTGCTTGACCCTACAGGAGTGTCAAGAGAGATTGAATCCTGCTATTCAGGCAACGTAATTTAACGGAAGTGATCGATTCACTTCACGCCATCCCCTACGTTCGGTAAACCTTCTTGTCCGTGTGATTTTCAAGTGGACACAATGGAAAAAGTTAGCACTTGAATAAAATATTTAAATGGAAATATTCACAGTGCATTTAAAGATTTCCTTATAATGTATATTAATATATTTTATAGAAAAAAAAGTTATGAATATTCGATTTGTGGAACATGCAGTTTCATTGAAGGGAAAATATTTAAGGCAGTTGGTAAATTTGAGACAAGGTGGAAAATTTTAAAGAGGGATAACATTTTTTTAGTAATTAGTTTTTTGGAGGGGAATAATTTTTTTGTGGGAGTTGGCAAATTGTTAGACAATTTGGCTTTTGTAGGCGAGTTGGAAAACTTTGGTGTCCAGCCCCACCAATATTTTTGGTTCCTGCTACACTGTGATATCTCTACTCTTTAACATCTCTCCTCTTTTACAACTCTATAGAGATGTAAAAAAGGAGAGTTATCAAAGAGTAGAGATATCTACTCTGTGATAACTCTTCCCTCTTACATCTCAACCGGTTTACAATTCTATTCTGCACTATATGTAAGTACTCAAAGACATACAAAGTAAACTGGTAGAGATGTAAGAGAGGAGAGTTTTTACAGAGTACCGATGTCTATGGGTAGAGTTTTAAACTGGAAGAAATGTAAAATAGTAGAGATATCACAGAGAAGAGATAAAACAGAGTAGAAATATCAAAGGAATCGTGAATCATTGTTCATAATAAATAAATCTGACAGATCCGAGTTAAACATGTTGTGAAGTGCGCGAAAAGTTACTATAAAATCACCTCGGTTGCGACGGTTCATAAAGGAAGGAAGGTTTAAAACCGCTAGACGTTTCTTATATGGAGGTCTTATACGAACATATGAAAGAAGCGTGGCACGTCGCTGGACTGATTCTAGTAAGGTTCTTTCTCGTACTAGATCTGGATTAAATACAGGGCCCCAGTATTCCAGTATAGGTCTCACATATGTTTTGAAAGTCTAGTTTCACTTGGTAGGTTATTCCGATTCTTAAAAATATTAACAGAAGCGGAAAGTGTAGTTTCACTTGGTAAGTTATTCCATATCTGAAAGACACGGTTGCTCAGAAAATTCTGCCGAACACTAGATTGAAAGTCCTTCTTCAGTTTTAAACCATAGCCACGTAATCATGAATCATTGTTCATAATAAATAAATCTGACAGATCCGAGTTAAACATGTTGTGAAGTGCGCGAAAAGTTACTATTAAATCACCTCGGTTGCGACCGTTCATAAAGGAAGGAAGGTTTAAAACCGCTAGACGTTTCTCATATGGAGGTCTTATACGAACATATGGAAGAAGCGTGGCACATCGCTGGACTGATTCTAGTAAGGTTCTTTCTCGTACTAGATCTGGATTAAATACAGGGCCCCAGTATTCCAGTATAGGTCTCACATATGTTTTGAAAGTCTAGTTTCACTTGGTAGGTTATTCCTTATCTGAAAGACACGGTTGCTCAGAAAACTCTGCCGAACACTAGATTGAAAGTCCTTCTTCAGTTTTAAACCATAGCCACGTAATCATGAATCATTTTTCATAATAAATAAATCTGACAGATCCGAGTTAAACATGTTGTGAAGTGCGCGAAAAGTTACTATTAAATCACCTCGGTTGCGACCGTTCATAAAGGAAGGAAGGTTTAAAACCGCTAGAAGTTTCTCATATGGAGGTCTTATACGAACATATGGAAGAAGCGTGGCACATCGCTGGACTGATTCTAGTAAGGTTCTTTCTCGTACTAGATCTGGATTAAATACAGGGCCCCAGTATTCCAGTATAGGTATCACATATGTTTTGAAAGTCTAGTTTCACTTGGTAGGTTATTCCGATTCTTAAAAATATTAACAGAAGCGGAAAGTGTAGTTTCACTTGGTAGGTTATTCCATATCTGAAAGACACGGTTGCTCAGAAAATTCTGCCGAACACTAGATTGAAAGTCCTTCTTCAGTTTTAAACCATAGCCACGTAATCATGAATCATTGTTCATAATAAATAAATCTGACAGATCCGAGTTAAACATGTTGTGAAGTGCGCGAAAAGTTACTATTAAATCACCTAGGTTGCGACCGTTCATAAAGGAAGGAAGGTTTAAAACCGCTAGACGTTTCTCATATGGAGGTCTTATACGAACATATGGAAGAAGCGTGGCACGTCGCTGGACTGATTCTAGTAAGGTTCTTTCTCGTACTAGATCTGGATTAAATACAGGGCCCCAGTATTCCAGTATAGGTCTCACATATGTTTTGAAAGTCTAGTTTCACTTGGTAGGTTATTCCATATCTGAAAGACACGGTTGCTCAGAAAACTCTGCCGAACACTAGATTGAAAGTCCTTCTTCAGTTTTAAACCATAGCCACGTAATCGTGAATCATTGTTGATAATAAATAAACCTGACAGATCCGAGTTAAACATGTTGTGAAGTGCGCGAAAAGTTACTATTAAATCACTTCGGTTGCTACCGTTCATAAAGGAAGGAAGGTTTAAAACCGCTAGTCGTTCCTCATATGGAGGTCTAATACGACCATACGGAAGACGCGTGGCACGTCGCTGGACTGATTCTAGTAAAGTTCTTTCTCGCACTAGATCGGGATTAAATACAGGGCCGCAGTATTCCAGTATAGGTCTCACATATGTTTTGATATTTTGTATAGGTTTGAGAATGTTGAGGGTGAACAGGTTTCCCCGATTTCCCCCTACATAAATCTATTTAATGTTTCATGCATCTCAGTAAGTATAAATCTAAATCCAATTCTGGATTCTGGAAAGCTAAACCAAGTTAATAATCGACCATATTTCTCGTGTAATTCGTTCTGTAAGAGACAATATAATTCTAATATTAAATTTGGTTCGTATATTGCATGACTGCGAGCTATTTTCGTTTACAAGACCGAAATTGTATCTTCTAACCGAAATAAACCCTTAAATGAGCGTGTCTCGAGGCGAGGAGATACAAGTTTACTCTTTGTTTTTAGCGAACAATATTCCGACTGAATATAGGAACTTACACAGTAAAAAGTAAAATGAAACAAATCAAGCAATAAAAAAAAGAAACCTGATGAAATTAAAAATATTTTAGCAAAACATAAGCAATTAAACTTAAATAAATTTATTATTACTGGCAGTAATTCACTGTATACATTAGAATTTTTTGTAAATATTAAACTATACCTAATATTATTAATAACAGAACGCTTGAAGTCAAAAACAAATTTGGATCATTGGTTTCATACCCAGTTCTCCGCTGAGGCTCTAGTTAAAGAGAGGAGGGCCAAAATGTAGGCGCTAGAGGCTTTTGAAAGAATATCTTTTGGAGGGAAAGAAAGATTAGATTGTTCGCTTACCATTTGGATGTTTTGCTCCTTTTCTGGGGTACCCCGTAAATCAACTGTTGTTCATTTCTTGGTGGTATCGATAGGAAAAGTGGTTGGTTGTGGGATTTTTAGCCTGGTCCACTTGTAACTAATTATCATTAATTATTAATAATCATATTTTTACCAAATTTTTTTAAATAAAAAAAATTAAAAGCATACTTTTCTTGATTTTTACACAGATATGCTTCAGGTATTTTAGTAATTAAATTATTTGGACATTTGTCAAAATAACACCATTTATCCTGTTTATTTAGTAAGCGATGCATATAATAATCAAAAGGGTAAGTAGAAAATTATTAAGCAGAATTTTTGTTATAGTTCCTGAATAATTAATGGTATACTCTTAGCTAGCTATAGCTTATAAGCTTATGAAAAAACACATCAAAATTAATTTAGCAAATAAATAATTTTTTTACCTAAATTTTGCTTATTATCTAAATATTTGTTATTTTTTGAATTGTACATACCTATACAGGCTATAGCTTGTATACGAGCTATAGCCTGTATCTATAGATATCTGTACTTAACTTAGTAGTTAAAAAAACTATATTTTTGAATTTCCCCATATCTGATTTAATTGAAATCTAATATATATCGAATATTTTCTCCCAAGCAAGTCACGTTACCATATGTCCTTCCCCTTTGCGTATTTTTGCGTTTTATGACTTTTTATGTAAATATAGATCAATTTCGAGCAAAAAAAATTGTCGGTCGGTCGATTGGTAGGTCGGTCGGTCGATCGGTCGTTCTCTCCGGGAAATCTTGTAAGAACGATAACGCTTTAAGCTAGATACTTGAAATTTGGCATACAGGTATTGTACACAAAGTTCTCGCTCGGGATTGTTTTTGGGTGGGGCAAGGGGGACAAATGGGGAAAATACAATATTTTTTTACAAAAAATTGAATTGAAAAACTCCTAAAGTGGCTGAAATGAATCTGACAATAAAAAAGGGGGTGAGGGGGTAAATATTTTTAAATGTTGTCAATATTTTCGTCATAATTGGTATATAGGGGTTTTTGGGGTTGACGAATCTGAATCTGATAATAATTTTTGTATAATTTCACCCCCTGAGGGGCGGGGGTAGTTTTCGTGAAAATTGCTATATTGAGGTTTTTGAGGTTGCTGAAAGTGAATCTGATAATAAAACAATTCTAAATCCACCCCCTGAGGAGCGGGGAGTAGTTTTCGTGAAAATAGATATATTGGGGTTTTTGAAGTTGCTGAAAATTAATCTGTTAATAAAAAAAAATTAACTCCACTCCCTGAGGGGCGGGGGAGGGTTTTTTTAAAAATTAATATATCGGGGTTTTTGAATCTTAAAATATTATTTTCCAAGCCCACTCCATAGGGGGCGGAGGTGAAAAATGGGAACGCTCTTTTACTGGGCAGTGTATTTTTACTTGGCTTCAAAAATGTTTTTAAATAGAATTATCTAATAATAGTGCTACTGTTATAAATTTAATATCATGTGATATTTTCTTCTTTACGAAGAGTGTAAACCAGGAGCTAAATTTTAAAAGTCGAAAAAAAACCCTAAAGTCAATGAAACGGTAATAATTGTATTTATTTTTCAACTTTTTAACGGATTAGGAAATAATTTACGCATGAGTTATTCAAAAACAACCCACAATATGTGTCCCACAGGTGTCAAATTGGTCCTTGGTCAGTGAATGAATATTTTGTTTTCTTTAAACATAAATGCTTAGAATACATACTTCCTTTAGCTACTCTAAAGAGCTTTTTGAAACCATAAAATTTCACACTATACTATACATACATGGTGATCAGTAACTGACATGCCAAAATTTAAGAGGTGGTTCTACATCCAAAAATATGAAAAAAAAAGTTTCTATAAAGGTTGGTCCGGAAATGAGCCCTAAGGGAGCTACGGCCCTTCGAAGATGTCATTGAATGGGGAAGAAAAAAAAAGCATCAATAAAATTTTAATACTGCAGGGTGATTCTTCATTTAAAACTGAGCAAAAAAGTATTCTTCACCAAAACACCTAAATTTAATATTAAAGGAGTAATAGCCTTTTAAAAAGTAACGTTTTTGGTAGCACAAAATGTTACTTCCTCTTAATTGTATTTTTTTTTGAAAACGGTTGCTCCTACAGTGTTACACTATACGACATTTTTATATGTTTTTACTCCAGGAATCCATATTTTTTACAAAAAATCTAAAAAAAGGTACTCATAAAAAAGTATGGGGTAAAAATGTGCTAAGCCTAATAAATTTTTCCGTCTAGGGACGCCTCTGGATAAATTCAAAAAAATAAATAAACATAAACTTATTGCCCTTATTAATATTAGTATACATGCAAAAGCTCGTAGCTCTATCTTAAAGCGTACCATAGTTATTAATTAAAAACCTTATTTTTATTACAATTGTAAAGGGCCGTAGCTCCCCTAGGGCATATTTGCGGAGCAACCTGTATAGCAACTTTTTTTATATTTTTGGATGCAGAATCACCTCTTAAATTTTGGCATGCCAGTAACTGATTACCCTATATATGTATATTATAGTGAGAATTTTTATATATGGTTCAGAAAAATGGAAAATACAAAGGTAATGATTTGAGGAGTCTGATCTATCTCATTTATTATTGACCGTTGCTAAGGGATGTTTATTGATAACGGTCAATAATAAAAAATTTAAGGCAGTTACTGACTTTTTTCAACTTATTTGTCAAACTGACAGCTATGTCAAAATAATTTTTATACTATATTTTTAACTGATATTTGTAAAAAGTTAAAAGCTTAGGGTATTAGAAAAATTTTATATGCATCACGTATGTGAACTGTCTTTGGTATTCGCTACTGATTTTTACCTCGACTCCGTCTCAGCAAAAAACTTCAGTCTCGAACACTAAAGACTTAGTTCGCATACTAGGTGCACAATATACTATGGATAAACTATAAATATAATATAACATATTATTTTTGTAAATCTAACTCTCTTAAAATTTATTATTTAAAGTTTAAAACTTAATTTAATTTAGTTTATATTTGCATTTTTATTTTAATTTAAGAAGTTTATAGGTTTTTGTTCTTTTTATTTTTACACCTGCTATAATTAAGCAGGTACTATTAATAGTATATGTTTTGTAATAATTATTTCAAAACATATTAAGTAAAGAAATAATTATCTTTTGGTAAATTAATTTTAATGTAAATTTTACATTTCTGATACGTCACTGTATCCCAATCCACCTGGTTAAAATAGGGTGAAAAAAAAGTACAAATCGACACTCCCAAGCAACAAGGATGTAACTCAAGTTAGACCCATTTTGAGTTATACTCATAGGTAAACGCCTTGAAAAAAGACACACATGGTGGTACTACTCAAGTTTCTCCACAGTCCACTTTAAGCAAAAGTTTACTTAAAATCACTAAAGTAAGAAATTCTAAACTTCAATATTATCAGAAACAAACAGTAAATAAACAATAAATACTTAAACAGTTAAATAGAGAATTTTATAAGCTTTCAAATGATGTATCACATGACTTCCTTTTCCACTTCTATCATTTACCCACCCTTAAATAACAAAAACAAATATTTTAGAAATTTAGCTGTCGTGAAAAATGACAATATATGAGTTACGGCTTTGTTGCTTGGGGGTATCGAAATCAGAAAAGTATTGTAAACATTTTAAAGACCTACCTACATACCATGCGGTCCAAAAGTCACCCCCCCTTTTAACTTTTGAACGAGTTGAGATATCGACTTCAAATTTATAACTCTTAAATAAGACAACTTAAATTATTTTTTAGCATATATTTGATATTTTCAGCTCTTAAAATGTGGGCAGGGGGGCATGGGGGGACATTTTTTTAAATGGAAAGGGGGGTCGTGTGATACATAATTTTAAAGCTACGTACATAGATATAGTTCTCCGCATGAAAGAAAGTCTCCGAAGTAAGGGGGAGGAATCATTCGAGCTTTCTTCTTTCCGTCAAGAGCGTTATAATGCGAGCGTGCCTACATCGGGCCTCCCACTTGCACACACATTCCAAACATATTTCCCGTAGCCGCAGATCCGTGCGTCAAACTATACTGCACTGTAGTGCACTGATTACGTTTACAGTAAACTGTTTACCCACAAAAATTTGGAAAACGTAAATTTTTAAGTTTTTGTCATTTATATTTTTAAAAAATTTCACTTGCTTTTCCACCCTAATGGTAGAACTTTATTTGAATTAAAAAAATTGTAATTAAATTAACATTACTAACGATTTAAGACGGGAAGTGTGCACAAAGGGTCCCTCCTGGCCGATGATTTTTGTCTTCATAAACTGACACCTCACAGATGGTTAGATTATAAAGAAAATAAATGAAAAAAAAAACTCGTATCCTGGTAGATAATTCTAAAAAGTTAATTTACCGAAATTAATATGCCAAATAAAAAAAAATAGTATACTCTGAGAAAAAATCATTCACCAGTGGTGAATGATGATTCTAAAAAAGTTGTGTACTAATTAGGTATAATCTATGGTTTTATATTTTGTACACGGTATATTGTGTTAAGGCGCCTTTTCACGGAGCAATTTATACGCAAGTTTGGTGCTATGCAAGTTTGCTGCCAGATATAGCATGAGGACAATTACACATTCATTTGCCTTTTCACGGAGCAAGTTATACGCAAGTTTGACGCTATATATTGCAGGTTAAACAATGCTGCCAACCAGACAATTTTGACGTGTCTCTGCATTTGTTGACAAAAACATAACCTAGCATTTGCTTTTTTAATTAAGCTTTTTAGTTAGACAGGCCGGCCTATTATTAATAATAATAATTATTAACATGTCCAGTTGCCACTATATTAGTTAAAATAAATCGATTTAGTAACTTTTTTCCAGGTTGGTACCACGAAATTAAACTATAAATCTTGCATGAAAATCGTCGAAAAATAGAACTTGTTCTAATAATTTGATGGCTCGAAAATAGCATCAAATTTGCCTGAAGGCATGCACAGTGACTGAGTCATTCTTGCAACAAAATTGCATAGCACCAAACTTGCCTACAAATTGCTCCGTGAAAAGGCGCCTTTACTGTGCAGTAACAAGAAAATTGATTATCAGGTGTTTTAGATTTTTTAATGAATTAATTTTTTTTTAGTAATACAATATAAATATATAAAAAATTCCCTGGCCGAGTTGGAACTCGAACCCACTACCTCGTGGATGCAAGGCGCTACAGCACAAAGCCGCCTCATAAGCGTAGTTGTAATCGAGAAGCGTAGTTATAATAGATAACTGCAAAAAAATTAATGTTGAAGAACTTTCAGTTTAAATTTCAAAGTTTGGAATAAATTAAAAAAAAAGAGAAAGTATCACAACTTCAAAAACATTTAAAGTAGAAAATATATGGGGAAATACCCATGAATGGGACATATTATTGAATGGGACAGTGGGGTTTTCAAAAATTTAATAAGTCACTTTTACCAGGTTAAAAGTAATGTTTTTAATAATTTTGAAGGATATTTTATTGACGAACGGCAAAAGGAAACTGTAATTTTTTTTAAATGTTTACAATTTGTTATGAAAGTTAGTGTATATGGTCAACACGTTTTCAAAGTTTTTTTTTAAATACGTTGCTCATGGAATATAGATGTGACCATAGTTGTGTGATTCTGGACTGTCCCATTCATGGCTATCTCCCCCTACCCGTTGTTTACTAGCTCATAATATATTTGCTAAGACAAGTTTACAGATTAAAAATTAGATATAATGATCATAGAATCTGATGATAATATACATTTATATATAATTTAGCAATAGCTACTTTAAGTTTTCAGTTATATTATTTTCGGAACAGTAAATTATTTTATCCAATACATACAGATAATAAGACAATTACCAGCCTTATTTTAAATAGATAAACTCAATAATAACCCCCGAGTGGCTTTTACTTTATTGAGTGGATAATTATTTATTTTACCCACTCAACTGTCACTTGTCAAACTATTTTCTTGTAAATGTCATTAAAATTTTTAATAAAAATATAAATTCCTAAGCTATTTATTGGATAAAACCTTGTATGGCACTCATGGGTAAACCGATATTGCCCTCTCGAAAATTAACCTGCTTGGCTGACGCCTCGCAGGTTAATTTTCTCATGGGCAATATCTTACTTTACCCACTAGTACCATAAATAACTATTATATATTGTATCTATAGATAATTAAAATATGTGTTTATGTCCAAATATTTAACATTAAAGTTAATTGCCTGCAATTTTAACTTATATTAAAAATTACCAAAGTGTAAATTCAGCCATCAAAATTCGCATTAAGAAGTCTTTGAAATAATGTTATCTCACATCCTGTCTTTTTGTAGTCTTGGTTCTTTGACATTCAATGATGATCATTTTAAGTCAAAGCTGAAAATGACTGTGTTTATTGTGTGTGGACAATGATTAATATGTGAACAAGAACCAGAAGACAAATTAGCCAGATTATGATTAAACAATACTTTTAAAATAAAAATTAGAAAATGTTAAATTACCCACGAATTGTTAAAATAAAATAAATTTTAGTTATTATTTGAGTGTGTAGACAGCTAGACAACCAACTAAGTTGAAATTAATAACTTTTTTTCACTACTAGCTTTAGAACATACCATTATTTATCATGTTTTCAGACTGTGAAATCAATTTTCTTGACCTATAGCAATAATAATTTTTTCTCCCCTAGTAGGATTAAATTTTATAAACAATTGATTTCTGTCACTTTAGATGTTTCAGTTCTTTGTGCAATTTTTACTAATTAAACCCAAGAAACTAGCTTTAAATAACTTTTTATTTATTAAATATAACTAATTATAATTATTACCAATTAATACAATCAATAATTAGCTAAATATTATAATTTTTTTTTTATAAGTCCAAATTTTTAAAAGTCAGTTCAAAGTATTTGTTTGAGCAAATGTCATTCATCAAGGCTACTTGATTTTTATGAAAATTTCAAGAAATATCATTTCTGTTCATAATTTATTTTATTATTTGAATAAAAATAGTTAAATAGTGCTAGTAGTGAAAAAACTAATTTATAAACTACGGTAGATAAGACTATTATAGCCTCGCACTCTTAAATCCCTTGCTGCTACGCAGCTTGGGATTTAATACGCTCGGCTATAAAAAATATCTTTTCTACCTTGGTATATAATTACTATTAATATCGACATTAGGATTAATCCTAATATTTAAAAATTCTAAAAATATAATTAGACAACTTAGAAGGTGAATGAACAGTTTCATTGAAGAATATAACGTTGCTTTTTTTCCAAATACATATTAATTATTTATTGGTGTGGGAAGTCGTATAAAAGAACATTGGACATATTTGTATAATTTTAATAGCCAACATTATACCTTAAGGCATGTTAAGCACCCATAAACTTAATTGTATGGCTAATATAAAAATTAAAAATATTAGTTTGCAACAGTTGGTTGCCGTGGCTGTCAATGGGTAGTAATTGGTCGTTCGGTCACAAAAATAGTAAATATACGAGTCATTTCCTAAACCAAACATCAATGAAGAATAATGAAATATGTATAAGAAACTTTTTAAACATGTTGTATAAAGAAGCAAAAGCTATAACAAGATCATAATAGTTTTGGTAAGCAAGACATAAGTTCTGCTGTAGAACAGATATTAAACAAACAAAAATTATTTAACCGAAATTTTTGATCATGTTCTTTACTCGGTTCTTTATCTCTTTTTTATTCAAATATTTTTTATTCTGCTCTTTGCTCTCCCAATTTTCCTTAAATATTTAAGAAAGATCAATCAATCAAATCAAAAATCAATAATTTTAAGTATGTATAAATGATTTCTTATTTTGTTTTCCTCTTCGATATTTTATTTCTACTTCTTTGGTATTAAATTAATTTGATTCCACACAATATATTATTATTATTATTATAAATTAATTGTAGGTAAATACCATATAGGTTGCCAAACTTTGAATGTAATTTTCTTGTAAAAAAAACTCGGATTTTTTGGCAGGTTTTAATGCGTCACTTTATTATATGGCTAACGTTTCTCCCCTCTTTGGGGGCTTTATCAAAGCTGAAAGATAACAACTATTGTTAATAACAATAATAATGATAATATATAACAAAAATATTTTTTGCCTGTATTGAATCCCATTTTCAGGTAAAATATGTAAATATTCTTACCTAAAAATTATGTGAGGTATACGTACCTTTTGACCGATGTTACCACAGAGAATTGACTAATGCTGGGTTCGACCCACAAAAATGTTACATGTTTTTTACTGCGAACGACGCTTTTAACCTACAAATTTTTCGACATGGTGTCAAAACCAATTTTTATATTGTAATGTAATATTTATTTATTTTTATGTTGTAAAAGGTTCCTTTTCCATAATGTTCAAGTTTATAATATATATAACTACGCTCACATAATTTTTAGGTAAGAATATTTACATATTTTACCTGAAAATGGGATTCAATACAGGCAAAAAATATTTTTGTTATATATTATCATTATTATTGTTATTAACAATAGTTGTTATCTTTCAGCTTTGATAAAGCCCCCAAAGAGGGGAGAAACGTTAGCCATATAATAAAGTGACGCATTAAAACCTGCCAAAAAATCCGAGTTTTTTTTACAAACCAGAAAATTACATTATAAATTAATTATTAATTTATAATATATTTGATAATGTTTATGTATAATTATATATTTTCAGTAGGATTTTACTACCGTTATGACTTGGCTTACTTGCATTTTTATAGACGTTTTTATTTTCTATTTAACTCCATAACTGCCTGGCTAATTTAAAACGCGGTATCTGAATATCTAAAGTGATAAAGCCGTTTTATAAGATATTTATGCTTAACTCAAACTATTTTTATCAAAGACTGTGTCAGCTAAAGGTTCGGTCTTTATAGAAAGAATTACTGTTCTTCGCATTCTTTGTTTTTTTGGTTTTTCTTTCGCGTATCGAGAATTGATATTCCCATTTTTCCTTAAAACTTGTTACTTAAAACAAGCTTTCGCAGAAAAACCTACACTTTTTTTTGGGCATTATCCAAAATTATAGTAATTTTCCATATTAAGATTTTCTACTGTTTACAAAACAACATTAAAATAACGTGCATTCAAGTACTAGGCGATCTCGCGTCAGCATCGTGCTACCATATTTTATGATGTGCCTAGTGTATTTTTGTTTTGCCATCTTCTATGATGTACCTAAAGTAATTTTATATTAATGTTTAAAGTGCAAGTTAAAGTGAACCATAGATATGGTTATTAATCCTGTGAACTGTTAAATTTTAAGTTAATAATAATGGACGTTTGAAGATATTTTTTTTATGTTTTTAAAGATAATTTTTTATATTAGCGTGGAAATTAAAGTTTATTTTTTTATGCATAGTTATTTTAAACCTTCCCGCTTGTAAACAATCTCGAAATTACCATAGCAACGTAAGATACTCATGAGTCTGAAGCTAAATGACTAGGCCCAATTTACATAACCGTAAAACGTTGACGTGACATTAACGAGAACAAAACAATGGTTTATTCCTCTTTATAATTGGAATAAAAGCGATTTTATAAGCAAATTTTGTTTCTACAGGAATGCAAAAGTGTTTTTAGCAACAGCTTTATCAATTCCCTTTTTTGACATCAAAACATCATAAAAACAAAGTAAGTAAACAAAAGTTATAAATTTTGGTTATGTTGACATAGTGTAAATCGGATTTTGTGGATTATTTAGCGGAAAATTTAAAATAACTATACCCCAAAAAAATGAACTTTTTTTTTTAATACAAGTAATTTATTAGTGACTGATAGTGCGTAAGTCAGGATACATATCCGATTAGTACCTGCCCACTTGAAACCTCATAAAAAAACATAGAGAAACCCTGGTTAATTATTCGGAAGAAAAAGACCAAATAAATAGAAAGAGAGAGAGACAGAGAAAAACATTAAAATAATAATTTAAAGACAAATCATTTATAGACTTTTTGCAGATACCCCATTTTTATTTAGAAGGGCAGAATGCTCTCCTTATAGATTGTTTAGAAATAAAGAGCCAAATTAAGCTCTCAGTTACCTACGAGTGGCAGTTGAACAAACAACTAACCAATATAACAATGACTTAGCAACCTGCTTTCCTCTCAGCCAACTTAAATATTGTTAGATTGATTTAATGATAGCCCTAATGACATTTATGAAATAACGAATGGAATTAATTAATCAGGACATGGGCTTCAAAGCCCGTAATTATTTTAATGATAATATTATTATATTACAATATGGCTAGCCACTACTTAATTGGAATGATCCTTTTTATTAACATATCGATTGTTATCCATACAATTAATCTTAATTTTAGCTGAGTAACTTATATGGAATCTGCTATGGACTATCTGAAGAAAAAAAACTGCTGCCAACAAAATGATAGTTTTCAAAAAAAAAACTTAAAAAAAAAAGTTTCTTCGTAAAACAAAAATAAATTTAAAAAATGTTTAAAAAAAAAGAATTTAACCCCATTTTACCCCCTTACCCCAATCCGATTTTTACCAACAACAATCCGAGCCTAGAACTTTGGATAACACCGGCACACAAAAAAAAAAATTGTCTGTACACCGGGCGCCACCTATCTACGGGCATGTTTTTCGACCCGCTGAATACGAATTTCAAGTCAGTTTAGGCCGTCCAGCCTTCAATTTCGAGTAAATTGCAAAAAAACCCAAAAAATAGCGAAAATTCGATGTTTTGGCAAGAAAAAAAATTTTTTACTCGAAATTGAAGGCTGGACGGCCTAAACTGACTTGAAATTCGTATTCAGCGGGTCGAAAAACATGCCCGTAGATAGGTGGCGCCCGGTGTACAGACAATTTTTTTTTTTTGTGTGCCGGTGTAATCAATCTATGGTCCAAATTTGGAGTCTTTGGCCCAAAGCGTTCTTGAGTTATCTTGGTCACAAATTTCCTGGACACACAGACCGACCGACAGACCGACAGACCGACCGACATAATTTTTTTGACCGAAATCATATTTTTTCGATATAAAACGCCCAGAAACGTAAAAACATGCAATAAAAAAATTAAAAAAAAAAGAGTACACGCTAGGGTCACTTCATTTGGTTTGCACAGTAGATAAGTGATTTTAAAATCTAAACCTAACATTTATGCATAAATCACATGTGATTATATCAAAAAATTTATAACTATATTCTCTCTCAAATAGTCTCTCAGAGTCTCAATATATCAAAAAATCTAGTTTTTGACCGTTTTACCTAGAACGTAACAAACAAAATAAAGCCACAATGTACCCAGAATTCCCACAATGATCCGTGGAATATGATAAAAGCTTCGTGACAGGTCTATTAGAGTCCCGGCACTGCCCATTGCAACAGTAGCAATTATCTAGTAGCCACCTTCTTTAGTATGCTTTTAACTGATGCTCATTTTTTTCACGATAATCTCACCATTAGATGAGTCGAAATAATTTTATTAAATGAGTTTGACAGGTGAAGGTTATAACCATGAAACCTGCCAATTACTTACTCGTACCTGAATGAATGATTGTTTATTGAAATAATTTCTGAGAAATTCTTGTACTATTTGTAGATAAATTAATTTCTAGTAAAATATACATCGAGGGAAATTCCTGGCTGGAGGTAAAAACAACTGCCGAAAGATGTTTAAAAAAGATATTTAACTGGTTCAATCATAAACTTTTAAAAATAAATTATTCAAAAGTTTCTTGCTTTCATCATATACACAAAATTTGTCTGAATTAAACAGCCTTAAAATTCATACTAACTGCAATAACCAGTTAAATTGTTTTTGCACTACAATAGAAAAAACAGATAGAATAAAATATTTGGGCCTAACAATTGATTGCCACCTGCGATGGAACCACCATATTTCTGACGTCTGCAATAAATTAAGGAAACTAATGTATTGCTTTAATATTTTAAAACATATTCTATCCTTAAAACTTATTAAAGGCAGTATATTACGTATTTGTTGTATCAATTTTGGAGTACGGATTAATTGCATGGGGTGCAACGTCAAGTACTCACATTGAAAACCTAAGCGTCATTCAAAGAAAAATTATTAAAATTATTTTTAAAAAACCTTCGCGATATTCTACCGAAAACCTTTTTATAGAATTTAATGTTATGAATTTAAAAGAACTGTACGTACTTTCTTTAATGAAACATTACTTTAAAAATAAAAGCTGCATAAATTTAATAAATCATCCGCACGACACTCGTCAAAAGAAATATCTAAATACCCATTTAAATATAGCTAAAAAAACTATTGGTATTAAAAATTATTTGTTTTACATAAAAAAAATCTATAATTTATTACCCACCGAATTAAAAAATTACAAATACACCTACAAGTCATTTGTAAAAAAATTAAGATTTGGATTTCCGAAAACTCAGAAAGGATAAAAACCATTCTAAACTAATTAAAAAATAACTTTACATTTTTAATATAGATCTCACACTTTAAACATGATTGCTTATTTCGAACCCTACAAAACAAAAACATAATAAAAAAGTATAAAATCTGTGTATATCACGCACAAGCTATTCATAGCTTATGTGATATGCTTATATAAATATGCAGGAAAAAAAATCTTCTTGAAAAAAATTTTTGCACACATTCTGGCTCACCTTGAGAAAATATTGTAATAAAATTAGTATACATTAAGTCTGGAATCACCCGATTTACTTTTCAATTATAAGACTTTTAAAAAAACCCTCGGACAGGTCGATTTTAATTTTTAATTTTTCAAATTTTGGTGTAAAAAATGTTATTAAAATTTTCACCCCCTTGCACCCTCCCATCACAACTTTTTTTTTTCAAATAGCAACCTACCTCTTGTGACACATCGTTGAAAAGGTTATTTAATAAGCTTTCTAACGGTGTATGCCAAAGCCTTATTTAAAAAGGGGCTTAGAAAAAAATTAGTGGCTATTTGAAAAAAAAAATTGGAATAAGTGGGTGCAAGGGGGTGAAAATTGTGATAACATTTGGTGTAAACCAAAATTTGCAAAATTAAAAATAAAAATCCAGCATTTTTTTAACATCCCAGTTACCAGTTAAAGAAAAAAATGCTTAGACAGGTCGATTTTTATTTTTTATTTCGAAAATTTTGGTTTACACCAAATGTTATCACAATTTTCACCCACTTGCACCCACTTATTCCAATTTTTTTCAAATAGCCACTAATTTTTTTCTAAGCCCCTTTTTAAATAAGGCTTTGGCATACACCGTTAGAAAGCTTATTAAATAACCTTTCCAACGATGTGTCACAAGAGGTAGGTTGCTATTTGAAAAAAAAAAGTTGTGATGGGAGGGTGCAAGGGGGTGAAAATTTTGATAACTTTTTTTACACCAAAATTTGAAAAATTAAAAATTAAAATCGACCTGTCCGAGCGTTTTTTTTAAAGTCTTATAATTGAAAAGTAAATCGGGTGATTCCAGACTTAATGTACTCACTGTATAATTTAATTAAGGTAACAAATTTGAAAATAGGTTGTAAAAAATGTGTGTAAATAAATAAATAAGAATAAATAAATACGAAACATACAAGTGAGTTTAACACAATTGTGTAATTTTTTTTATATGCGTTTTGTTCAATATTTACAGTTAAAATATTATCCTACTAAACACCATTCTTTTATAGTTTAACAAAATAAAAGTCGACCAAGAAAATTGTTGTTTGGTTTAAATGTTTTGTCTAAGAAATATTTGCTTAATAATGACTAGTTTTTATTATATAGGTATAGAAAAGTCTAATATACATATTAATGAGAAAAATTGAACAACAAAATGTATCTAAGATATCGTTACAAGAGACTGCAATAAAAATGTTTAGTCTAAAAGTAAACTCCTTTTGAATACTTTTAGAAATAATACATTTTGTAAATATAAACTTAAAAATAAAAAAAAAACCCCTTAGATAAATTTCTGCGGAGAGATTTAATGACCTCGAGAAAAAGTCGAAATAGTAGCACCTTGCACCAGATCAGTGGTGGTTTGCTAATGTCCGAAACGAATCAATGAAGCAGATGCCTTCCTAAAAAAAGGTGACTGAATTAAGGGGGGCCGAAGATGTTAAAATTGGACTATAAAAACATATGGATAAAAATGCACATATGGATAAAAATAGGTACATTAATCAGGTTTTATTAATATTTAAAAATACAAGTGAATTTTTAGTTACAAATTCTTTAGTAGTGATTATTTCCCTGATTAAATAGCATCTCGCTATTTAAGAGCGATGAAATAGCAACTCGCTATTTAAGAACGATTAATTAGCATCTCATCTTAGATAAGTGTCTATTATGCCGATAGCTCAGAATCACCAAAAATACAGCTGCTTGCATTTTTTTCAGGAAATTATCTTAAAATAATCAAATTAAGAAATTCTTGATCCTTACTCATATTGGAGTTAATTTAAATAAACCATAGAAAAAATGTTATCATCCAAAATATAAATTTATTGTATATTAAACAAACATTACAGTGACAATTGTTTCGACTTTTTTAACATAATGTCATTTTCAAGCTACAAATAATGAAAAATTAGGTTGAAAATGGTACAATTCCTTTTAGAAAAACTTACTTTTTAAACAAATTAATTGAATAAAAATCTGGGATATCTGTCATAAACTAATCCAAACTATATTTCAAACAGACTAAAGGAATTAACTGCAAAAAAGTAGTTAAACATAAAAAAGGAAAAAGATTAATTTACTTGGTTATTGGAATAAAATTGGAGAGGTGGCAGCAAATTTATATCCAAAACTCAAAAACAAATCGAAAAAGAAAAATTTAATACGCTCGGCTATAAAAAATGTCTTCTCTACCTTGGTATATAATTACTATTCTTCCAAGATGATTTTTTTTCCAAATTTTTGCCAAACAAAACAACAAAATTTCTACAATAAAATCTAGTATCCCCTTAAAATAACCTACCTAGATCCATTAAAGATCGACTAAATGCGAATTTTTAAGTATTTCACGTCGGTGTCAGTTTGTTTTCACTTCACTGATAGATTACAGTGAATTACAAATTTGTGTTTTTTTTTTCGCGCACAAAGCCCTTAAAGTCATCAATCTCTTTTAAAAGAAATTAAGTAAGGTGGACAAGGGTAATTGTGACATGCTTTTTTATAACGATTTAGTTTATTGATTACTTATTTGTTAGTAAAGGTTGGAAGTACATTGACAAAATAACACATTTTCCATCATTCTAGATTTTAGGTTTATATAGAATATTTTTATGATATGTACAACAATCCGTAAAATATTAAAACAAAGTGTCTGCAATTTTATTTTTGTAATACATTTTCTTAGCAATAAGGGGCATTGCAATTCTTAGCTAACATTTTTTTATGATTATAAAAGAGATTTATATGGTAGTGATAGTGTAATTTAATGGAAAATTATCTCTTATAAACATAAAAATTTAAAAAAAGATAAATTGTTGAAGTGAAAATTATATCTATGCGAAAAATATATAAACAAACAAAAATGTACGAAAATTGTTCCTAAATGTTGCGAAGTATTTAGGATTAATACTCTTATTTGTCTTCTGAAGACAAGTAAGAGTATTATTGCCCCTTTATTACATTTACCCCTATTCTCCCTATTAACTTTTTACAATTTTTTTTTAATTTAAAGTTATATCTATTAGGTTGGTTTTGATTAATGAATTGCGGTTTTTTTATTGTCAGATATTTGAGAACTTAATTATTTTTTAATTATAATTATTGAGTTAGCAATATTCACAAGTTACTAGTATAAAACTATTAATTAAAAAAGAAATATACTTATGCAGTAAAATACAGTACATAACTAAAATCTAATAACAAGATTTTATAGAACAAATTTTACAGTACATATAGTTTGACTTACCGATCTCTGGCTACGGGAAATATGTTTGGAATGTGTGTGCAAGTGGGAGGCCCGTTGTAGGCACGCATGCTGTATAACGCTTTTGACGGAAAGAATAGAGCGCGAATGATTCCCCCCCCCCTTCGTCGGAGACTTTCTTTCATAAGGAGAACTGTAACTAGAAGATTCTATTAAACAAACTTTAAGTTTATAAGTATATACTGTGCGTTCAAAAAGTCACCCTTCCCCCGTTTTAACTTTTGAACGAGTTGAGATATCGACTTCAAATTTAGAAATCTTAAATAAGACAACTTAAACTATCTTTTAGCATATATTTGATATTTTCAGCTCTTAAAATGTGGGCAGGGGGGCATGGGAGGACATTTTTTTAAATGTAAAGGGGGGTTGTGTGATATATCATTTTAAAGCTTATAAAATTTTCTATTTAAACTAAGATTTTTAAATTTTTTAAAAATGTTTTTTAAGGTTTTGATTTTTCAATTTTTTGTGCTAAAACATTCGATTTTTTAAGTTTTTTTATAAATTTTTATTTATGTCAACTAAAATTAGTTTAAAAGTATAATTAACATTTTTTATGATGAAATTATGCATTTAAAAAAAATATTTGTTTTTTTTTAGAGGAATTTTTACATTAATACCCATTTTCATCCCCATTTTAAACCCAAAAAAAAAAATATTTTAAATTTAAAAATATGGAGTTAAATAGAGAATTTTATAAGCTTTAAAATGATGTATTACACGACCCCCCTTTCCATTTAAAAAAATGTGCCCCCATGCCCGCCTGCCCAAATTTTAAGAGCTGAAAGTATTAAATATATGCTAAAAGATAGTTGAAGTTGTTAAAATTTCAAAATTTGTAGTCGATATCTCAACTGGTTCAAAAGTTAAGAGGGGGGAGGGTGACTTTTGGACCGCTCTATACATAAAATAGATATGTAAATTTAAACACAAAAAAACTCATGTGGAACAGCAAGGGAATTTTCTAGGAGCAATTTACTTAACCAAAATTTCTTAATTTAGGAAATTACTGTAATAGCTTTTAAGTAAAAAGAAAATATTATATAATATGTAAAATAACACATAGAAGTGTTATAATCTGATTTGAGAAAACATTTTATTGCCATAGTTAAACTACTTTTTGTAAATGTTTATTGGTGCATTTTTATTAGTGAAGAGCTAAATGCAAAAACATGTTCAATTTTCATTTATTTTAAAAATACTTAAATAATTTTAACGTGGACACAAGCAGTGGAGTATCGTGGTTATTAGGGATAGGAGGAGAAAAGTTTGAATAAATGTGAAAATAGTTATTTATGGTACTAGTGGGTAAATTAAGATATTGCCCATGAAGAATTAACCTGCGAGGCGTCAGCCAAACAGGTTAATTTTCGAGAGGGCAATATCGGTTTACCCATGAGTGCCATACAAGGTTTTATCCAATAAATAGCTTAGGAATTCATATTTTTATTAAAAATTTTAATGACATTTACAAGAAAATAATTTGACAAGTGACAGTTGAGTGGGTAAAATAAATAATTATCCACTCTATAAAGTAAAAGCCACGCGGGGGTTATTATTGACTTTATCTATTTAAAATAAAGCTGGTAATTGTCTTATTATCTGTATGTATTGGATAAATGTAATTTAGACAGGTCCGAAATAACTGAGGGACAAGAAAATTGAGGTAATGGCCACCCAGGCTCACCGACTTTAAGTCACTGAACACAAATTGTGCAGAAGAAAAACCAAATTTATGCAGTAAAAACTAATTATTCATTCTAAGAGGTGGGCAATTTTTATTACTAAGTAAATTTACTGATAATTTAGAAAAAATATACCTGGGATGCTTATATTTCAATAAAAAATACTGCCGATTTTAAATTTTGGCTATTAACCCTTTTCTTTGTGCAGTGAGAAAAAGCTTCAAATAAATCTTGAGTGTATTTTCATATACCGTACGATTATACAGTGCCGAACACTTTTTAATGCAAAACTGGCATTAGCGATGAGTAAAATGTAAGAAAGCTGTGTGCGTTTTACTGGCCACCGAGCTACTGTACGTATCAATCACATGGGCTTGTCGCTCACAACTCTAACAGAGGCGTGGCTTCAAACGAAGAGTATTTTCTTTTCAAACTGTTTGACACTTTATAATCGCTCTGTATGTAGTTTGACATTTTGTAATGTAAATTATTTAAGCTTGAAGGTTGAAAGTTCAACGGCTGAACTTCAACCAATATACTTAAATGGGATAGTAAAAAGTTCTAGACATGGGTAAAAACATACTTTTATCCATTAAGACCAAAGAAAAAAGTAGTACTTTCTACTTTAATACTCAATTTGGGTGTTCACTTCACTAATTATACTATTCAAAAAGCGGAAACTCTAGAATAGTGCATGTTGAATTATCGATAATTTTTTTACTTTAAGAAGAAGAAGAAGAAGAAGAAGAAGAAGAAGAAGAAGAATAAGAAGAAGAAGAAGAAGAAGAAGAAGAAGAATGACTTTATTTAAAAATGGTTTCGTGAGCGATTTCAATTTTGGTCAAAAACTGTTTGGAAATGTCCCAAAAACAACCTAAAATCAAAAAATCCGGGTGAAACATTGTCCAAACTTTATCTCTCGTGCCCACCCATGGTATCTTGAGTAAATTCCCTCAATAATTTATATTCTTGTAATCAAATCTGGTTTTATACAATACTCTATTACTATTTTACGATTTTACATTTAATATTTTTGTATTTAACTCTTCATTCACTCATTCATACAATGAAAACTAAAATAAATCATTATCTAGTTATTTCGACAATAGGAAATAGTTAGAACATGGTATATGCAAATTACCTTTTAAATAGAATTCTCACTAGTTAATTTAACATTTAATATTTTTAAATTATAGGTTACACGTTATTTTTTAAACGAGTACAAGATTTACATGCATAGATAAGCGGTTGTTTAACAATTACTTTGATAAATTATCTGGGTAATGTAGAAGACCAAAAAATGAACTGGAGCTACTTTGTTGCAATGTATTACTTCAAAATTAATAGCAATTATTTCAAATAAATACATCTATTTAATACATTAAAGCTAAGTATTTATTTTTCCTAGTACTTACCTAGTCAACTTACTTATTTGAGAACCTGTGATTGCTTATTAATCTTTAGACTACTTATTTTAAATAAGTTAAGAATTGACAGTCTATAAGTGGCATTTTGAATGCACGTTACTGTACACCCTAAATTGTGGCGATTTGCCTTTTGGGAACAAGTGAACAGATAACAGTGACCACATCAATAGATGGCACCATGCTTTTATATCTATCTAACGTTTTATTTGAATATTAGCAACATACAGGATATACAGTGCTGATGATTCCCAAAAAGGATGAAATGGTACTATTCACTGTTTCCTGTCCATTTGATTTTAACGACAGATAGATAACTTTCTTCTACTTATTTTAATCAAAAAGCTTTGTTTATAAATTTTGATACAATTATATTTAGCCAGGTACTTATACCGTAAGTAAGCAAAGGCCTGTGCAATTGTTGGCCCTACAAGGGATTATCTCACCTGAGTTTTTAAAAATGTTGTTGCATAGTACAATATTTGAATCATGATTTTTCATAAAACTCATTCATAATTTTTTGTTGTTTATTTTCAAAACTTCTTTTAAATAATTGAAATCAAATATGATCCTGCATAAATAGATATACCTTTTCGTATTGTTAGAGTGGTAACAATGGTAAGCGATAAGAGTCCGTCAGACTGGCTACTGTCTAAGTAGCAGGTTGGGAAGAGGGGCCATTTGCTGACATGACGAGTCGATTTTATAATGACACCTAAAGCTTCATTTAATTGTAATAGAAAAACCAGATAAGTACTAATACTGCAAAGATAAAACAATAATTTCCATGATATCTATGGGACTGGAACCTACGCATAACTAGACAAGCAATAACATTTCGTAGGAACACCCCCACATTAAGGATGGGAGGGGAAAAGTTTGAATAAATGTAAAAGAAAAAATGTAATATCGACAGGTCCGAAATAACTGGGGGACAAGAAAAATGAGGTAATGGCCACCCAGGCTCACCGACTTAAAGTCACTGAACACAAATTGTGCAGAAGAAAAACCAAAGCTAAATAACTAAAGAAATTAGCCAAATTTTCTGAGGGTGCTTAAAAATGTGTAAAATTCTTTAATAGTTGAAACTATTTTTAACAGAGCTACTGCAACAGTGCTTCTAAAAAGTCGTTATTTGGTCTTTCTTGGTTAAAAAGTTTGCAATACTAACATTTATTGTAATCTATCTTACATATATCATACATAGTTAATTGGGCTTTTTTTAATTTCCAAAAAGTCACAAATTTTTGTTTTTCTAATTAGTTTTATTTTTTATAAATACAATAATTACATGTAGATACGGGCCACGCGTTTAAGGGATCATTCTGGTTTATAACACAGGTTTACAAAAAAAAAGGCGGGACTATTTAACCGGACCATGGTATTCCTAGGTATTTTGGCGCCCTGAATCATTTCCCTGGGTCAGTTTTGCCCCATCACGTCAGGAAAATGAGATTTCAAGGTCATTTGAGGTCAAAATGGTGATTTTTTGGGAGCGGCACTGGGACATCTCAAGAGACCTGGGTAATTTCACGGGTAACTGTGTAGGTCTTGAATACTTTCTGAACCCTGAGATGTTGTCCCGGGGCCGCTCCCAAAAAATCACCATTTTCACCTACAAATGACCTTGAAATCTCGTTTTCCTGACGTGATTGGGCAAAACTGACCCCGAGATCTGATTCAGGGCGCCAAAATACCTAGGAATACCATGATCCGGTAAAATAGTCCTGCCTTTTTTTTTGTAAACATGTGTAATTTTTAAAATATCCATTTTTGTTTTTTTACATTTTTCGAAAGTATATGTATACTTTTTCGTAATTTTTCATTAAAAAAAACTTTAAACGCGTTTTTTTTTCAAAAGTATATGTAGACGTTTTCATAATTTTTCATTAATAAAAAACTTTAAAAGGGCTTTCCTCAAAACAACGTTATTTCGGTCGGCGGCGGTGAAAAATGACCAATAGAAATCAAATACAAACCAATAGAAATTTGTATTGGTTTTTATTGGTCTCTATTGGTTTTATTGGTCTTTATTGGTATTAAAATTAAACTCTATTGGTTTATATTGGTCTGTGTTGGAAAAAAATTTTACTGGTTATTACCAATACAAAACGTATTGGTCTGTATTGGTTCTTTTCCAAAATATATGTTATTTTATTGGTATGTATTGGTTTAAATTGGATATTATATTTATTGGTAAATACCAATACAAAACTTATTGGTCCGTATTGGTTTATTTAAATATTTTTTTTAATATATATTGGTATCTAATGGTTTATATTGGACTTTATATTTATTGGTAAGTACCAATACAAAAACCTTATTTTTGTATTGGTTTGTATTGGTTTATATTTGACCAAATATCGATATTATATTTATTGGTAAATTCCAATACAAAAACTTATTGGTCTGTATTGGTCTTTTTTAAATATTTTTTTTTATATTGGTATCTAATGGTTTATATTGGATATTATATTTATTGGTAAATACCAGTACAAAAACCTTCTTTTTTGTATTGGTTTATATTTGACGAAATATCGATATTATATTTATTGGTAAATACCAATACAAAAACTTATTGGTCTGTATTGGTCTTTTTCAAATATTTTTTTTATATTGGTATCTAATGGTTTATATTGGATATATATCGGCTATAAAAAATGTCTTCTCTACCTTGGTATATAATTACTATTATTATTTAAAAAAAAAAATAGTTAACAAATCACATGACTTTTAAGTTTGTTTGTTGCATGTGATTTTTTTGCAGCAAATTGTATATGACCTATATGGGTCATATATATTCGAAAAATATTGTACTGGAAAATTCCAATTGAATCTGACATATATAACGTTGTATTGGTTATTTCCAATAAGATACATTTTATCTTTATTGGTCCGTATTGGTACATTATTGTACCGGTAAAATCCAATATAAACCAATATACCAACTTCTACAAATTATATTGGTAATTTCCAATAAGATACATTGTATGCCTCTCTATTGGTCTGTATTGGTCTCTATCGGTTATTTTATTGGAAAGCCCATTATAAACCAATAGAAAACGACTTACACAAGATTGTATTGGTAATTTCCAATAATACGTTTTTCGAGTCTCTATTGGTTTTTTTTCGGTTTGTATTCGGTTATTGTACTGGTCTATATTGGAGTTTACCAATAGAAACCGACTTACGTAAGTCGTTTTCTATTGGTCTGTATTGGTATATACCAGTTCAATAACCGAGTACAAACCTCAAAAAAACCAATAGAAAATTTCTTCTGTTCTCTATTGGTCATTTTTCATAGGGTGATTTCTCCGGAACCACTGGACCGATCCTTATGAAATTTTAACCACATATTCTACACATGAATAGCTTCAGCGCATTATATAACCGTAACAAAATTGTAATTTTTACTATTTTGTTTTTTCCAAAAACAGTGAAAAAAAAACTAATTTTTTGTTTTTCTTTTCTCTAAATTTCCGCCATTTTATTATTATCAATAAATATTAATATCCATAGAATGCTCGAGAGCCGCAGTCATACTGAATCTAAATATTTTTTATTTTTTCGTTTTAGATCAGCAGTAATCAAGATATCAAAGCCGCTAGAGCCATGTCGCTATGCATATCTACTTTTCGAGGAGTTACATTTGCCTGTTATTTTTGTGTATAAAAAATGTTTTAAAAAAATAAAATTGTATTTTGAGACTGTATTTATTATTGTATTAATATCTATAATAATACATTCTTAAAAAATTAACAAAAATTTCCCTTTTTTGTAGCATATAAACCAGAATGATCCCTTAAATCTCTAAAGGTCATTCTTAGGGAAATCAACATATAGAAGCTTTTATGTGTTAAAAAGGCTAAATTTAAATGGATGTCTTTTTTAATTGACACTGTATTCAAACAAATAATTATAATGTTTCTAATAATTATTATAATTTATATCAATTAAATACACATTGATCGTTAATAAAAACTTGTTATTCCTTCACCACAGTACCATTACGTATTTATCAAGTAGGCATTTACCTTTTGTAAAAAGGAATTTACTCATATCCGGTAGCTCACGATGCATCGTTAAAATTACGGATAATTACTTCAACAAAAACGCTCAATAAAATTATCAAAATCCAAATTACTTTATTATGGTTTATGTGTGGGCATATAATCTCGTCTTTGACAGAATAAATTAGGGTAAAGGAACGTTCAAGTATTACGTAACGCAAAATGTACCAAAATTCATACACTTCATAACTCGGATCTCGCGTTATTCAAGGCTAATAGGGGGTGTGTTAGGGGGGGTAGCCAAAATATGAAATCTCTATAATCTATAATAACGCGAGAACCGAGGTATGAAGTATATGAATTTTGGTACAGTTTGCGTTACGTAATACTTAAACGTTCCCTAATGTGTTTAGTCCAGTCAAATAATAAATGTAAATTTCAATAAATGTACACAGCCTGATATTTTAAAGGGTAGTAGTGGATGGTAACAGAACACTCAGGACTGTTAGTTTTTCACCGGTTGATTTTCGTAAAGTGTATCTATCTTGAATTTTAGGGGTGAGTTGCTTAATATACATCTTACGATAAAAATGCATAAAACCAATTTTGTTAAGGAGGAAATTTTCAACAAATTTTGTTGATATAATTTTTTAGATATATTAATAACAATCCAGTTAATTCAAAAATAGCCATGTTGGAGGTGAAATTGTTTTTTTCCATTTTTCATCCAAATTATTCATCGGACGATAAAAGTGGTTATGAGTAATTTTGTAGCACTTGAAATTATCTATAAGTTTCATATATTATAAATTTTCATAGGTACTTTGGTACGGTTACAGAGGGCGCAATTCGATTTTCAACGCCCACTGTAATCAAAATACTTATGAAAATGCATAATATATAAAACTTATAGAGAATTTCAAGAGCTACATGTTTGCTCATAACCACTTTTATCGTCTGATTAATAGTTTGGCTGAAAATCAAAAAAACCAATTTCACCCCCAGTATGGCTATTTTTGAATATTTATAACTCGATTGTTTTTAATATATTAAAAAAATCATCCCAACAAAAATTTTTGAAAATTTTCCCTTTAACAAAATTGGTTATATGCATTTTTATCGTAAGACACATATTCAGCGAGATGACCGCATTCACCTCTAAAATTCAAGATAGAGGACACCCCTTACCCAAATCACCCGGTGAATAACTAACAGGAGTGTTCTCTTACTTCTCTTACACTACTACCCTTTAAAATATCAGCCCGTGTACTGCTATTTAAAATTTTTCTCGTTATTTGTCTGGACTAGTTTTATTATAGCCAGATTAGCATAGTTACTTGGTATAACATATAGATATTAATATAAAGACAGGATCAAGTTGCAAGTCTTTGAAACTCAAAGACTCAATCAAGATGAACTAAGAGACTGGGCTTTTATTGAAAGGACGGGCAGGTTTAAGGAGGACTCAAATTAGTAAATGGCTGGGATTGCCTGGGGTTACAAAAAGGACTATAAATGGCCTTAAAGTCCGGCTTTGGCCAACCCAAAAATTTACTACTACTGACTAATAGAAGATGAAGATGATAAAGAAGGAGAAGAAGATAACGAATAAGGCGAAGTAGAGGAAAAGAAAGAAGAAAAATATCACCATCAGACAAAATCTAAAAATAACTGCCTAAAAAAACTAATAATCTGTTCATTCTGTATTAAGCACATAAAGATTATAGGATAACGTTAAGCGAAATACAAAGAGAAAATGTAAAAAAGTGTATTGCTCCGCACCCCATAGTATGTTCTTTCTCTGAGTCTTCCCATGAAGAGTTATAAAAAAAATGTTTGATTAAAAAATATATATATATATTAAGATATGAAATAAGTAGTGAAGATATGCATTGCTACGCTTTCACATTAAATGGTATATTGCATTTTCCCAAATAAAAATGAATTTTCTCAAAAAAAAAAAATAAAAATAAAAAAACATTTTTTTTTAAGAATATTTTTTTCAAAAACAAAAATTTAAAATAAATCTACAAAAAATATAATTTTTTTTTTTAATTTTTCAATTATTTTTAATTTCTTTTCGCAAAAACCGAAAAATTTAAAAAAAAATCAAATAAAATATCAAAAAAAAATACATTTATATATATTTTTTACAAAAAAAGAATTCAAAAATAAAAAACTTCAAAAATGTTTATAATTATTTTCTTTTAGCGAAAAAATTAAACATTTTTGAATTTTTTTGCCGAAAAATATTTAGACAAAAAAATAAACTTCCAAAAAATACTTTTTTTTAACTTTGCACACAAACAGACAAACAAACGCACAGACAAATGTATCTTAAATTTAGATTCTAAATGTATAACCTATAAATTATACTCGTGACAATTAGAGAATGCGACTTTGACGTCACAGCACGTAAACTAAATACCACTCTTTAGGGTAATTAAAACTTATTTCTTAAGATTTAATAAATGATTTTTGTTTATATACATTTTCTATATAATAATTATGTATTAAGTCTTAATAAATAAGTTTCAGTGACACTACAGAGTGCTTTTTAATTTACGAGCTGTGACGTCAGAGTCACATTCTCAGATTGTCACGAGTATATAATACTTTTTTACGCGAAGAGTAACGCAAGAATCTTGAGACGTCGCGTCGCCCTTCGTTGACGTCGACTTTAAATTGTCGTCTCCCGTTAATATTCATCAGGCGTCCATATGCAAAACGTCTGCTGATTCGTTTCCTGCTCCGCAGCCGGGATCACGCAGGACTAATAAATGGGAACAGTTAAAAACGTGGTTTTGTTGTTTTCGACAAAAATATCAATTACCTGCCTACTTTTAGTTGTTTGAATTCTAAAACTTTATAAAGGGTAATAATAAAATTGATTTAAAAATATTTTTACAAACAGTATATATTATGATTTTAGTTAGACCTGTTTCATCAGATAAATTAAAGGGTATCATATCGTTCCCAGAGTGCCTTTTTGTGACGTTTTCTTTCAAGAATAAGTGTGGAGACATAATTTAAAATCTAGGGAAATGGCAATATTCTTTCTTTATTCTGTTATTACCAAATAGAGTTTTAAACAAATGGAAGCCATTTTCTTCCAACTTAGAGTAACCTTTTCTTTGAAAATGTGCGCACATATAATTTGTGACATCTAATGCCAAAACATAGTTACCAACAGACAAATAACAACAACAAACAAGATTTTTTGCGCCATATCCCAATTTTGATTTTTTTCAGGAAGCTGGGTCGCAAACCCCACCCAAACCCCTCTAGGAAACAAAAAAAAAATAATTTACAAAATTGGCGCTATTATTGAAAACTACCCTCGGACTTAAATATGAGCTTGTCTGTTGAAAAACATGCTTATTGGCTATATTATAATAATACTTGAATATTCATCGTACTTGCAATGGAGCTCTCTACAACTAGAATTATGAAACAAAAGACGTCTACCCTATGTCTATCTCATTTGTGCTACACTTTTCAGCCAACCAAATAAATACTGTATTTGTTTTTCATACAACACAGTATTTATTTAGTTGGTCGGAAAGTGTAGCACTGAGCGGCACGAACCAACATAGCTAATGTGAATCTGTAGAATAAGATAATTCTACTAAAATTTAGATGGCGCCAGTAATTTCTTTAATAAAAATAATCTAGTTACACTTTTCGCCCGGCCAAGTAAATATTGTATTTGTTCAACAAAGAACAAATACAGAATTTGTTTGGTTGGGTGGAATGGGGAGTGTATGTATGTCTTCTATCCTTTTTGAATAGAACTTTTGTCCCTGTCTAATCTAACGGGAGAAATTGCCATTAGTATGGGACCGGCTTTATACAAGTAGTATGCAAATAGGCTAAAAACCGCATAAAAATTAATTTGAATAAATTAAATACAAAATCTAAATAAAATTTAAAAGTACATTTATTTTTGTAACAAAATTTTTGTTTAATTTATTTTATAAAAACATTGTATTTATTTTATTTTGAAGTAATAATAAATATATTATTATTATTTTATAAAATAATATAAAATTTAAGATAAAAATATAAATAAATAAATCAAAATTTGGATTTACCTACTTTAAAGTTAACATATGTACATACACGGTGTATTTGAAATAGGGTAGGAAATTTTAACAGGTGATTCTACATGATAAAATATGACAAAAAGTTCCTATAAACATGTGTCTAAAAATGCGTCATAAGGGAGCTACGCCCCTTTGAAATTGGCTAAAAAAATAATAACTCAGGAACCCTTTGAGATATATTAACGAGGTTTTGCACGTGAATTAATACTAATAAGGCCCATCTTTGTATGTCATTTTCACGTACTTATTTAAACCAGGGGTGTGCGAAACGGGTGGGCCTTTTGGTTTTCCACATTTTAGTATTTAATTTTTCGTCCTCGAACAGTGAAATTTCACCTTCAAATGAACTTTTCTCGAAAACGGTTAATCCTACAGTATTACAACAAGAGTACCTTTTTTATGTATTTTGACCTGAGGAATCATATTTAAAAAATAAAATTGCAAGAAGTTACACAGAAAAAAGTTTGGGACAAAAAACTGATAAGGCCCCCCCGTTTCGCACACCCCTGGTTTAAATAAGTACGTGAAAATGACATACAAAGATGGGCCTTATTAGGATTAATTCACGTGCAAAACCTCGTTAATATATCTCAAAGGGTTCCAGGGAGGGGGTCATTTTAGAATTAGGACATTAGTTCTTAGAAATTAAGAACATTTAAGGAAATCAATATCTGCCTTCTTATCAATCTTTAGTTTGGAAAAGTTTTTTTATCTCATTTTCCAATTGTCGTTGATAGCATTCTTTTTTAGCAACCACAAATTTTAGTTTTGCTAAATCTACAATTAATTTTTCTAACATAAGAATTTGTTTTAATTTACTAAGGGCCATTTGCACCAACTCTTAAACTGGGATTATCTCGACTAAACTGAGTTTAAGTTAAAAATGCTGCGTTCTGATTGATCGACCGTCAATTTAATCCAAGTTTAAAGCTAAACCACCGTTGGTGCAAGTGGCGCTAAAGGTGATATCAATATTTTGGTTATTTAATAAATTGAAATTATTGCACATAATATAAATAGACCATTTAAACATAAGATTTGTTCTAGCCTGACTGTCTTGTGGATAACTTACCTATGAAACGTCATATCGACGTTTTCCTTATTACTTATTACTGGATATGTTCTGCACCTACGTAGTGCCATTTTTTAAAATATATTTAAATAAAAAAAAACTTTAAAAACCTTCTAAGCACTAAAAAAAACCAATATAACCTTACTTTTGAAAATTCTAGCACTACACGGAAAGAAATTAGTGGGCTCTGCGCTATACATTATAAGATATTTGATAACAGTGGCAAATTATAGTGATTTAAGCTATAGATTATAAGGGACACAATAACTAATAATGTTAAAAATAAATTGGAAACGATTATATATATTACAGGCACTATTATAAATTTACAGAAATTTTATTATATTATAAAAATTATTAGCACGGACAATAATTAAATCTATTTAAGCTATAAATGCCATACTATTTGTTATATTTTATTATTTACTAAACAATTAAAGTATTTCATATAAATTTTTACACTGCCTGCCATAATTGTAAGAGAAAGCCTTGTATTTATATAATAAGCGATTATAATTTGCTTGGTATGTGTGTTATAGCGCCCCTAGCTATAATTTTTTTTTCCGTGTAGAGTGGGAGAAGTGGTGCAGTCGAGGGTCACGTGATAGCGACTTCATCTTCCTTCATGCTTTTCTTCCTTTTATTCCTCTTCTCCTTCTTCTTCTTCTTCTTCTTCTTCTTCTTCTTCTTCTTCTTCTTCTTCTTCTTCTTCTTCTTCTTCTTCTTCTTCTTCTTCTTCTTCTTCTTCTTCTTCTTCTTCTTCTTCTTCTTCTTCTTCTTCTTGTTTAGATTATTTTTATTCAAATTTCACCTTATCCTAAATCCTACTCTGCCTAAACTTTCCCTATTGTTTTGCGGTGTAATTTTGGCTTTGGCCGTTTCGTAACGGGATCACTTAATTCCGCCAGCGAGTACTGCTGTGTCAACTTGGGGAGCCCCGCCGCCTCTGCGCGCTCTCTGCCCCCGCTTATTACTTATGTAAACATGATCTCGGGGGTGTAATTGGGCGTGCAATCAATGGCGTTTGCAGCCAGCTCGCGTTTTGCATCTCAAATGAACCGCCGCGATGTCACCACGGCGCTGTTTCAAACACGGCACTTTGTTTCGTCAATCCTGCTGCGACGCTTATAGAAATATGAAAATCTTTGTAGGAAATCTTTTGCTTTCTTTTAGATCTGTTTTGATATTTTTTATTAAATAAAAACTTTTCGCAAAAAAAGTCCAAACCGACTTCTGTCTCTAAAAAGTAAAAAATAAAAAATAAGCCGGTGCCAATTTCACCACTCCCTAAATTAAATACTAACAATTATTTATGTTGTTAGATTGTTTGCTGTGAAATTGGCACCTACTTATTTTTTATTTTTTACTTTTTAGAGACAGAAGTCGGTTCATTTTTTTGAGAAAAGTTTTTATTTTTTACTTTTAAGAGGCACGAACTTGTAGATCTGTAAGGTCATCTAAGCTAAATTATAGTTGTTCTTCCATCTCGGCAAGCTGCTGACGTCACAACGCACTATTAGTGCGTTGTGGCATTATCATCTTAAAGATAAATTTCTAAAAAATAAATTTAGTGGTATTTTTATTTCAGCGACCAAGAGTCCTACCAACCTTATTTTAAACGAAATACTAAATAAAATCTTTGTAAAAATTTAACCGTTAAGTAATAATCAAATAACACCTTATGGTATAATCACAAATTTTATCATTTTCTCTTGGTATTTTATCATTTTCTCTTGGTATTTTAATATTGCAGGTCCACATAATCAAGTTTGGACTTTTAGCGGCATTTAAAAGATTTTTAGCCTGCCGTAATATTTAAGTGACCCCTTAATCAAGTTATCCGACTTATCCGAGTTGTCCGATCATTTTATAAAAGTTTAGTTGGTATTAAAACCCAATTAAGCCGGCTTTAAGTGAAATTGCGTTAAAACGATTAGATTTATCTTGATTATCCGGCTTACCCGGCATTATCCGAGCGTCAAAATTAAACGGGACCACCTCAGGAATGTTCTCTTTAAGTTGCAAAAGGTTTCATCAAATTCCGTTCATCCGTTCCAAAGTTATGCGGGAACAAACATAAAAAAAACAAAGTCACACGTCGAATTGATAACCTCCTCCTTTTTTGGAAGTCGGTTAAAAATAGAGTTAATCATGACGTGCCTAGACTAAATAATTCTCAGGGGTGAATTGTATTTGGTAAAAATAAACTGTTAATTTGTATAAAAAATTGCCAACATTGTATTATTATTGTCAATATAATACAAAATGCTGTAAAAAGCTTTTTTATTATTATTATTTTTTTTTTATTATTGTATTATTGTTTTGTAAAATTTAATTATTATATTATTCACAGCGCCTGCGCTAGAACAATATTATACGGTAGTTTCGAATTTTCAAAAAAAATTAAAAATCGTCCTAGTCAAAAAATTCTTGGATATAAATTTGTTTCATGAAAAAATAAGCAACTTTTTTTTCAAATGTCCGTCAGTCTGTCTGATGTCACGTTTTTTGTGGAGACGATAACTTAAGAACGAGTAATCCGATCGACTAGAAATTTTCAGGAAAAATCAAGTTCTATAGGGCGAAGATCCCTATTGTTTTTGAAAGTAATCCCCCAAAATAAAAAGTTATGAGGGTTAAACTTTTAAAAAAGTAGAAAAAAACTGAAAGAAAATCCCGATTAACGTAACTTTTTTAGAAAAAATTACTTTTATTATATGGATCAATTCTAACAATTTTAAAAGTAATCTCCCATAAAGCAAAAAAGTTATAGGGGGTTGAACTTTTTTTAAAAAAAAACTATCATTTTCAAATTAATTAAATTAACCTTTTTAAAGTATTTGGGAAAATGCAATATACCATTTACTGTGAATAATATACAGTGCGGTCCAAAAGTCACGCCCCCTTTTAACTTTTGAACGAGTTGAGATATCGACTTCAAATTTAGAACTCTTAAATAAGACAACTTAAACTATCTTTTAACATATATTTGATATTTTCAGCTCTTAAAATGTGAGCAGGGTGGCATGGGGGGACATTTTTTTAATGGAAAGGGGTTCGTGTGATACATCATTTTAAAGCTTATAAAATTCTCTATTTAAACTAATATTTTTAAATTTTTTAAAAATGTTTTTTAACGTTTTGATTTTTCAATTTTTTGTGCTAAAACATTCGATTTTTTAATTTTTTTTTTATAAATTTTTATTTACGTCAACTAAAATTAGTTTAAAAGTATAATTAAAATTTTTTTATCATGAAATTAGGCATTTTTAAAAAATTATTTGTTTTTTTTAGAGGAATTTTGATATTAATACCCATTTTCAACCCCATTTTAAACCCAATTTTTTTTTATTTAAAAATATGGAGTTAAATGGAGAATTTTATAAGCTTTAAAATGATGTATTACACGACCCCCTTTCTATTTAAAAAAATGTGCCTCCTTGCCCCCCTGTCCACATTTTAAGAGCTGAAAGTATTAAATATATGCTAAAAGATAGTTTAAGTTGTCTTATTTAAAAGTTCCAAATTTAAAGTCGATATCTCAACTGGTTTAAAGGTTAAGTGGGGGGGTGACTTTTGGACCGCTCTGTATAATGGAATGAGTAGCATTTTTGCGGCTTGTTTTTTACTAGTATTTTTTTCTTAAAATTAGATAACTGTGCTTTAACTGAACAGTCTGTAAAATTATTGTAGACTCTAAGCACCCTTATGTAAATTATCTGCGGATTTCAAAACCCAACCGACTAACTAAATTTGCCTCTAATTCTCAGTATTTACTCAACACTTTATAGCTTTATGCTTTAAACCCCAAAAATCCACATGTAAAAACTTTTTTTTGTTTATACAAGAATAGCATGATTTTTTTTTCGGGAAAATTTACATTTCAAACAAGTTGTTTAAAACAATTTCCAATTTTATTATCTTACTGAATACTGGGTTAAAATTAAATTAAAAGCCTTGACAAATCCGGGACATGGCATTTTTAGTGACTTTTTGATATAAATACGTTCTACTGTACAAGTAAAGCAAAACCGTGATACCATTAATATGTTTTAAGCCTCCAGTTACAGTTACGAGACACGGTTTTCTTTACGTGCATATTTCTTAATATCGTAAGCGTCACATAAATTTAATGATCCCATCCGAGAACTCAATGCGAGCGTCAAATATTTTGGGACACTTTTTCGTAAAGGTTTTTTCGTAATGGTTTTTTTTTCGTAGCGGTTTTTTTTCGTAACGGTTTCAGCCCTCTATCCCTCTGTCTTAAACATATTAATGTTAAAAAAATATTCAGTATATTTATATAGGCTATGTCCTTAAAAAAAAAGAGATTAGATTTTCTTATAGGTACATTTACATACATACACTATAAATTTGTCCGTAAATCTTACAGTAGTTTTAACTGTAATAATTAAAGCAAATTTACAATGCCAGAATGTGAATTTACAATATTTATTAAATTAACCTCAATATTACTGGGTTTAGTAAAATCTCAGCTCTTTTCCTGTCGGTACAATAACTTTGCATTAAAATTCATGCATATGGTCCAAAAAGCCGGCACTTTTTCCCGAAAATTACAAGAGCCCGTAATACTGCTTGAAATACACATTAAATTCGATGCTTAAATTACTGTGAAATCACAGGTAAAAATTCACATTTTTACAGATAACTGTGAATTTACAGTACTGATTTAAATTTACCACTTTCTTTGCTGGCAACATATGACCTACTTTATTTGCTGTAAAATTACCATATTTGCATTTACAGTGTACCCTAAATTTTGTTTAACCTCATACTATTCTACTTAATTAAGCATCCACAGGACTTGTGTGGGCTAGTAGTAGAGGGAACCACCGGCTTTAATTGACTTTCGAACCAATTTATAGGGAGTGTCCTTCACTTACGCCTTCGCCAAATTTTAATTATTAATTAACTGAAAAAGACAAATCGGCGCCGGTGAGAATCGAACTCACGCTATTTGTGTAGTAAATTCGCCAAGTACGACGCGGTAGTCCACAACACCAATCCTCCCATAGGTAGGTATGGAACTTTCAAATATGGGACAAAATTATTGGTAGGAAAAAGATATTAGGTATACAATATTGGTATATCTACAAATGTCTAAAAACATATCACATTAGGCATATTAATGTATCTAATAAATATTTAATTTAAACAATTACTTCCCATCCTTTTTATTTATACCTACCTGTGATCTACAAATAAAAAATAATTCCATGGATATCAAGTTGCATTTTCAACCAGATCCATAAACTTTTTAAGACTTTATTTTTACTTTTTTGTCCCTTATTTGTATATTTTAAAATTAAAATATTGACATTTGGATACTATAGAATATAAGTAGTATATGCACAAATATACAAACTTTATAATATACAATATACAACTCAATATCCTTAAAGTTATACCTTTTTACGAGACTTTTTATTTACCTAAGTTTTTCAGAAGGTTAAAATAAACAGGCTTTTATTTACAGTTGTCACTCTTTTATGAACAGAGTTTCTTTGTTTTTATTCAGATAATCAGTTTCAGATAGTGTTTTTTTTAACTATTCTGTAATTATACACAGTGGCGTGGGCATAGTGGATTTTTATTTATTTTTTTATTTATTGATGGAGAGACCCAAAAATTAATAATCCTAACAGGAATGTTTGTATAATAGAGATATAGCTCAATGTACAAAATGGAATGGAATTAAACTAGTCTTATTGGAAGGCCTCCGGAGTAGATTTATAGTGGGTATTCTTGTTTATACATATTTGTTTTAAGACAACTAATTGAAAATTGCACTTCCAGAAATTTAAGTATAAGATTACGCCTTTGTGGACTCGAATAAAACTTTTGATAGTGTTCCTTTAGCGAATCTGTTAAAAGTATTACAAAATAGTGAACTAAATAAAATAACAAAAATATAAGACAAATAAGAAAAAACAACAAGCTGTAAAGTAATAAACTTTTTTTGTAATAGACAGGCTTACAAGGATAAAGAAAAATAAAGTATTGCCATCTTTTTAAAGCAGTAGACTTAGGTAAAGCATAAGTAAAAAAAAGTCCTGTTTATTTATTTATTGTTTATTTATTGTGGAATTGTGATCTTCTTCCCCTCTGGGGGAGTTTATCAGTCTTATATTTTCTCTCTACGGCCCTGCAGCCATGGCTACCACTGCTTTTATCTCATTAATAAAATTGTTTAAAGTTCCCCATTAAGTTGCATTTTATCTCTCACGACTGTTTATTCAAGTATCTTTCAGGTTCTCGAGGATAAACAATATACTTTACACTTTTTCACATAAACAATACGCAGTAGCACGACGTTGACTTGCACAAAATTCTTTATGCTGGTGTCAAAACATGCATGGATTCTGATAGTGATAGATGGGATATTATAATAAATGCTTTTGTTGCAGATGGAATGCCTTAATTGGAGAATTGACTATATCCTTGACTATAAAAAAAAGACTACCGGAATATATTCATATATTTATTGCTGCATCAACTGAACGCGTATTTAGTCTTCGTTTAGAGATTACTGTTTCAAACTACCTAACTAAAATTTGATATTATTCTGAAGGATTATGATTCTACTTTCACAAGTCATATTGTTAAAATATGCTTGTTAGCTTAATAATATGTTGCTAATTTTTACTTTTATATTTTAGAATTCTAGAATTAAAACTATTTAATTACAACTGAAACTAACTAGGCAAGCAGGGAAGTGGCAATGGGGGTTGGTATACTCCAACGTTGAGCAAGTTGGAAAAATTTAACTTTATACTTGGGGATTTTATGTGGCAATGACCTTTTTTATGTGTGTTACACAGGTAGCTAGGTGAGTTGAGAAAATAGTTAATGTAGAATCTCTCTACACTATTGAAATTTTTACTGGTGCATTTTTTAGTTCTTGTTTTTGATGCTCAAAACCTGAAATTGTCTCTTAATTGCAATTTCCTCGAAAACGGTTGGCCCTACAGTGTTACGTAAGGAGCACCTTTTTTATTAATTTTTAATTAAAGATTAATATTTTATTGAGACAATGTAAAAAAATACGGATAAAAAAGTTTGGGGCAAAAAAGTGACTTCGCGCCCCATTTCGCATGTCCCTGGTTAAAATTATCAAATAAAAATTATATGAAATAATAGCCTTTATCAATGTTAAGGCATGTGCAAAAATTCGTTACTGTGGTTTATAGGGTTCCAGAAATATTAAATAAAAACTACTTTTTAGATGTTAGCTCGTAGCTCCCTTAGAGCTAATTTTCGGACAAACCTTTATATGAACTTTTTTTATATTTTTAACCTATTAAAGAAGGGTATCGTTTTAAATAGGAGTTTTGGGCTAGATAAAAAAAATATGTTTTTGTTTAAAAAAATGCAAAATAATAAAAAGAAATGATAAAAAACTGTGTTATTTTTTAATAAAGAACAAAATGAAACAAAAATTAAAATTTCTTGAGCTAAATGTGACTATCATATTGAAAAAAAGCAATATTTTTTGTTATCTTAAAACCAACATAAATACATTTAGGTAGAATGTATAATAAAAACACTGTACAATATTAATTAAATATATTTATTTTTAAATAAATATATTTAATTAATATTAAAAGTTAAAAGTATATGTGTAACTTTTTCATAATCTAGTTAAATCATATCATGGAAATAAACTTATTTGACATGTTGAAAGCCACATTAAATTACTTGTCTTGGGTAACACTGTCCTATGGAACTACATGCTTTGGTTTTTCGTTGAAACTGCTGGTTTGCTTACAATGTTATTATAGTATAAATACCTCAAAAATAACTCCATAATCGTACTGAAATCTAAGAAACTAGTCACATAAGTCTAATTAAACATTGAGTTATAGTATATTAAATCCGTAAAAACTAATAAAACCAACAAAATATTTTAATATTATAGTCAAGAGCAGTGAACACAACACAGGCTCTTTCTTTTGGTCCCACTGTAGTAGTTAATGTGCAAAGTTATTTTTATTTTGACGAGATGACATTTGACACAGTTTCGTGCAATGTTGCCAAATCGTACATTGGCATATGTCAAAATTCTTAATTAAAATAATTAATTAAAGTATGTTCCGGGATGTAAAAAGGGCTGAAATTTTGGCTAAGTATTTATTTTTTATGTATCTATAAGCATGTAAAGTCTTATCGTTGCAGGCGATTTAGCCCAAAATGCGATACCCTCCTTTCTCAAACTTATTTCTGAATAACCCTAATTCTATTGTCTTGTTACCCTTGGTCTATATTAACCCTTACCCTCCAGGGTGTCACAATTGTGACTTCTTTATTTTTTCTTTAAGGCAATATTAATCCAAAAAATGCTTTTATAGACTTTCTATGTATGCAAAAAAATATGAAAATTTAATTCAGTATAATACAGCTCTCCTGAAACTCTAAGGGAACAAAAACTCTGGCAAAAACTAAAAAAAAAACGGTTTATTTTTTATGCTTTTTTTCTTCTTTTAGGCATAATAAATATTTAAAAAAACACAATTAAATCGAAAAATTATCATTAGTTTAGTCTCGGGAGGGTAAGGGTTATAATAATATTTTTAGTTTTTTGTTTTGTATATCTTGAAATATTCTTCTTGAGTCTAAAATCTAGACACCATTTACAACTTTTACACAATTAAGCTGCAGGCTTAAAATTTATTCAGCACTGGAGTCCGTCATGATCTTATCGTCAGTGTAATGTCTACATCAGTGAAAATGCTTATTCATGGTATTAAAAAATCCACCATAATAAATTGTTTGATATATTAAAATGATATTATGCAGCGTTTATCTTAATAGAATATTTATAATGATTAAAAATATGCACAAACAAAAAACGATCAAGATCGTACACCTAGTACTTACTTGATTTAATTTGTAGAAGATTGTAATGTATGATTTGAATTAATGTACGAGAGTAATTATTTTAGAAATTATATCCTTATTTTTTCTTCCCTTTTCCACCACGTCCTATTTATTTGCAATTGTGGCGAAGGCGAATATAAGGGAATAGGGTGGACCTTATATTTATTATTTTTACATTTTGTTTAACCTCGTACTATTCTACTTAATCAAGCATCCCCTAAGTTCAGGACTTGTGTGGGCTAGTAGTAGAGGGAACCACCGGCTTTAATTGAATTTCGAACCAATTTATAGGGAGTGTCCGCTTCACTTACGCCTTCGCCAAATTTCAATTATTAATTAACTGAAAAAGTCAAATCGGCGCCGGTGAGAATCGAACTCACGCTATTTTGGTTAGTAAACTAGCCCGGTACGTGTAGTCCTCTACACCAATCCACCCATTATTATCTTAAAGGAGGGTATCGCATTCTGGGCTAAATCGCGATAAGACTTTACATGCTTATAGATACATAAAAAATAAATACTTAGCCAAAATTTGAGCCCTTTTTACATCCCGGAACATACTTTAATTAATTATTTTAATTAAGAATTTTGACATATGCCAATGTACGATTTGGCAACATTGCACGAAACTTCAAGTGTCAAATGTCATCTCGTCAAAATAAAAATAACTTTGCACATTAACTACTACAGTGGGGCCAAAAGAAAGAGCCTGTGTTGTGTTCACTGCTCTTAAATATATTTAATTAATATTGTACAGTGTTTTTATTATACATTCTACCTAAATGTATTTATGTTGGTTTTTAGATAACAAAAAATAATGCTTTTTTTCAATATGATAGTCACATTTAGCGCAAGAATAATGCAATTTTGTCGGGTTTTCGATAACAAATAATTCCTGAGTTTTTAATTTTTGTTTCATTTTGTTCTTTATTAAAAAATAACACAGTTTTTTATCATTTCTTTTTATCATTTTGCAATTTTTTAAACAAAAACATATTTTTCTTATCTAGCTCAAAACTGCTATTTAAAACGATACCCTTCTTTTCCATTTATTATTATTATTATTATTATTTAGGAAAAACTAAAAAATTCTGAAAATATGAGAGTAATCAAACTTCTCTTAGGGTCCTCATTGGGCTACTTAAATTCGTAAAATTACACATATATCGTAAATATCGTAGAGAATTGTCTGTAATTTTTGTATAAGTAAAAAGTTTAAAGGGCTTGAGATCTTATTTTTTCCTTTTAAGCATACAAAATTATGTGTCAAATTTCAAAATGATCCAAAGATTCTAACCCGTGCCGAAAATCCTCCAAAGTTTCCCTTCACTTCCACCCAAATGAAAATTTTAAGATAATAAAAAAATATAAGATCCACCCTAGTTTTTAAATATTAAAAAAAAATAAAGCCCTTGTGTCGCAGGCGAAAATATGTAATTTTTACAACTTTGGTGGTCCATTTTTATTTTAAAACAGAATTATACTAAAATTTTTATATGTTATGCGGGAAAAATCCGATGTTTTCATGAAAATTTGCCCCTAGAGTAATTATTTCCTTTGACAGCAAATTTGAATGAAAACTGTGAATTTTTCCCGATAATTCCAAGAATCATGTGTAATTATAGAAAATTCCCGATATAATTGTAATATGATTGGACAGAAATAAACACGTGATCAGAAATATTGTTAAAAGATTAGTTGATAAAATAGTATATTAAAGTACTAGTTTCATAACATACGTTTTTAGCGCACGAGTACAAGTGCGCTAAAAACGTGTTATGAAACGAGTCTTTATAGAATTTTTTCTATTTGGCTCTAAATTTTAAAAAAACTTGCATTTAAATTGATGACTAATTTAGGGATTTTTGTTTTGGATTGGCATTACAGTTCACACCATGTTTAAAATTCTAAGAACAAATGATTCTTTGATATATTTTATAGTCATCTCTTCTCTTTTTTACTGCAATTAACCAAGCCACAATTAACATGGTAAAAATAACCTAAAAACAAAATTTTGTAGAAAATTCAACTTTAAAGCGACATTGACATTTGCACGGAAAACGTCAAGCGATAGGTCAGGTCTGTTGCCAACCCAAAAGAACAAAAAGTACTTCATATGAGCCTATAAGAACACGCAAAATGCGTGTGATTATGAGCTTATAAGAGTCGCAAAATAGAAAAACGTTGAAAAATAATCGAATTAAAATATAAGGATCTTTTTACAGGGCGTCATGAGAATAATCTGTGCAACCCACACGATCACAACTATTATTGTAAAGTTTGGAATCATTCGCTGTAATAAGCGGATGACTTTATCCTGTATAATCTAATTAAATTAGATTCATTTATTAAAATTTTGACCCTCATGGTGAACTTCCATATTATAATAAACGAAACGACGAGTCACAACATAGAACTAATTAGAAACTGACGAATCAAGTTTCATTCGACAATAGTTTACCCGCACACTCTGTACACGGTGATCTAAACTTGAGTATTTAGAGCTCTATCTGAGTAAGAGAAATTTAGGGGCCGGTGAACTTACCGGCCTCACGAATTCTTATTTTTTTTTAACCAATAAAAAGTACTTACCTTAAATAGTATTTTTGCAAAAAAAATTGCGGATTACTCACAAATTAGCGAGAAATTAATAAAAAAAGTGCATTTTTAAAACAAAGTTAGGGATTTTAACCGCATTTCACTTTAAGTTGATACAATTTTAAGTTAATAAACAGCGTTTTCAGTTTGTACATTTATTTTATTTAAAATAATAGTACAAATTTTAACAAAAAATGTAACGTTAACATAAAAAAAAACACCAAGCAACACAAAACCAACTTAATCCAACGTTAACGTAAACCCATTAAAAAAAAATACCAAAAGAGCAAACTACCAAACCAAACCATTGTTAACGTAAACCAACCCCTCCCATTAAAAAAAAAAACACCAAACCAGCAAACTACCAAACCAAACCATTGTTAACGTAAACCAACGTCTTCCATTAAAAAAAGAATACCCACTAGCGAAAAAACCAACGCAAACCAACGTTAACGTAAACCAACATCCATTAAATTCTTATAAAAATTCTAACAAAACAAAAAACTGAATTTTCCGCACCTAATTATATTCAAAACGGTAAGTTTTAGTAATAAAACCAAAAATCAGTTCAAAAATATTGTTAATTTTTCAAACAAGAAATCATTCCGAATAATACAAGAAAACACTTTAAATCAAAATTAAAATCTGACAACGCCTCATCTCTATACACACGTGAAATATGTCAGCAATATTATGGCGGTTCATAAAATTAATTATTATTTACCAGTTTTCTCCATGTAAGTTATTTTTTAGTAATAAAACAACGTTTTCCGCATCAATTGTTAATTTTAGTACCACAGTGAAAAATTAGTGCAAAACTAGTCCTTTTTTTGTGTAAGTACACTGAAACCGCAATTTATTAAAGGTGGAAACAGTGTCGGACTGGACAGGTGAGATAGTGACAAAAATCTCACTTCCCCCCCACCCACACTTTTCGCCAAATTTTGTAGAAACTCTCAGGGGCAAAGCTTTTTTTCGGACGTTGTTATTTTTTCCAAATTTTAATTAAAAATTTTTATTTTGGAAAGAAAGAAAAAGAAATTTTTTTAATAGGTGGGAGCCCCCCTAGTCTAGAAATCTCACTAGCCAAGTCCAAACACCCGTAATTAAAATCAACCGAAAAATCAAAAAAAAAAAAAAATTGTAATGAAACGTCGAGAAAATGTAAAAAAAGTAAGTGTTAAAAAAATGTATCTGTCGTCTTATAGCAGCACAATTTTTTTGCATAAATGAAAATAATGTTTAATTCCCTACAAAAACATATGTAATCATTTTTATCGTAGGCCTATTCTGCCACACTAAGCTAGAAAGCAGTAACTTTTACATTTTTAATTAGATCTTAAATTTTGATAGTAGTAGAATTTCAATTATAGGTAAAATATATTTGAATTAATGTTTCTTTAATAAATTTCTGATAACGGCGCGGCCATAAAAACAATCCATAAAGCTACAAAGAAAAAACAAAAGGAAATGGTCAAAAAATACAGGAAAAATGAAGTCAATTTGATATCTTATTTTATAAACTCCTCATTTTTCCACCCGTCTAGAAAAGGTACCCGTTTCATATTTTTTTTTATTTCCTTAGAGGAAATGCGCCTAATTTCGGATGGTTTCCAAATTTCGGATAGTAGTGTATTTAAGATACTGTCTGCAAAGGTAAACAGAAACCTACTTTTATGTGAAGCCAAAAGTCAAACTAAATCCGTCCTGTAATATGATAACGGTAGAGCTTCTCCCCTTTAAATGGCAGCACAAATCGTTTATATTGCAAATGGCAGTTTTGTGCTCAGTTGCATTATTATGCTTGTTTATTTTATAAATAATCGTTATAAAAGTTCGTGATTCTGTCTTGGGTAAGTTATGATATTAGTTAAGTTGATCCACTATTCATAATTAAGCAATTTGAAAACGTAAACATTCTACAAATTTCTAATCTAAAAAGCAGAAAGTTGCCTAATTTCGGATAGACCATTTTTGTGCATTTGATTCCCAATTTCGGATATCCGCAAGGTAATTATTATTCAGGATAACCAACCATTAATTATTATTTTTATAATGATACAACAAACTAAGATAAACAATTTAGAAAAAACGAAAATTACCTAAGATACTAAGATATTCGAAATTGGGAATCTAAAATTATAGTTCCAATAGTATTTCGTAGAAAATCGCTTAATGATTAAATTACGTCTTAAATGTGAAGGAATAACAAGAAACATAAGCAATGGGATCCAGATCTACTCTTGAAAAATTTTTTTCGGATATGTCCGAAATTAGGAGCCCTTTTTCAAATGCACAAAAATGCGCTGATTTTTTTTAACCGTGTTTTTTGGAAAAAATAAACTGTAATAAAATTGCTTTTATAATAAATCATGGTTCGCTATAATAAGTTGTATCTGATTATATAAAAAAAATATCAAAAAGTAATACCGAGTATTAAATATTGAATACATTGTAAATGGTATCCGAAATTAGGCGACTTTCCTCTATTCTTGAAACGTTGATAAAAAAAGAGCAATTAAACATTAGTTTTTTGTCACAAAAAACTTGTAAAACGAGTTAAAAATATAAAAGTTTCGGTTAAGTTATTTATAATTTTTCAAAGTTTAAAATCCCAACTTATATTTTTATTCCATAAAATTTACTTTTTTTGATTTCAGAATACGTGGGGAGAGGATCCCTTACCACTCCACCATAGCTACGGTCCTGCATGGTTTTGACATTATAAAAAAGTAAAATCTAGAACTTTATGATCAGACGCTGTCATAAATGGAGCAGGAAATAGTCATTCAATTTTGTCATATTTGTATATTTGTATTATATGTGTGACATATTCATAATATGATATTGTGGTGTGTCTGAAAGTAAAGTAGCCATTTTGACTCAAAAATGTTGAGACCAGTCTAAGCTAAGCCTGTTAAATACTTAAGGGTCCTTCTACTTTGTAAATTATAAAAATATTTTTTTTTAAACATTTTTTTTATATAGAAAGAAAAAAGATATCATTGTGAAATTTTGTAGGTATCTTTATTCATATTTAAAGAATACAAATAGTTTTTTTTTTAGATTTTTAAAGTACCATTTTCTGACCATAAATTAAAAAAAAAACATCAAAAAACGGTGGTCGCCATGATTCTGGCCGTTTGGATCTACTGAAAAAAAAAACAAAACGGGATATTATTCAGTATTGAAGTCGCTATAGCCCTATTTAGAAGAAAAAAATTTGGCCAAAAAAATAACAAAATGGCGGACTTTTTGTTTAAAATTTTTTTAAAAAAAGGTTCTCCATTTTGTTATTTTTTGGCCAAACCTTTTTCTTCTAGATATAGCTTTAGCGACTTCAATACAATAATATCCCGTTTTTTTTTTAATCCATCCAAACGACCGGAATCATGGCTACCACTGTTTTTTGTGTTTTTTTCAAAAAAAAAAAATTATGGCCAGAAAATAACACTTTAAAAATCTAATGAAATTTTATTTGTATTCTTTGAATTTAAATAAAGATGGCTACAAAATTTCACGATTATATCTTTTTTCTTTCTATATAAAAAAACTGTTAAAAAACAAATATTTTTATAACTTCTAAGGTAGAAAGACTCCTTAAATCAAATGTTTTGCTTGATTTAAGTTAAGTGCGTATCTTAGACCAATAGGACACGTAAACGTGCTTGGTTTAGATAATAAAATTTCTTGTTTTAAAGAAACTTAAATAAAAGGAAATGAGTTATTATAGGATCTAAGTTTTCTAACAGAAAGAATATGGATGAAGTGCATTTTTACGGATACAAACTAAAAATTTACATTAACACTTTTTTTTAATCCATCCGGGATTCGAAATATATGTGTATCAGTTTTGTGTTTATTTTTGTGGATGTATTCTTTATCCATATGTGACTAAAAGCATTTTTCATCGAACATCATATTTTAAAACAAAGGATCAAATTTAGTTTTTTTTTGTATCTCTTGTATATTGTAAAACAAACAAGTGCACAATGAAAGCCTGGTTTCCAACCACGTTGTTTTAGACAGGGGCGTAATGGGTTATTATTCGGAGAGTACAGGGGAATAACTATCAAAGTCATATTTTTCAAAAGGTCAATTTTATAAAATTAAGAAAAATAAAATAAAACTAAAACTAAATTTATCAATTTTTTTTTAATTACATGCCTTTTTTAAAGAGGAAAGAAGTAGTACAACATTTTAAAAAGCTTTGATACTTTATCCCACCAATTACCCTGTAGTTGGGAAAATCCACTCTCCAGCTAGTAGTAGTAAGGGTGGGGAGGCTAGAAGCCAGGCAACTAGGCCATTATGGCCCTTTTTGCCAACCCCGAGCTGTCCCAGCCACATATCTACCCTACTCCCTGCCTAAACCTGCCGGACCTCCTTATAAAGGTCGCGATATCGGTCCAGGCAAGGGTAAGCAAGAGTTGCCACTCCGAAGATCTCCTGTCGTATTCTGCCGAACCGATCGCATTATCCCAGGAAATGGAAGGACGATTATTCGTCTATCCCGCAACCCGAACAGACGGGGTCGTTACCGACATTCATCTTGAACAGGTGCCTTCCTAGTCCACAGTGACCCGTGAGGATCCCTGTGAGTTGGCTGATCGTGGCTCGACTTCTTCCTAGTAGCCACGCGGTTTTTGACTTGCTTGGACCGGAAAGGAAGTCCTTTGCCTGTCTGCGGTTCGTACTGTCCAGCTGAAATAGTTGGGAAATTGGCAGAATAGTTGTAAAAATTGATTGGCAGAGTTGGAAAATTGATGAGGCGAAGACCGTTTTTATTTTTTGGGAAAATTGAAGCGGTACAGTTGAGAAGTTCACACTGGCGAGGACATTTTTCTTTTAGTCATCAAAATTTTTCGTATCAGGGGTAAATCTCTTTTCAGAGGTGAGGAACTCTGTTTTAATAGAAATTTTACATCAGGGGTAAAGTTGGGAAATGTTTTTTAGTTGGAAAATTTTTAATTATTTTTAGCTTTGTCAGATGGTTTTACGGCTTTTAATAAAAATATTACACGTATCTATATTTAACCTAAAAAATACAGTTTTTAATGTTTTTTTCGAAAAGTAAGGAAAAGTATGACATTTTTCTAATAGATTGACCCACAAAATATTATTTATAATGACGGTTGACTTTTACCATTATCTAGATGACCGGAGCAGCTAGGATTTTACTGATTACATTTATGTAAAGCGCCCAGCTTCAGCTTACAAGATCAACCATAAAATTTCTTTGACAAACTTTTTAATCTAAAGTTTAATTCAGTATCCATATATTTGGATTCCTTTTTCCATTTAATAAAAATAAATTTGAAACAAAATATTCAGTTCTCCTCTGTACAGGCGCCAGAGAATAAGCGATGGGAGCGCACCAGGTGTCTACTCGCGGAGTTAATACAAAACCACAACATCATACGCTAGCTGTACTTTTATAATCTGATTTATCCGGATTATTTGAATATTTATACACATAAAATTTGATTTGAACGCCGCCTGGTGCATTAGCAACTTTTCATCTGACTTTTTACATCGGCACTTAGTGCTACTAAGAGTGCCCATGTATTGAAATCTTCGCCGAAAACTCAAAATCTTTGACCATCTTTTTTTACATTTCTCGACATTTTGGACCTTCCTGAGTCGAAATCAGTTATAAAAAATGCGTCCGTCTGTCTGTCTGTCTGTCTGTCTGTCTGTCTGTCTGTCTGTCTGTCTGTCTGTCTGTCTGTCTGTCTGTCTGTCTGTCTGTCTGTCTGTCTGTCTGTCTGTCTGTCTGTCTGTCTGTCTGTCTGTCTGTCTGTCTGTCTGTCTGTCTGTCTGTCTGTCTGTCTGTCTGTCTGTCTGTCTGTCTGTCTGTCTGTCTGTCTGTCTGTCTGTCTGTCTGTCTGTCTGTCTGTCTGTCTGTCTGGGTAAACTCGCTAACTCCATTTCTAAACAAGATATCGACAAGCGGTTATTGAATATTGTTTTTCTACGACTTCTTTAGAATGTAAGCAAATACACACTTTTCAAACACAGAATGAATCCATTCTGGCTCTAGATATCGTATGAATATTCCGTATCAAGTGTTAGAATGAGAACATGTAGTGCCATCTCTTGTTTATAAAAGTAAAGAAAACTGTAGCAAAATTACCAAAAATATATTTATTTTACCATGAAATATTGAATAATTTAATGCAATTTAAAGTTTTGCGTTAAAATTACATAAAGTTTATTAGTTTTTCTTAATATTTGACCAGTTTTTTATCACTTTAGTTAAAAAAATTAAAAATTCTCCATCTATTGTTAAATATTTAAATCTGATATCTGTCACAACAATTTGACATAACCTTTAATTTTTGCATTATAATTTGTAAATTGGTGCTAAAATTAAATAAAAATCTTTTTTAACTTCAGTAGTTGATTGATAAAATTATTAAATAACATTAATCGCTTTATTTAAAAATATGTGTTTTGTTGCATTTACAATGTCGAGTCACAAAAAACATTGTTAACCTTGCCCGCAGTTTAAAGCCATACAGTGTTTCATATTTGCAGTCGAAGAAAAAGTATAGTCTACAACACGTATGGAATAGTCATTCCGCGCTCGCGGGACCGCTCGCTCGGAATATTGTCTATTCCGTACTAGTTATAGAATATACTATTCTTATTATATTTCAAAGAGCTGATTATATTTTGTGGATAAACGATTGGGGGTACGGGGGCAAGAATGGGGTAAAACGTCTATATTTAGCGTTTTTTGGTTATAATTAAGTTAATTATTACCGTATTTTATTAATTTAGTACTAATATGAAAGGTTTTTTTAAATTGATCAGAAAATTTTATTATTTAACTATTTTTTCCTAAAATACATTGTTTTCGGGATATTAGCATTTAACGCAATAATACGTTTTTTTAGCATAACTCACTTAATTATAAACCGATTTCAAAAAAATATATTTCAAATGAAAGCTCTTTTTAAGCCCTATAAAAAATGTTATATGCAGTTTTTGCTAGAATATAACGTTTTGGAGATACAGACTTTCAAACTTTAATAAATTATGCAACACGCGGGTGTATTATGGGTGTGCCTATTCACACAACTTCCTATTTCATAACGTTTCAAATTTGTTTGTTTGTTTGTTTATTTAGCCTCCTACTATTCTACTTAATTAAGCATCCCCTAAGTCCAGGACTTGTGTGGGCTAGTAGTAGAGGGAACCACCGTTCAGTTTCTAGGGAGTGTCCGTTTCACTTATCGCCTTGGCCAAATTTTAATTATTAATTAACTGAAAAAGGCAAATCGGCGCCAGTGAGAATCGAACTCACGCTAGTAGGCTAGTGTCAATGTTTTGACAAGGTGCTTGCAACTGTTCAGCCGGTTTTAAAAAGTTTCAACTGATTTTATGAATATATACCAACTTTTATATCCAGTTGCCTACTAAGCTCGGATCCTATTCCATTAAGGATGAATGAATAATAAGATTCTTCGTACTTTGTTACTTAATACTTTTAAATTATTTCAATACTTTTCTTACATTCTAGATGTTTTCCTAAATGAACTCAAGTTAACAAAATCCACTTTGGATTAGTAGATACTAGCTTTAGAACATACCATTATTTATCATGTTTTCAGACTGTGAAATCAATTTTCTTCACCTATAGCAATAATAATTTTTTCTCTCCTAGTAGGAGTAAATTTTATAAACAATTGATATCTGCCACTTGATTTTCCTTGAACTGCAAAGACATGTAATTGCTTATAATTTTTAATGGACAAAATGCAACAATATTTTGCTATTGGATAAAAAATGAGCATGGCAAATATTATAAGTGAATTAATTATAACAAAATATAACATATTATTCAGTAAATCAACAACTTACCGATGTTTTCACACATTTTAAAAATATCAAAATGTCACCAACTAGAACTGTCAACTCTCAGTGAATAAATCAATTTATTCATTTGTTTTCAGAAATGGCGATTTCAAAGGCTACTTGTTTTTGCACGGTAATTTAAGATCCAACAAACATTTTAGTTTATTATTGATATAAAATGTTAAATAATAAGAATAAATAGGCTAGTAGTGAAAAAATTAATATATAAACCACGGTAGAGAAGACTATTATAGCCTCGCACCTAAATCCCACGCTTCTACGCAGCTCGGGATTTAATACGCTCCGCTATAAAAAATATCCTCTTTACCTTGGTATATAATTACTATTATGTTAATTCTAAATATTTTTTACTACATAATTATAGCCGTCGCAATACTAACTGGACCTGTGAGCTGAGGCAAAGGAAAGAGAAGAGGTAAAATATATCATGTATAGTATAGCTGACCTTGAATTTTTCACATTCCACAGAGGTGCCATATCATAAAATGTACAATATAAGTGCTAGCTTACAAACTATGAACCGTTGTCAGCGCTTGTTTACTTTGACAACCTATAAAATGAATAAATAATTTATTATTGATCGTTTTTAAACCTTTTTTATTGATGACCCTTAATAAAAAAAATTAAGACAACAAATAACTTTTTTTGACTTATTAAACTCACAGCTATGTCAAAATTTGGACTTTTTAGCTTTAAGTATACTTGGGTAGTAGAAAAAATATTTTATGAACCACGTATGCGAACTGTCTTAAATGTCTTGATCGATTTTTTGCCTCGACTGTAGGGCCGTAGCTATGGGGGGAAGCGTCCCCCCCAACTATCTTGAAGAGTTGTTTATTTTATTGATGCAAACAAAAGAAGTTGCATATTTTATGGATTCAAAATACAAAAGTTGTATATTTCACAAAAAAGTTGTATATTGCAGGAATACAGACAAAGGTGTATATTTCAGGGATTCAAAATACAAAAGTTGTATATTTCACTAAAAAGGCGCCAAGCCGTGGTAGTAACCGTCAGGGATAAAGCTTTTTTTAGGGTGGGGCGCCAAGTCTTTAAAGAAACCGTCAGGGACAAAGCTTTTTTCTGGAGGAAAAATTATAGTCACTATAATAGTGGCTAAGAAAAATACAAAACTACTTCTTGAGTGGCCTTTTTCTTAATGGCAAGCTAAGGTTGGTGAATTATTTTAAAAACAATCAAATTTTTATGATCTAAGAGAAGTCTTGACCAAATATTAATTAAATCGGCTAAGGAATAACGTTAATTTTGAGTTTAAAATGACCCAAAACAGAATATGCAAAAAAATTGAAAATATACATTATTTTAAAATATGCATTAATTAAAACTAAGCATAAATATTAAATAGAATGATTAATAGCTATTATAAGCGAGTAGAATATCATACTTTATCCAAGGATATTTTAAAGTTTAAACGGTGTATTTTTAGGCCAAATAATCACGGCCGTGGATAAAAGAAATTAAACAAATTATTATTAAGTATGGCCTCTTTATTTATGTGGCTTATAATAATCTACAAAATACTATTTTATCTTAAACTACAAACATCTCATGATTAGTTCGAGAAAATCTTCATATTTGATGTTGATATTTCCACTAAAGTTAACATCTCTACTCTTAAACTCATCCGTGTACCTTTGAATCTGGATGCAAGTTATAATATACTGATCCAAGGATATTTTCTTTGCTTTTGGGTTATTTCTAGTTATCAAAAATCTTACAAACTCTGGAGAGAACTTGATTTCCATATGTTTTAAAGCATAATCGAGTTCGCTTTCATCCAGATATCCGGAACGGTCTCTATCATAAGCATTAAAAGCGTTTATCCATTGCTTTATATGGTAATAAAGTGCTTCAAATTCTTTAATGTCCAAACCACCATTTTTATCCAGATCGAAAAGTCGAACTATGAATTTACAGACTCCTTCAGAGAAATGTTTTCCTTGGAACGTTTCAAATGCCAGTTGTAATTCTTTTCCAGATATTTTTCCTTCGTCCTTGGTGTCCATGTTTTGGAAGAATTTCTCAAAACCTGGATGATGCTGTTTTTGAATTGGACAATAAGAATTTTGTAACGGTATTTCTCCATTGATTATGTCTCCATATTTCTTTTTATACTCAATATCTAAAATTATCAATTATTTCGTCAATCTTAAAGTCTAATATAGTGCAATCTTTTCATCTGGGCTTACTTCGTTTTGTGGGTTTTGGTGTATTTTTTCTATGCTTTAGTTTGTTTCCAAAAAATTAAAAACAGACGACCAAAACTGAAAGTATTAAGTAAACCCCGATGAAGCGATCCTATAATGACTGTTTTAGCTTTGTTTTTTTACACATTATACTAATAATAACTCAAAAATAAAATCTTTATCGGTTGATAAATTTTTGTATAACAAGTACCTCGAAGCATTTCCGCTAAAAGAATCTTTTTCTTTTGTTCCCTGGTTAATTGTTTTTTATTTTCCATACTTGCGTTGCCTAAAATTATATTTGTCCTTAATTTTAAATATGTTTTAAGTTTTTAGATTATACCTTTCATTTCATTATCAGATGTTGCAGTATTTTCGGCAGAATCTGGAGTTATTTTTGACATGCTTTTTTAGAATTACTTAATGAATGATTATTACGAGAAATTTTGTATGACAGAATGTCTAATGACGTTTTTTTTGGCACTGACATACTTTTCTAAAAGCATCACCAAGGATATTAATATTTGGTTACCTTACAGGTAAAGTTTACTGAAGGTTGTATTATAAATTATAATAATTATATTATTATGAATGAACAAGTCTTAAGCTTTTGACAAATCTACAAAAGTATAGTCCTAAGCTTTTGAAATATCTAAAAAGTAATAATCGATAATAGTATATTAAGGTACGTTTTTAGCGCACGAGTACAAGTTTAAAAAACGAGCCGCTTGCGGCGAGTTTTCTAAAGTACTAGTGCTCTAAAAACGTGTTATGAAACGAGTGCTTTATACAATTTTTTCTATTTTGCTCTAAAATTTAAAAAACTTACATTTAAATTGATGAATGATTTAGGGATTTTTGTTTTGGATTGGCATTACAGTTTACACCATGTTTAAAATTCTAAGAACAAATGATATTTTGATATATTTTATAGTCATCTCTTCTCTTTTTTACTGCAATTAACCAAGCCACAATTTTAACATGGTAAAAATAACCTAAACACAAAGTTTTGTAGAAAATTCAACTTTAAAGCGATATTGACATTTGCACGGAAAACGTCAAGCGATAGGCCAGGTCTGTTGCCAACCCAAAAGAACAAAAAGTACAGACCTCTTATGAGCCTATAAGAACACGCAAAATGCTTGTGATTATGAGCTTATAAGAGTCGCAAAATAGAAAAAAGAGTTTTTTCCCTGTCAAAAATAGTTTTCCTCTGTCAACTTGCTCAAAGTGACGTTTAATAAAAGTTGACAGAAGAAAAAAACCCGGGGGTTGGCGAGCGAAGAGAGCAGGGGAGTAAAATAAATAATAATAATTTTGATTTGATTTTCATATGAGATATGATCATACTTCTCCTAATCTGGAGTGTGCAAAACACTAATTTTTTCTTGTTTTTTCTTTTGTACTTATAGTTCTATATTATTCTATTCTATTCTATTTATTTTTTTAAATTTTAGAAAATATAGCAGTTCACGTGCAAGATATCGGAAATTTATAAGCTGACATGGAATAATGTCGAAACACTTGAAGCGAGGAAAAGCATGATTAAACAAAATGTTAATTAAAGACAATATGCAGTATGAAGCATATAAATATGTATGAGTACGAGCGACTTTGTTCCATCATCGGTTGGCTGGCTAAGTTAGCGTCAAAAGTCACGAAGGAGGCGGTGAAATGACTAGCGATATGTCCATGAGATGTTTTCATTATGGGTTCCATGACTTGTCAAATATTACCTGGCCTTCATAAATCATAGCAGTCTTGACGGCCGCGTATTGTGGCTTTACTTTAAATAGTTTGTTAGAATGCAAGAACCGCGTAACTTTAGATACCTATAAATTCCAGATAAAAAGATATTTAAAAAAGTTAATTCTGCTAAGAAAATTATGACCACACTGTAAAAACTGCATGTAAAATAATGTAAAAATACATGAATTTACATAGTACGGAATAGTAAATTTACTATTCTGGACTATGCATAATTCATAAATTTATGTAAAAGATTGTAAAATAATGTAAAAGAATGTAAAATAATGTAAAATAATGTAAAATAATGTAAGAGAATGTAAAATAATGTAAAAGAATGTAAAATAATGTACAAAAATTTATTTACATTGATTTACATATTTTTACATGATTTTACAATGTCGGGCTATGTCATTTTAAGACGCGCATGCACTTTGGACAATAACCAAGAAGGCGTCGCATCATGAGACGGACCGTTTAATATTGTTATTGTTAGAGAGATAGCGACGCATGCTGCTAGGTTAAAGTGTTAAAAGTGTAAAAAAAGGTAAATATTATTTATGTACGATATTTAAATGCTTTATTTGTGGCCTAAAATTTACATTCATTATAAATTACGATCTTTATCAACCAATAGATCTTTAAAGAAAGATGTAAGCAGTTTATACTCGTATTAAGGGTGCAAATTGTTTGGTTTATTAAACCAAATGAACTTTATGCTACGATATTTCAAAAAAGCTTTGACACAGAGACTTTTAATTTGAAACAAACATTTTCTAAGTAGTAAATATTTTTTTTCAAATTTCAAGTCTATGCAAAATATTACCATTCTGGACTATGTAATATTTACCGTTCCGGTCTATGCAAAATATTACCATTATGGACTATGTAATTTTTACTGTTTCGGTCTATGCAAAACATTACCATTACGGACTATGTAATTTTTACCATTCCGGTCTATGGCAACATATTACCATTTACGGGCTATGTAATTTAATGTAATTTATTTTTACCTTGCATATGCCTTTGGATCTGTAGTCCAACGCGCTACCAATTCATCCAATCTAGCCTATGTTTTTGAACATTTTTTAAAAAATGTAGAAGTTTTTGTTTTGAATAATATAAAATAAAATATGATTAAAAAATAAATTTCCGAAATATATTTATACGTAAATATCGACAAGGCAACAATTTGTATTAACTAATAATTTTATAAACTATCCTTGTACCCACAGCAAAATTTGGACTTTATACTTAGTATTCTCTTTTGCAGTGTGCAAACGGTTGCTTCTTGCCTGTGGTCAAGAATGCGTATTTTTTACTCCTTTTCCTATATTTGTAACAACCTAAAGATTTATACAAATAACCGGAATCAATGTTTTGCAATTTTAAGGTAAAGTATCATTTTTGCATTAAATGTGCGTGTTGATAATCACTTTATAGGTGTTTATAGGTGTAAATATCAAACGCAATTCCCTTAATTTATGCACAAGTCTAATACCTGATAATCACGTCATTACCCACGATCCACGCATAAATCAAATTAATTTGCTATAATTTTTATACTCTTCTGAGTATACCTTGAAAAATACTAGTATGTAGTGCTTAGGGTGACCCACCAAAATTTTAAATTGAAAAATTTGGAGGTCTCACCCTCCATATATGTTCATTGGGGTAAGAGTATCATCCCTAAATTTTTTCTGAATTTTTGAAAAAAATGTAAAGTCGCTCACAGCCATTTTATTGTGTAATGACGCTATCGTAAAAAAATAGGTTACTGTGGAATTATAATTTTTAAATACTATTTTTATATAATGGCATTAAATGTCAATTTTGATACTCGCAAAAGATAAGATTTATTTCATAAGATTTAAATATTGAAATTGGTGTAAACTATTATTTGTATCCTCTGCAAAACTGGAGTGATTTGCGCAAAGCATATATTTTCTCATAAAGGCATGGCATTTTATAGAGATATTGGTTTTCAGGATTCGATCCGAGATTTGGCCGTTTAGATTACAATGGAAAATAGTAACTAAAATTTGTTTTACTATAAAAATTGTTTAAAAACATCTCCCAACATTGGCTTTTAGCTTGACCAGAGTAAATTTTAGTTATTTTACACAGTGAAAAATAAATTAACATGGAGACATTTATTTTGTTTAAATAAAAATTACTTTTTAATTAAACAAGTAGGTAGACATAATTTATAATGCAATGTACCTTATTAATAAATCTATATAAAACATTTTACTATTCCTTAAAACGACTTTTGTTTTATATAGATTTTTTTAAATTTGTAAATATCAAACAATTTAATTTAGCTTATTAATAAGATTACAATAAAATTATTAAATAAAAAGCCAAATTTTCGTTTTCTCAACTTTTTTTAAGTTTCTGGACAACTAAATGTGTTTTCTACATAACTGTTTTCTTCATGAAGAAGCCAAAAATCTTGCTTTGTTAAATTTTTCAATCTAAAAATAAATGTTAGATTAATTAAATCTATTTCAAATTTTTAACATTAGATTTGACATGTTTTTATGAACGTTGACAGCAGCAGAAAGCTGCCGCTGGAAGAAGCGTCCCTACGTCATACTTGAAAATTTCAATTTTAAAGCAACCTATTTTTTTGCGACAGCGTCATTCCACAATAAAAATTTCATAGTAATATATCTTTTAATAACGACAGAAATCATCTGATTAGCCTTAGAAGGCCCACCCTGTATATCGAGAGACAACGCAATATGATATCAATTGAGAAGAGTGACTATGAAATACTAAGCATTACATATTATTACTGCTTGTCTTTCTATTACGGATGTAAGGCGTCGTCGCTATGACTTAATTTTTATCATACGTAGATGTACAGTTAGTAAAAGAAACAAAACTAGTATAACTAAGTATACAATTAATAAATAATCAAAATATTCATTAAATTTATTTTAATTAAATTAAATTTATTAGACTAGTCGCAGTTTAATCAGAGGCGCTTATAAATATTTAAATATATGTATATTCTTATTACAAAACGCGTTTATATCCTATATTTATGGAAATGGATATACATATACGAGGTCTAAACCAAAAGTAAGAATGCTATAAAACAGAATTGGTATATATTTCGGGCGCATATCAACAGGGCATAGATATTTTATCTTTGTTTATAGTGTCTTTTCGTGAAAGTTTGCTTGATATGGTAAAATGTTAAGAAACAAGAATTAAAAAATAATCAATGTACACAATAATTGAGGAGGTGAATTTCAAAACGTAGTTTTTGACTTTGTGACATAGCAGCTTGTCACTTAGTAAACAATACAATTTGATTGTCAAGTAATTGACAAGCTGCTATGTCACAAAGTCAAAAACTGCGTTTAGAAATTCACCTCCACAATTATTGTGTATTCTTGATTCGGAATTTTTATCTTAGGACAACCAAACTTAAATAAAAAGAAGAAGAATACGATAAATTATCTGCCTCAAGTTGATTTTAAATAAATGGTAGTTTTTTTATATGGAATCTGAATGAAAGTCAGAACTTTTGAGTCAGAAGTTCTGACTTAATCCTCCAAAATTTATCGTTTAAAATAATTATAGCATATTTTTCACTGTAAATTGAATGTTATATGTTAACAGGATAAAAAAATAGGTGTTATGATTGGTTCTTATTCTAGAAAATGATTTATCGATTAAAACATGTCATAGATAAGGTTTAATTTATACTAAAATTTCCCTATACGTATAGGTATACCTATCTCCCTTATATTTATTTTATTGAAATTTGTGTAAGGCATATCCCTAATGATCTGGATCAGATTACATAGATTTAAGTTTTTAGACTAAATACTATGTTCTTTTGTTTAAAAAAACTATCACGTTATATCATCAACATTTCGACAATATTAGTTTTTAGTACTAGACGAATCCTATTCTGATTAATTCAACAATTCTACCTCAAGGAGGTTTTAAATAAAATTTAAAAAACATTACTTTTGTAATAGCCCCCGTATTGATCTAATAAACATGTATTTACTGTATTCACAAGCTTTAATTATCGACATAATTATATTAGTAACTAAGTAGTTATTCTTTTTAGCCGCGGCATGGCACCAAGTCGCATTTCTAAAAAATCTAATATGTCAATCACGGAATCAGAAGTAACGGATCAATGCTGGCTAGCTAAACGTTTTGTTTTATTTTAGCTTAAAGACATGTCTTACCATTTTTAAAAACTAGTTTCTGTTTACCTACGTCTGTTGATAATATCATATTATGATAGATTTTAATTATGATTAATTATGATTAAATTATCATATGTGGGAAAATCTAAACAGAAAAAGCTAAAAAAAATGATGATTGGGCGCCATAATGTGGCGACCACATAACTTGGTCCACGTTGTAGATAAAAGCCGTATCCTAAAACTGTTTACAAGTAATAACTACATGTTTATAACATTACAAACGACAGTGTATTGGAGGTAATTCGTAAAAAGTCTAGCTTATAAAAAGGGCTAGGTGCTTAATAACTATCTGTCAGATAAGGTTTACAAATTAAAATTGCGGGGGTTCCAATCGTTGTATTTAATACAGGAACAAATTCTTAGATTATACATAAGAGTTTACGTTAACATATTTTAAAGAGCAAGTTGTGAGTTGCAAGAAACGTAGGCAGGCCTAGAATGAAATACTTATCACAAATAACTGGTGACCATTTTCATTTTTTAATTTTCTCCCAGATCTATTTTATAAATGTCTTAAAGTACATTTAAATTTAGTTCTAGAACCCACAAAAGGTGGTGATTTAAAAATAAATTAATTTGAATGTGCTTTTTAAAAGGCACATATAAAGTACATCCGGGAGAAAACAATGAAATGAAAATGGCCACTATAAGATGAGGATAAATAATTCTAGTCTAAGAGCTGGTGACCATTTTTATATCATTATTTTCTCCCAGCTGTATTTTATGTCATAAAATACATTCAAATAAGCTACTTGCAAATCGCCAGGTCCTGGATCGGGTTCCTTTGGACACTAGAAACCTCGAAAAAGTGGTGAAATGGGGTCCCCGAAAAATATATTTTTAACTTACCGAGTCAAATGAATTACGTTTATTACATTTAGATTAGTCTACACAGTTTTACACAATTATTTAGTAAGCTAAGAGTTAAAAAAAAGACTTTAAAAATTGTATCTGACATATGTCAACACTAAAAAGTCTCAATAATTTTCATTTAATCAAAATGTCATTTCATAAATTCTCATTTCTTTAAAAAATTAAGTATCACATATTTTAAAGGCACTTTTAAAAAAAAAGTCCAAACCTCTTGGCCCCTTGTATAACTATGAAAATAGCTTAATCTGAATATATTAAGTAACCGGATCCGAAGTCTAGCAATTTGAAAATAACTTACTTTGAATGTACTTTAAGACATATAAAATATAGCCGGGAGCAAATAATGAAATAAAAATGGTCACCAGCTCTCCGACTATTCGTGGAGGTGGACAACAAAGACAACAAAATTAGTCAGTTATATTCTCATTTGTGTCGGAATCCATGAAAGAATTCAAACAAAACCCACACGAATTATTTCAAAAGAATGAATTGAAATTACCGTTTTAATTTTTTGTTGTTAGTTAATTGTAACAAACAAAGTAATTATATGATCTCATATTGGACATGGCTTTATTCAATTATATCTTAATTAGTTTTTGGGAACCATTAATTAAGAAACCATTAGGTTAACAAAAATTAAGATAGGGAGTTCTAGAGTTATTTTGTACAGGCTATAATAGACAGTGCGGTTAAAAAGTCACCTCCCCCTCTTAACTGTTGAACGAGTTGGAATAATAATTTTAAAATGTGGGCAGTGGGGTGTAGAAGGATTTTTTTAAATAGAAGAGGGGGTGTGTAATATAATTTTGAAACTTAAAATGTTTTCTATTTGGCCATATTTTTTAATTTTTTTAATATTCGTTTTGAGGCTGTAAAATACGGTTGAAATGGGAATTTCCATTAAAATTTCTTTAAAAAAATCAAATAATTAAAAAAAAAAATAATTATTTCATGTTACAAAAACATACATTATACTTTCAAACCGATTTTAAATTATAAAAGATTCAATTTAAAATAAAAATTTCCAAGAAAAAACTCAAAAAACGGCTGCAGTTTCAGACCCAACTAACTAATAACTCTTCTTTCTAGAATACGCATACCGTTAAAATAAAGTATCCCCAACATCTCGGTTTGTTTGTAAACAAATAGTAGGTATATTCAGGCCTGAACAATAACAATTACCAGTAACTGGTATTGTTGTCTCTGTTAGAACAAAGATGTTCGAGAAAGACAGACGAATGTTTATTTTGCCGACGTTTTTGTCAGTTTTAACGAATGAAATGCCTATTCTATAGAGAAGAGTTATTAGTTCGTTGTTCAGACCTAATAACTAATGATAAATAATTTTTTGTAGAAAAAAGTCAAATAAGCTAAATTAGGCTATATAGATTAAGATGAAATGTAGGTTAAAAAAAATCGGCATCGTAATTGGTTCAATCATTAGTTAATTACTAATAGTATGCAATATACAGTGTATTACTAATAGACATATAATAAATCATACTTACCTAATAGACTTTAAATCCATTACTGTAATAAATCCTATAATTATATTATTTCTTCATGACTTTTTGAAGTAACTGAGTGTTTTGCACAGAAAAAAGAATTCCTTGAACCAAAGACATATGTCTTTCGATACACTGAAAATTCGTTATCGTAGTAAATACTAAATGTTTTTGCCTATTTGGAATCCAGGCAACAATTCTTATTAATTACAAGTTGTTACAGTGAAACATAACATACGTAATGCAAATTTTACCAACGTTCATACGCTTCATACCCCGTTTCAAGCGTCATTAGAAGCTGTAGAGATTTCATGTTTTGGCTACCCCCAAATAGGGGGTGTGTTGGGGGTATCCAAAATATAAAATCTCTACAGCCATTAATAATGCGAGAAACGGGGTATGAATTGTATGAATTTTGGTACAATTTGCGTTACGTAATATATGGAAAGCCCCTTATCTGGATTATTCAAGTAAGTATAAAAGTTATACTAAATTAAAATATTTGAGGAGGTAACATACAAACCGTGTTTTGTCACATCCAAAAGTTTTTTCAGGAAACACAAAAAACTTATTTAGAACAAAATTATAATATTTTCTTGTTATTAATAGCTTGTACAGATTCCAGATACACTGTAGATTAATACTTAACATACTTTTCCAAAAAGCATACATAAGAAATATGAAAAAAATGTAAAATAAAATTGGACAAAACACGTTTTGACTGAAATTGGACAAAGCATGTTTTGAAAGAAAACAACTCGGACAAAGCTCAGTTTGAACGAAATTAGTTTATAAAGACATCAATCTGGTTTATAATTTTCAAAAAATCTATCGTTTTCTTTTACATTTTTAGAAAGTATATGTAGACTTTTTCATATTTTTTATTAAAAAAAAATAAAACGCGTTTTTCTCAATAGTTATGTAGACTTTTTGATAAATTTTCATTAAAAAAACTTTAAACGCATTTTTCTCAAAACAACGTTTTATCGGTCGGCGGTCGTGATTTCTCCGGAACCACTGGACCGATCCATATGAAAATGTAACCACATATTCTACACATGAATAGCTTAAATGAAAACAAACACGCAGTCAAATGACCGAAAATCAGCAATCCCATTGGCCAGGTGGAAAAAGCATGGTTTGATCTGAAACTGAGAGGTGGACAAAACACACTCTGATTGAAAACCTAGTTTTTAACAATTATTTTAAATAGGAAAAAAGTTTGTTTTAATTGAAATGTGAGGTTGGTTCATGTGCAAATGACATAGTGATAAGAATCTATCAATAACTCGTTTCCCAAAAAAAGTGGACAAAGCACGGTTTGCATGTTAACTCCTCATTTATCTCAATTTAATAGAGATAGATATACACCGGTTTAGGAGCAATTATAAAATAAACAATAACAATCATCAAACGTACTTAATATAAATTCATACCCTTTCGAGATCTTTTGTATCAAAATTGTATTCATCACACGCGTTTACGCAATGTCCATCCTCCAGCTGTCTAATATTTAGTAATATCACACCATATTTACCACAATATAAAATGTATATATTTACGCACTTTCGGTCAATACATCATATCACCTGAAAAAATAAATGACAGCTGAGATAAAAGAGTTGAAGATCAGGTCCAGCGCAATGGGTAAATAGATGCTGATATTTCCATAGATCTAGTAAACTGGTTTACATTAATAATATAAGTAATTGTAGGTTCATTGAATTCCCGTTTTATAATACTAGTTTTCAAGTGCCTGTTCAAGTACGTTCAAATAAATATAGGTTATTCGTATTCATAAGTTATAACGATTAAAAATTAATGTATTGCCCTAATTACTTGCTTTTTCAATTTTCTTTTTGCGAAAAATGAAAAACATTTTGAATGTTTTTTTTTTGAAAATAAACTCTTTTTTTTTAATAGTTTATCCCCCCATAACTTTTTTGTTTTTGGAGGGATCACCTTGAAAAGCAATAGGGATGTTCCCCTCATAGAACTTGAATTTTCTTGAAAATTTGGAGTCGATCGGATTATTCGTTCTTGAGTTATCTTGTCTACAAAAAACGTGACATCAGACGGAGAGACGCACAGACGGACAGACAAACAGACGGACAGACGGACAGACCGACAGACAGACGGACAGACGGACAGGCGGACAGACGGACAGACGGACAGACGGACAGACGGACAGACGGACAGACGGACAGACGGACAGACGGACAGAGGGACAGATGGACAGACGGACAGACGGACAGACGGACAGACGGACAGACGGACAGACGGACAGACGGACAGACGGACAGACGGACAGACGGACAGGCGGACAGACGGACAGACGGACAGACGGACAGACGGACAGACGGACAGACGGACAGACGGACATGTTCATAGTTTCTTATTTTTTCATGAAACACATTTGTATCCAAGAATTTTTTGTCTAGGACGGATTATTCTTTCTTGAGTTATCGTGTCTATAAAAAACGTGACATCAGACGGACAGACGGACAGACAGACAAAAGGACAACAGGACAGACGAACAGACGGACATGTTCATAGTTTCTTATTTTTTCATGAAACATAATTGTATCCAAGAATTTTTTTTCTAGGACGTTTTTGGCGATTTTGAGAAATTCAAAACTACCGTAAAATACTAGTCTAGCGCTATGCGCTGTGAATAGTGTAATAAGTATAATAAGTAATAGTTTACAGGGATTAATAATTCACAGAAAATAAATTCTAATTCTTGAAACATTATTTAAATAATTTAAATATCACAATTATTTACAAAAAAAAAAAAACAGTAAATCCTAAGCGTAATTTCTAACGCCGTTAAACTTTCATCAAAAAGATATAATCATCATTACTAATATCCTTAATCTCTTAAAATGTTCCTTTCAATTTGCCTGACAAAGGGCTATTTAACTAAGAAAAATACGTTTCACACAATAAGACATCAGTAATGTTTACAAAACAGAGGATTATTCAAAGGAAACAACTTTCATAAGAATATAAACGCCATTTTTAAAACTGCTGAGCTGGGCTGCTGTATGTTGCAAACTACTAGGCCCATGAAAAAATTGGTTTTATTTTAATAGGTATATGAATAAGCTTTTTTTTCTGTGCCAAAATGATTATTATTATACGATTATTAATTTCAGAAAAAGTTATAGTTTTTGAAATTACAGCCGCCATATTGGATCAGCCATTTTAAATTTTATAATTTTAACATCAGTACCAATTTTTGTATAAATTGCTTCAATTTTTAAAATTGGGTCGGCCATATTGCATCCGCCATTTTAATCTTTTTAAATTTTGACACCGGATTCGTGTTTAGTGGCCCCAAAAACTCCATAGTGTAAAGTTTCATAAAATATTTTTTTTTTCGTTTCGTTTAAAAACCAAGTGCTTAATTTAAACCTTTATTGTTACTTTTTTCTAAAATTATGCATGTAAGTTTGGAAATAGCAAACTATAGGTAAGTTATGATAAAAAACTAACTAAAAATATGGCGGACTAACATCTCTACTCTAAATTTCTCTACTCCCTAACATCCCTACTCCATAACATCCCTACTCCACAACAACTCTACTCCGTAATATCTCTACTCCATAACATCTCTACTCCGTAACAACTCTACTCCACACTATAGACACTCGATTAGCCACTTGTCTTAACTCAAAAGAATATTTGTCATGCTAAGTCACTGTCAAAAATGAATTCAGTTTATTAATTACTTACATATTAGTGCATGTTAAGAGTACGCGGTCATTGTTGCTTTTAGAATAATTCATTTATGATTGTTCTAGATTTACATTTAAAGATAAACGTTTTCTAGGAAAAAAATAAAATAATCTAGAAGAAGAAGATTCTTTGTTCTTTGAACTGCTCATTTATTATTAAGTGGCTAATAAAGTGCATATAGTGTGGAGTAGAGTTGTTACGGAGTAGAGATGTTATGGAGTAGAGATGTTACGGAGTAGAGTTGTTGTGGAGTAGGGATGTTATGGAGTAGGGATGTTAGAGAGTAGAGATGTTAGTCTGCCAAAAATATAATTAATTTTATGACTACACTGAGCATGCGAAAGTATAATTACTACATCTAGTTACACTAACGCATGCGCATTGTGGTCATAAAATTAATTATATTTTTAGTTAGTTTTAAATTATCAGCAAGACTTAAACCTACTTATATTTCTCGTAATCTTCGTTAATTATTGCATAAATTAAGCCTATCTATACTTCGTCCAGTTATGCAAGATAGTAAGGGGCGCTGCCCGTTTTACACCACAGAGCGCATATATAGCATAATTATGCATAAATCGTAGTGTATCAAAAATTTAACAGATGTCGGTACTATTTTCCTGGAAAGGGCCTATCCAAAGACTCGCATAACAAGCATAGTACATTAGAATGCGATGCCAGGATTGGCTTGATGTGTCGTCATGTATCTTGTAATGGTTGTTATGCGAGCCTCTGGATAGGTCTTAAGTTGTAATTGTAACCTAAAAATTTGACGTTTTCCTTGTGTTCAATATAATTTACGTTTGTACAATATGTATAATATGCTAATTTAGTGTGTGTATAAAGAATAAAGCAAAAAAGTCCCTTTTTCAATACCATACAAAATAACATTATAACCATTTTTTATGTAATTTTCTCTTCTTTTATTAGCTTTAACGACCGTCAATCATTGTCATAGACAAAAAATGTCACAATATTTTGTGTTAAAAGGTACGAGTTTTTAACCAATGATGTAGCTTAAAAATCGCGGGATTTTTAAACTACTGTCTTGCATAATTGGACGGACTATAGATCGCATTTTAAATATTGGTTAAAATTTTGGCCACGCAAAGAATAAATTAAATTGTTGTTTTTTCTGAAAAATCAAGCCAGAGTCATTTACCCTCTTATGAAAGTTTTAGTCACACTTTCAAAGTGCTAAAGGATTACATTTATTTGTCAGAAAAAGGAGATAAATTCTACAACAATAATAATTATCAGAAAACCCATTTGAATCATGTAGGTGTGAAAATGATTTATATTTCACATACTGTTGAATGCTTTACAGAAACGTCCTAAAGCACTTTTTGCATTTAACTTAAAAACCATTTTTTTTTCAATTTTTTTAATCGTTTTTCAAAAAGGAAATAAAAAAAATTGTTAAAAAAAAGTGTATTTGTTAAAATTTGCTGTGTGTAATATACAGAACGGTCAAATAGTCACCCCCCCTCCTCTTAACTTTTGAACCAGTTGAGATATCGACTTCAAATTTGAAACTTTTAAATAAGACAACTTAAACTATCTTTTAGCATATAATACTTTCAGCTCTTAAAATGTGGGCAGGGGGGCATGGGTGCACATTTTTTTAAATGGAAAGGGGGGTCGTATAATACATAATTTTAAAGCTTATAAAATTCTCCATTTAACTCCATATTTTTAAATTAAAAAAAAAAAATGGGTTTAAAATGGGGTTGAAAATGGGTATTAATGTCAAAATTCCTCTAAGAAAACAAATAATTTTTTAAAAATGCCTAATTTCATCATAAAAACATGTTAATTATACTTTTAAACTAATTTTAGTTGACATAAATAAAAATTTATAAAAAAAAAACTTAAAAAATCGAATGTTTTAGCACAAAAAATTGAAAAATCAAAACCTTAAAAAACATTTTTAAAAAATTTAAAAATGTTATTTTAATTAGAGAATTTTATAAGCTTTAAAATGATGTATCACACGAAATCCCTTTCCATTTAAAAAAATGTCCCCCCATGCCACCCTGCCCACATTTTAAGAGATGAAAATATCAAATATATGCTAAAAGATAGTTTAAGTTGCCTTATTTAAGAGTTTTAAATTTGAAGTCGATATCTCAACTCGTTCAAAAGTTAAAAGGGGGGTGACTTTTGGACCGCACTTTATAATGGAATGCGTAGCATTACATATTTTCACGGCTTTTTATTCAGGTCCTGGTATATTGCGTATTTATTCTGGCCAGTTTGATGGGAAATTTTATACTGTCCCGTCCAGTTATCCTTTGAGTATCCTAATAGGACTCATTATAGGGTTTAACGGTCATGAAAACATTCGATAAAGGGTAAATAATCAAGTAGTCATGGGGGAAATTATGCGAGCACATTGACATTACCAGACAAGTTTACAAATCAAGAACTAATAAAAATGTCACACTCTGTTAAAATCTAGTCTGTGTAAAATTTTTAGGGTTAGAGAGGTAAAATTTTATGAGACGAATATATTATATTGCATTTTTTAGACAAAAAGTACATACAAGGTGTCCATTTTTCAACCTCAAGCATAGATATCTCAGTTATTATAAGAGATACAAGATCGATTAAATTAGAAAAAAGTTGCGCATTTTTATGCTGAACAATGATCTGAAAGAAAATAGGACCTATAATTTTTTGTTTCTAATTATCGTAAAAAAAAAATAAAATCCTGAGTTTCGTTTATATTTTTTTGATCCAAAGCTAGACGTTTTTAACTGAAACATTACAAGGAATCTAAATCTGTTATCATATTTTTCAAGGTTACAACACTTAACTTCGTTTTTTCTTATAGGCGCCGTTTTGGATTTTTATAGTTTTGAATACAGTTTTTTTTTCTGATTACGAGATGCTAAAATCATTTTGTGCAAAGTGCTTTGGAAACAACGAAACCATTAAATTAACAATGACATTGCCACCTACGCGCATGCGTGAGCTCGGCAATTGGATCGAAACCTAAATATGTTATTTTAAATGTCAAAGTCCAATCTAAGAAAACAAACAAAAGAGATTCAAGGTAAACTTGAATTGATTTATGAATATTGACGCATTCAAATTAGGGAATTTTATAAAACTGCAGCTAAATTATTTATTTTTTTTGTGAAGTACTGCTGCTAAGGCCAAGAATAGAATACTGCTTAGAAATCTGTGAGTTGATCTGTGAGTTGATGTTGACCCTTTTAGAACCTAGCCACAGAAATAATAAGGAAAGTAGACTGTAGAAAATTTAGGGATATTTAAGAACTGCTAGAGATAGGGTGAGTTGAGCCTAGTGTGTATGTGAAGTTCTACTTAGCCGAAAGCAAAAACTGTATACCCAATTCAAAAAACGATTGTTAGATTAAGTCATCATGTAGAAGAAAAAAAGATAACATACAGACATGTCGTAATGTTAAAACATGTTTTTGTCTCGTGACTGGCAGAATTTCGGACGCACGAATCGATTATATTTCAGGGAATATCACATAGTTATCTCAACCGTAAGATGGTTCATATTATACGGCTGTCTAAACACCGCGGGATTTCTCCAAAAATCAATTAGTGAATTACTCAACAGAATACCACTATATCACGTCTCTTGTTTACTTTTGATGGATATAACTAATAATAGAACAGTGTTGCCAGTAAGCGGAATAATGTAATAGACGGAGAGCTGGTGACCATTTTTGTTTCATTATTTTCTCCCGGCTGTATTTTATATATAACTTAAAGTACATTCAAATAAAGCTATTTTTAGGCTCCGGATCAGGTTCCTTTGGGTGCTAAAAGCTCCAAACACTGGCAATGAGCTACCAAAATAGTTTATTAAAGTACTAGTTTCATAACATACGTTTTTAGCGCACGAGTTTAGAAAACGAGCTTCTTGCGGTGAGTTTTCAAAGTAGTAGTGCGCTAAAAACGTGTTATGAAATGCTCTAAAATTTAAAAAAACTTACATTTAAATTGATGACTGATTTAGAGATTTTTGTTTTGGATTGGCATTACAGTTTACACCATGTTTAAAATTCTAAGAACCAATGATATTTTGATATATTTTCTTTTTTTTACTGCAATTAACCAAGCCACAATTTTAACATGGTAAAATTAACCTAACACAAAATTTTGTAGAAAATTCAACTATAAATTTGCACATTTGCACGGATAACGTCAAGCGATAGGCCAGATCTGTTGCCAACCCAAAAGAACAAAAAGTACAGACCTCTTATGGGCCTATAAGAACACGCAAAATGCGTGTGATTATGAGCTTATAAGAGTCGCAAAATAGAAAAAATCTATTTTTAACTTGCCGAGTCATATAAATGACATTTATTACATTTAGATGAATCTATTTTCATAGTTATACACAATAATACTGGGGTCAAGGGGTAAGAACAGTCTTTAAAAAGTGTCTTTCAAATATGTGATACTTAATTTTTTAAAGAAATGAGATTTTATGAAATGAGGTTTTGATTATATGAAATTTTATTTGACTTTTTAGTGTTGACATATGTCAAATGAAGGCATTTTAATGCCTTTTTTACCCCTTGTCCTACTGAATAATTGTGTAAAACTGTGAAAATAGACTAATAAAAATGTAATAAATGCAATATGTTTGACTCTATTTGCAAATATTTTAATTTGAATGTACTTTTAGACATAATATATTATGTAAAATACAGCTGGGAGAAAATATTGAAATAAAAATGGTTACCAGCTTTGTATATATTTCTTAATCAATTTATATCTTCTGATCTCATTGTATCCCGTCTATAATGTTGTGTACTTCTTCAATTTGCAATTCATTAGGTAGATTCATTCATTATCAAATAATAAGTACAGTTATTATTTTCTTGCAGACTGAATTTTGCAATGCTCCTAGATATCCAAGAGTTTTTTTTGAAAGAAGAAATTAAAATGTCTTAATTTGTCAACTAATATTTGAAATAAAGAATTTACACTGAGTAATTTTTTGAAAGTGTTTACAGGAGATAAGGACAAACTCATGCAAAGAAGGACGACGAAAACCATTCAGCTGTTCCTCATATGAGTTCTTTAAACTTTAAGGCAACTGTAAACCAACTGCAATAAATAAGTCACCAAACATTAACATCCGCTTGAAAAAATAGTGAACTATAAAACAATGATAAAATACGATTCGCTTACAGCAGTAATGAGAAGAATCTAGCACATGCGCACTGGTTTGCTTATTTTTGTTTTGACGGATGTCAGAAGTGGCTTCCGTTTAGGCAGTTGTAGTTTTATGTAATAGTTTAATTTGAGTGGGGTTACGGTGCCCATCAGGTCCACAAAAATGAACTATATTTTTGCACTGATTTCTGGTTTTATTACTAAAACTTACTTAGGTGCGAAAAATCCAGTTTTTTTGTTAGAATATATAGCAAAAGATTGTTAAAATGCTCACGAATTTCTGTTTGATTTTTTTAATGCGGGCGTTGGTTTACGTTAACAATGGTTTGGTTTGGTAGTTTGCTGGTTTGGTGTTTTTTTTTTAATGGGAGGCGTTGCTTTAGGTTAATAATGGTTTGGTTTGGTAGTTTTCTGGTTTGGTTTTTTTTTTTTAATGGGAGGCATTTTTCAGACACGATATTTCGGAATTTAGAAAGCGATATATTTTAAGAATGAAATGTTTATTAATGAATATTGCGCAATTTTTTTTACGAAAATACTATTAAAAGCGAGTACTTTTAGCCAATTAAAAAAAAACTATTAGGTCGCAAAGAAAAAAGTAGATATTTTTGTAAAATTCTGCAAAAGAATGTTACATAACCTTAAAATAATTTTTGGCATACGTCAAACAAAAATTAGAAAATCAGTGCGCATGCTCTGGATTCTTCTCATTGCTGCGGTGAGTGAATCGTGATAAAATGGGACTTTATATCCACTTTCCCAACTTACCTAATCCACGATCATAGGAGATAAATTGCGATTTGTTTACAAGAAATAAATTTAAAAATATACATATTTTAAATAAATCCATAGATTTTTAGTACTTGAAATTGATTTTAAAAAAGGTTTTGATAATGTGGATATGGAAATTGATAAACAATAAAAGAATTAATAATAATTTAATAATAATATAATAATTATTATTCTAATCGATAATAATATATTATATTATTGGTATCAGCCAAGATTTTGCATTTTTGTAACGGTTCACCTTCAACCATGCTTTTAAATTACATGATCAAACAAAGAACTTATTGGCAAACTTTTTCATCTACTTTACTCATACTCATAGTAGAGACATCCAATTGTTATAATTATTTGTAACCAACAAATCTTTTGGCAAACCTTTTCATGAGGTATAGTTCAGGGATAAAGTGTAGAGACACCCAGTATTACAGAATCCTATTCTTATAATGACTTGCAACATAAAACCATTAAACGTTTTGAATTAAACCGTAAAATCGATTAATCTGTAATAGATTCAAAAAGGTAGTTGTTGTTGATACAATAGAGGTCTCGAAGATTTCAAAGAATGTAGACTTACCTAATTAAATAAACGCACACCGTAATGTTTATTTAACAAGTCATATTACACGATTATTATCGTCATTTCAAACTAATCAATAAATATTTATAGCTATAGCTATGGTACCTAAGAAGAATTATAGTTAAGCGTATATTGTATATATGCAAGGAGATTGTTATTCAAATTAATTATTAAAATACAGTTAATTACACAAGCATATATGACTTGTCGTTTAAATTTAAATCAGATGTTATGTGCATATCTACAATTGTTAGTTCATGATGTTCTAGGAACTATAGAGCTTCAAGCATAAAACATGGCTTCGTCTAAAGCAACTTTAATGCAATACAAATTTTATCCAATACATACAGATAATGAGACAATTACCAGATTTGTTTTAAATAGATAAACTCAATAATAACCCCCGCGTGGCTTTTACTTTATTGAGTGGATAATTATTTATTTTACCCACTCAACTGTCACTTGTCAAATTATTTTCTTGTAAATGTCATTAAAATTTTTAATAAAAATATGAATTTCTAAGCTATTTATTGGATAAAACCTTGTATGGCACTCATGGGTAAACCGATATTGCCCTCTCAAAAATAACTATTATGCAAGATTATAGTATCAAAATCGAATAAATAAACTTTTATTGGAGTACATGATTGGTTCATTTCGTAGAATCAAGAATTTCAGATTTCTTGTCTTGTGGAAAAATATATCTTATGTAAATGTCCAATTAGGAAAAGGTATAGTGATTGTATATTAAACTTGAGAGCAGGGCTGTAGAAAACACACTTTTTTAGAAAAGTCTGAGACACATGTCTTTTTCTGGAAAAGCCCTCCTTTTCAATATAAAATTCTGTTTAAGCGATCATCTTCTTGAAAACATTATAAAAAATATTTTTTTCAACGATCTTATAGGAAAGTTAACATTTCTACAAAAACAAATGAAGTTTTCAGACTTCAAAATAACCTATTTCTTAGTATTTTACTTTTCTGCTCGTTACCATGACAGCAAGCAGAAAAGTGATTTTTTCGCGGGCACAGTGTAGACAACCGGCATGTCAATCGGAAAACAGCTGTCAGTTATATGCGATGAGATGTTGGTCCGACATTTTTTTAATATGAAATTATTATTTATTTTGAATGAAATCTCAATTTCGTGTGCTAAATATTTGTGTGTTATATATTTGTCGTTACAAAGGAATTATGAAGAATTCGAAACAAATGGAACATAAAATTTCTCAGGAAGGATTCTTTTAAATATAGGTACAATTTCTTAACCTGATGGAAATTACTTGTTAATATTAGATTATTTGCTCTCTGGCTTAATCAAACGCTGAGATAAAAAAATTGATTCTAATTTTAGCTGCGTTACACCTGTTAATGTTACTATACGGTTGGTTTCGGCCCCTCCTATAGTGTGTTATTGTGTTAGGTATTCTTATAAATAAATAGTGTTATTTCTTGAAATCGGTGTTTTCACCTAATTTACAATTCTGTCTCAAACAAGATAGTAAACTGCTCAAATCTGGCGCCCGAGATAACCGAACTGGTTTTCTTATTTTCCGGTAATCGACAAATCACCACTAAAATTTTCTAATTTACCTTAAATTGAATAGTCTTTCTCTGAGCTCAGGGCTTACATTTCGTGTAGGAAGGGCCGTAACCAGAAAAAATCTAGGGGGGGGCTCAGCCCCCAGAGTAGCACTCTCAAAAAAAAAGCTTTGTCGTCCCTGATGGTTTCAACAAAAAAAATGGCGCCAAAAAAATACCTTCATGAAAAAAAGCTTCCTGCAAAAAAAAAATACTTAAAAAAAAGCTTTGTCCCTGACGGTTTCAACCAAACTTGGCACCCCAAAATTTACCTTCAAGAAAAAAAGCCCCTACTACAGAAAAAAATTGGCGCCCAAATTTAGGTGACTTAAAAAATACTAGGGGCGGGCTCAGTGAAAACGCCAGGGGGGCTCAAACCAAGGCCAGGGGGACTTAGTCCCCCTGCCCCCATGCCCGCCTCCCCCCCTGGTTACGGCCCTGCATGTAGGTATCATAAATTATGGTTCATAATTGTAGCAGGTGTGGGTATATTTTCTTTACTCCTGTACATACTTATGGGTATATTAAGTATATGAATGAAATAAAATAAATTTTTCTTGTTGCAGAATAAATGACCAAACTCATTAGCCATTGTATAGAAAAAGAAATATCACACAAATTCAAAAGATCTTCGCTGAACCTGTTATTATTCAATTATCCTTTAAAAATATGAATGAGTTTTTTTTCTCGCAGGAATTAAATTACTATTTAATGGCACATTTCGTTATGTGGACATTAAACGGTGGTTTATGACTTGTACAAAGTTTAATTTGTTAATTATACCAAACTTATACTTCATACGAATAATGAATACTGATTAAATTTGTTTATTGCGATGTATTTGTTAATAAATTACAATGGTAATTATTACAATATTTTATAACTCAAAATAATTCACACGTGAAACGCATTTCTTCTTCTTTTTCTTTTTATTCTTCTTCATCTTCTTCGTTTTCTTCTTATATTTTTATTATCCTTCTTTTCTTTCTCTCTTTTCTTCTGTTCTTTTTTTCCTACCTCTCTTTATAGAGAAAATAAAAACACACTCAAGAACATATGCTTGCATTCAACAACAACAAGTGAAACCATTTTTAATTTTTTAGTTTTTTTTTCTACTGTTTGGGCTGTAGAATGTAGATAAAATAGTAGTCGCAAACGAGTTTCATATAATATTTTATCTACGATCTACATGTATACATCCAAACGAAAGCAAACCAAACCTTCAAAAAAACAAAAAACATTGAAAATTATTACACTTACAATAGAAAAAAGTACTGTAAGAATGGACAAAAAAAGCAGGGTTTCATAATATCTTCCAAAAAGCACTACAATGTTAAATAAACCAAAATGTGTGCTTAATACTAAATAGAACATAGATAAAACCTAATTACAATATGTTAGATTTAAGCAATAGTTATTTATGGTACTAGTGGGTAAAGTAAGATATTGCCCATGAGAAAATTAACCTGCGAGGCGTCAGCCAAGCAGGTTAATATTCGAGAGGGCAATATCGGTTTACCCATGAGTGCCATACAAGGTTTTAGCCAATAAATAGCTTAGGAATTCATATTTTTATTAAAAATTTTAATGACATTTACAAGAAAATAATTTGACAAGTGACAGTTGAGTGGGTAAAATAAATAATTATGCACTCAATAAAGTAAAAGCCACGCGGTGTTATTATTGAGTTTATCTATTTAAAATAAATCTGGTAATTATCTTATTATCTGTATGTATTGGATAATTTTTTTTTGTATATTATTTAGTTGATTTACGACATATTTTCATTAATGTAAACGTGGCCACGATGTAAAAGAGTAATATTTTAAGTTGTCAGCTTAAAAGCAGGCAGTATTTCAAAATTGAACATTAAATTGTTTTTGTCAGATGAATAAAAACACGAGAGATGCATAAATGTCATAGAAAGTTGTACAGTTCTACTCATCATCCCATAATGAACACATCAACAATGAGGGAATGGCTATGCCCATCATGGTAACCATTTATAAATGAGGAGTATTTATTTTTATTATGATTATTGTACGTCTTTATATGAGGGAAACTGATTACCAAGTGAAGTTGGTTTTTGTCGAGGTAACTCGGGTTTCGCGAGAAATGAGAAATCGAGATTTCTTGTCTTAATTTTAAGAAAAATCAAGAGTGTCAAAAATAAAGACAAGGTCACCTTTCAAGAATCTTCTCTTCTCATGATTTAATTGTAGGTACTGTTCATACATCTACCGCTTAAAAGTTTTAACTAAGCTTACTTTCTGAAATTGAAAATAACTGAAATTGAATTGAGATTTCGAAAAAGTTTTTTTTGGTATTTTTTTTGAAAAAAAAAATGTTTTCAATAATTTTACGTTTTTCGCAAAAAGAAAAATAAAAAAAAAATAGTTTATCCAACACCTTCACAGAAACACTTGTTTTGAGCACTATTTTAAATGTCAAAAGTGAGTTTTTTTCCACTAGTGACTAAAAAATTTTTCACCCACTCTTTTACGTCCAGCTTTTGATCTCACCCAAAATTAGTTACATACCCTATTAATTAAGTATTATAACTATTCTAAAAATAGAAGCACGTTAACTAAACCATAAAAATTAAAGAAAACCCCATATTATTCTTTAGTTTTTGAATAAAATACTGTTTTTATTAAAAATTCTGTCATCGCCGCGTCCATTTTGACGTTTGTAAGAAATGTAAAACTAGCAATTGTTTATTTTTAATAGGCATACTTAGGCTATGGCTACCTATTATTTTAGTATTAAGAAAACTTAATCTTAATATTTTTGACATAATTTTTCGCAAAATTATAGATTTTTATTTAAAAATAAAAGGTGTTGGGTAAAATTAAATTCTCAACTCGTGTATTAAGTGATTTTATCCACTTAATACACTAGTTAAGAAAATAACTATTTTTTTAATTATTTTTCGTTTTTCAAAAAAAGAAAAATAAAACAATATTGTAATTTATTTTTCTACCCTATTCAAAATGAGGGGTCTGCGCGGGTATAAGTGCTGCACAAACCGAACTTGAGCGGGTAACTTTCATCCGTGGCATCCATGGCAGTAGTATTTTTTTTTTTTAATTTTTAAAAAGTGCATTTTTTATCTTCAGTTTTTTACTTTGGGATACTTCTCTCCAAGCTGCGGAGATGCGATGAGCATCATCCATCCTTCGCGCCTCATTTTCTAGACCAACTTGATTGATGAGATGTAATGTATAAAATTCCACACACCTGGTCGTGGATATTATGATATTAATAGTTTTTCCTATTATTAATACTCTTTGAAGTTTAACAGCTTAATCTATAATTCCATTTAAACATTAGATATTTAAAATAAGAAAAATAACGGCCTAGTCTTGAAAAAACAATTTTTATATTAAAACACGACGATCGTTTCGGGTAAATTTATCAATTTTTAAGTGAGTCGTTCACTAAAATAAACCAAAAATTAAAAAATTACATAAAGAATAGAAATTGTTACAATTATTGTTTAAAAGTGAGGTTATGTTACTTAAAAATATAAAATTAGTTAAAATAAACATGTTCACGTCAAACAAAAGAAAACAAAAGTAAAGCACATATTTGTGATTTGTAAAAATCAAAATATCAATCAAAATATCAATCAAAATTTGAAAAACATTAAAGGTAAAATGGAATTATTTTTTTAAATTATACAGAACTGTCAAAAAATTAGGAAGTGTTGGTAAGAATGAAAACTTTATCATAAAAAGCGGCGTTGCCGATGCTAAAATTATTTATTCCTCAACTCCTTGTGAAGGGGGTTGGAATTTTTTGCGGTATTTAATCATTCAAGGATAACAGATTTTTGTTTCTAGGTAATCTACAAATTTCCAAATTTTCTAACTGAGAGAACTGGAAGTGCTCGTATGTTGGACAAACGATTTTTTCAGATACGAGGTTTGGAAATTCAAGTTGATATGAATGATACGAATGTGCTTGGGCTAAAACCTTGGGTATGTCTTAAAAAAAAAGACTTTTAGAGAAACACTTTTTAAAGAAAAAATTGTCAAATTAAAATCACTCTATTAACCACTGTGAAGATTATATTATAAATTGTAAAGCAATGTTATTTCACGGCTTTTTTCTTTATATGTTCTCTTCCTGTGTCTTACAAATAAGCGAGTTGTTTATGTGAAAACCACTTTTTAATTGGTTTCAATACGGACATTTATTTAATTAATGTGAGAGCTTTTATCAGTTTTATGGGGGCAGTCTTGAGAAAAGTTATTGTTCTTTTTTAGGCACAACATATAAAAACATAAAAATATGTAATTAAAAAAACTTGGCAACGTGGCAAATGTTAACCCCCAATGAAATTAGTAAAGATGGAAAAACCTAATATGTTATGTTGCATATAATATGTAATAATAAATAAATAAATAATAATTATGCACTTAAAGACAGGGACAGCACAGCGAAAAAGAATGGGGGGAAAGCAAGACACCAAATTTTGACAAGTTGGGAATTTTTTTTTCAAGTAGGCAGTCAAAATTTGCCTATTGCCAACTTGTCTTAAATACTGGCAATACTGGAGCTAAATTTGCCAACTGAAAATGCCGGCTGGACCCCAAGCTAAACACTTCGAGAGGGATTAAAATTTTAAAATTTTGCCAACTGAGCTAAATTTTCAAACTCGAAAAATTATACATGCATAGAAATGCTGCCCCCTGCCCCCTTAAACCCTTACCTGCTCAAAGTCAATTGAGCGCACTAAACTACTCTCTACATATTTCGTAGACTATATTTTAACGTTTTTATCAACCAATCATTTAACAATATTTCTGGCCACGTGTTTATATCTGTCCAATCATATTATAGCTATATTGGGAATTTTCTACTGCAGAAAATTCTAGTAAGAATCGCTATTGTATTTTGTTTTTCAGTATTTCTCTTTTACAACAAGATTTCATACCTAAAACTAATTAATATTCTTTTTATAAAATGTAATAACAGTTTTTATAGGCTGACTTTTATGAACATGCTTGCAAGCCTAGCGCAGTACCGCCTAGGCAGTACTTGACAGAACTATAATTTGCAATTTAAAAATGGACAAAAAGGTTTTAGTTTGCCAGTTGAGAATGTAATTAGATTAACCAATTCAAAGAATATGCCCGTAAAAAATTAAGATAAGTAATAAAACAATTTATATCAATTTTCTAGGAAAAAAATATAAAAGTTGGTTTGACATAGGTATTACCTCTAAATCGTTAAAAAATAATCTTCCGAATCACACGTGATTCTTCGAATTATCGAAAAAAATTCACAGTTTTCATTCAAATTAGCTGTCAAAGGAAATAATTAGTCTAGGGGCATCGCCCCTGCAGGGGTGACGCCCAGGTGGTAATTATTTCCAGACAGCAAATTTTCATGAAAACAGGGATTTTTTCCCGCATAATTTTCAGTCTCTTGTGTAATTATATATGACTGTTTATTCAAAATTTTCATAAGGTAATAATCTGATATATTATTATAAATAAAAACAATGAAAAGTAATTAAAGCCAAAATAATTAATTAATCAAAATCTTTAATTAATCGATTTGTTGACATATGATAGATTATAGTGTACAATATACTTTCTATTAAAATATTGTGTTACAATTTCTCATTATTTTTTCATCATATTTTTAAATAGTTCCGCCTAATTATTCTATGCATATAAATTATTTTTATTTTTTTTCACATTTTCTTTGTACAATCAAGTGATGGCCAAATTTTAGCTTTTTTCCAGTCTTGGTCTAATGGTCTATTCATTTTAAATGTAAACCTCTAATTTTTTTTCTTAAAGGACAAAGAAACGTAGTATAAAAAAAATCTGGGTAATTGTCAAAAATTTTAAAAGATGTACTCTGAAAAAAATTGACTCACTGTGTCCTCCTTTTCTCTATATAAAATTAAAAAAATGTTGGTTTATTGTTTTATTTAGAGGAAGGGTAGCAAATGTGGGCTAGGTCTCGTAATATGGGCTAGGTGGGTGTCTCAGCTATCCGATGCAGTTCTCTGCATCCGACTATCGCAAATCGTAAATGGCGAAGTTCCACAGTAAAGATTCATTAATTAATTCATACATTCGTTGACGTTTGAAAATTTATTTTTATTTTCCGTCCTTTTCAGCAAGCCACAGAACTTTTTTAGGTAAGTTTATAAATACCGTTACCTGATAGATAACAACGTTTTCAAAACCATTTCTGCAACAAATTAAAGCCACATAATCGGGCTTTGATGTGTGCTTATTAGTTTTCTTCTAATCACTGAGTTTTAGACATAACCTCTTTTGTTGTATAAACCGAGTATTTTTGCAATATGGGCCATCCCTGTGTTTCTATTATGGGCTATATAGAACTATGTATTTAAGCCTAGAATTTTTCTAGGATGCCAAGAAAAGATCAGCAACAGCCAAGAATAGAATAAAATGGAACGAGGGCGATATGGAAGGCGCTATAATAGCGATGAGGCAGTACGAGATGGGTACCTTCAGAGCTTTAAAAATGTTTAATATACCACGTTCTATATTAGGAGTTATTTGATTTATTATTTCATTTTAGATATAACTTTTATACTTTTAACTTATTGCGACCAATAAGATTGATTGCCACTTCAAATCTAATATTTATTACACAATTTTGGGGGCAGCCCATATTTAGGGCCAATTTCAAATCGACACAAAAGTGCACCTTCTCACTATTTACGAAATAATGAATTTATTATTTGTTTTAATCTATATGAATTTATAACAGGTTGTGACTAATTAATATAGCTATCGTTGGATACGTTTGGTATTGGAACTAAACTTTTATTTATTTTTTTACAAGAAAAAATAAAATGGGTAGCCCATATTTGCTTCCTTTCCTCTACTATTATATAGGTATTTACCAGTACTCGGCGAATTTCCAGTACTCGCAAGGGCGCCGCGTAGACTCTAGCTTTGACGCGAGGTTTTAAATATTTACATTTTTATTTCTGTTTATCTTGATTTTTTTAAATGATTCCATTTAAACGAGTAAGGTGGGAAAAAAGTTATCGATAAATAAAAATTAAAAACTTTCGTATTCTTAAAAAATAAAAATCGAATGTCGGTTATTTCTTTGAAAAACACCGATATATATATATATATATATATATATATATATATATATATATATATATATATATATATATATATATATACATATGTATAGTTAATATGTATAGTAAAAATTATTGTGTGCAACAACAAACTAGTCTTCAAATGTTACGATTTAGTGACCTTTATAAAAATTTCCCTCATAATTCGGCAAAATTATTCCCTAAGCCTATGTTTCTGTGTTTATTTTCAACGTTGATGAGTCCTAACTGAGTTTACGCCGATAACTGGTAATTACAGTAAACTATCATTTGTTAATCTAGAATTGAATTAGTTATGGAGAAGCGAGATTATAATCTTGTCAAAAAAAAAAAAAAAACAAGTATCAAAATGATTTTAATACTAATGCGTGACTGTTTTAATGTACAGTTTGAATTCCATCTAAAGGATCAGTGATTATGATTATTTTAGATTTATTTATTAAAGAAAGGATCATTGTTAAACCCGCTTAATGGTCCAGCCTTGTGTAATCAAGCCTAATTTTTGTTGAATCCTGACGATTAAGTTACCTACGGCGTAAAACACATTAATAACGGTCAGAAAGGCGGCAAGCTTTTGTAGAATGAGTTGCTTTTTTGTATTTTATGAACTAATTAATAAAGTAGATATATGGATATAAGAATACTTTGATCTTGATGATGTTGATTAACGTTTTTTATTATTGGTGGATATGCCCCTATATTATAGGGTCTATAATAGATAATAGTTGGTGTTGGATTACACTATTTAATTTAAAATTGATGTTTTTTGTGCAGTCAATTATTTCATGGTTTAATTTAAATTAATTGGTAATTATTAAGAAAAAACCACTAGGAAGTTAGACAGACTGCCTCTATAGGGAACGTTCAAGTATTACGTAACGTAAAATTTTGATCATTTTGGACCTAAGGGAGCTACGACCCTTCTAAGTTACGCCAAAATTATCAAAAGTATGTAAAAACCACTAATTTCTAAAAAATTCAGGTCGTTTGAGGAAACGCTTAAGTTTTTGCTTCATAATTTCAAGTTTTTCCGGTTATTTCCCCATTAAAAAAAATTGGGGCAGGCCATTATTTTTATTTTTAGATTTTTTACTAATATTCGGATAAGATGCCAAAACTTGCACCCTCTTGAGGGAGTGGTAAATATACTCCAATATTTTTTATTTTTTTGTGGGATATTAACTCTACTCGACATTCTGACAGCTTTTGATAGTTCTGCCTGTGGTGACAAAACTGTAATGTCTAAGAGTAGTAACCATGGCTTTAAAAGTTAAAAAGTTAAAAAACAAAACATCAATGTACTAAATATTATAATAGGAGTATTTTGTGACGTCTGTACTTGCCGTTCTTGCTCTGCAGATTTTTCACAAAATGCTCCACTTTTACTTCTAGAATAGTATATTCTATAACTAGTATGGAATAGACAATATTCCGCGCGAGTGGAAAGTTTGTCATACGAGCCGTCAGGCGAGTATGACGGTCCCGCGAGCTTGGAATGACTATTCCATACGAGTTGTAGACTATACTTTTTCTTCGACTGCAAATATGAAACACTGTATGGCTTTAAGCTGCGGAGAAGGTTAAAAACAATGTTTTTTGTGACTCGACATTGTAAATACAACAAAACATATATTTTTAAATAAAGCAATTAATGTTATTTAATAATTTTATCAAATCAGTACTTAAAAAAGATTTTTATTGAATTTTAGCACATATTTACAAATTATAATGCAAAAATTGAAGGTTATGTCAGATTGTTGTGACAGATATCAGGTTTAAATATTTAACAATAGATGAAGCAGTTTTAATTTTTTGAACTAAATTGATAAAAAACTGGTCAAATATTAAGAAAAACTAATAAACTTTATGTAATATTAACGCAAAATTTTAAATTGCATTAAATTATTCAATATTTCATGGTAAAATATACATATTTTTGCTAATTTTGCAACAGTTTTATTTACTTTTATAAACAAGAGATGGCACTACATGTGCTCATTCTAACACTTGATACGGAATATTCATACCGTATCTAGAGGTAGAATGGGTTCATTCTGTGTTTAAAAAGTTTGTGTATTTGCCTATATTCTAAAGCAGTCGTAGAAAAAGAATTTACAATTATTTTCCATGTCACTTGTATATAGAATAATTGTAGAGTGGCGTGCTAAACCAGCTAAAGTTTCGCTAATGAAATTTTCTAGATTTGGCCCTAAAACGTGACAACTATGATTGATTCGAACAATTTTTCCTTCCGTTTCTCTTTTTTTAGAATTAATTCGCCACACATTGTGTGTCCAGTGAACTTTGGCACATGTTCTTCGCCACAATTACCACCTGTAGTGTCATTAAACCATCGTTATGTTTAATGGCAAATGAAATAATTAATTAAACACGAGCCCCGCACTTTTTTTCTAAATTAGTTTGCGGATTGTCAAAAGTGTGAAAAATTAAACGATATAGTAAAATTGAAACATTAAAAAACAATTAAGTGGTGGTAGTAAAAAATCGGTTAATGGTATCCAGGTTGCAGAAGCCTTTAACCTCATAAGATTAGTTACGTTACTTTTTTTATTGTTGACTACAATTTTTTTCATTTATATTACAAAAGGTAACATTTCAGAATAGTAGTTTTCGTAACGAGTAAACCACTTTAGTCCTTAGTGCACGAGAATGAAGTTTTTTTGACGACGCGAAGCTAAGTCAAAAAATTATTCGAGGTCACTAAGGACTAAATAGGACCAAACGAGTTGCGAACAACATTTTTCGTTCGATCTACAGTCTAGACTCTTTAAAAATGTATATTTTAAAGAATTACCTGTGTTTAATTTTGACATTTTAAAATTTTATAAACGTCAAATGACTTCTGTCAAAATGAAAGCTATGTACTCGTGCGATAGATATATATCCTAACGAGGATATATAGTGAACATGCACTTTTCTTTATTTCGTGTACACTAGGTCGTACGAAAAATTAGTTTATCCAATACATACAGATAATAAGACAATTACCAGCTTTATTTTAAATAGATAAACTCAAAAATAACCCCCGCGTGGCTTTTACTTTATTGAGTGGATAATTATTTATTTTACCCACTCAACTGTCACTTGTCAAATTATTTTCTTGTAAATGTCATTAAAATTTTTAATAAAAATATGAATTCCTAAGCTATTTATTGGATAAAACCTTGTATGGCACTCATGGGTAAACCGATATTGCCCTCTCGAAAATTAACCTGCAGGTTAATTTTCTCATGGGCAATATCTTATTTTACCCACTAGTACCATAAATAACTATTTTTTATTAGGTTGTAGTTTATGACAAGTCGGTTGTCATTGACTGCCGATCAAAATCCTTCACGGGCTTAACTCAATTCCGCTTTTAATTTTACAGATATAGCTTGAAAATGCCTTTTAAATTCTTAATTCATGGAATTCATAGAATTAATGAAAAAACCTTTACGTTTGGTTCTTAGCTGATAGTTTTGTAATCAAAATTTTTAGCTGTAGTTCTTGGTAAAAATCACGATAGTTTAAGGATAGATTAAACGAGCCTCGTTTAATTTTGATCGCATAATAAATATTTTTATTGTGATATGTCTCGTTTTTATTATTCTAATTATTTCTGAAAAAGCCTTAAGATTAACATTTGTAATTTACATTTAAATCTTATCATAAGTCAAACAGATATATCATGATTTTTTTATATTTCTTACAAGAACAACTTGTTAGACAGCAGACTATAGGATATCATATCAATATTCCATCATCCATCCATCGGACGTCAAAAAGTCCAATCTCAATCCATTATTAAGTCCTCAAAACTAATTATTATTCCAGTTTGGCAAGCCCATATTAAGTATCAAATCGTTTTTCACATACCTTTTCCATCATGTTGGTTAGTTACCCCAGCCGGACAATTTTCGATAAACCGAGGCAATATTGTTATTTATCCAATACATACAGATAATAAGACAATTACCAGCTTTATTTTAAATAGATAAACTAAATAATAACCCCCGCGCGGCTTTTACTTTATTGAGTGGATAATTATTTATTTTACCCACTCAACTGTCACTTGTCAAATTATTTTCTTGTAAATGTCATTAAAATTTTTAATAAAAATATGAATTCCTAAGCTATTTATTGGATAAAACCTTGTATGGCACTCATGGGTAAACCGATATTGCCCTCTCGAAAATTAACCTGCTTGGCTGACGCCTCGCTGGTTAATTTTCTCATGAGCAATACCTTACTTTACCCACTAGTACCATAAATAACTATTATTTTTTTGCTTTACGTAATACTTGAACGTTACCTTATGACAAGTCGGTTGTCACTGACTGCCGATCAAAATCTTTCAGGGGCTTTACTCAATTCCGCTTTTAATTTTAGAGATATAGCTTGAAAATGCATTTTATCCAATACATACAGATAATAATAAAATTACCAGCTTTATTTTAAATAGATAAACTCAATAATAACCCCCGCATGGCTTTTACTTTATTGAGTGGGTAATTATTTATTTTACCCACTCAACTGTCACTTGTCAAATTATTTTCTTGTAAATGTCATTAAAACTTTTAATAAAAATATGAATTCCTAAGCTATTTATTGGATAAAACCTTGGCAATTGAAAATTAACCTGCTTGGCTGACGCCTCGCAGGTTAATTTTCTCATGAGCAATACCTTACTTTACCCACTAGTACCATAAATAACTATTATTTTTTTTTGTGATATTTTGGTTTGTTTATGATACGTCGTACCGTTAAGCAGACATTTGTGGCAATATATTTCCTGTGGCAAACTTGGACTGTTCAACTACTTTGGTGGTGTATTTGTCATCGCCTGCGATTGACATTTGAGCTTAAATCGTTAAAATTAGTAATATTACACTTAATTTAATATGCCATCGTACCTTTTATAATGGTCAATTAACACTTTTTCCAGTTTTTACGACACAAACTTTTTTTAGAAATTGTCAAACGAAGTGATATTCGACGACTATGAATTTAGCTAAAACACTAGAATTGTTATATATAAAAAATACCAATAAAACAATATAAAACAACAAAAATTTAGAAAAACAAACAAATAAAAGAGAGTTTTGGATATTTTTTAATCAAAATATTGCAAAAAAAAGTTATTTCGGTAAAAATCTAACCGTGACTTTGGAAATGTAATGCACGCTGTGAGTAAATGCTTGTTTACAAAACAAACAGGAGGGCAGAAACAGGCATTTACAAAGGTCGTAGAAAAATAGTTATTTATGGTTAGTGGGAAAGTAAGATATTGCCCATGAGAAAATTAACCTGCGAGGCGTCAACCAATTTTTGAGAGGGCAACATCGATTTACCCATGAGTGCCATACAAGGTTTTATCCAATAAATAGCTTAGGAATTCATATTTTTATTAAAAAATTTTAATGACATTTACAAGAAAATAATTTGACAATAATTATCCACTCAATAAAGTAAAAGCCACATGTGGGTTATTATTGAGTTTATCTATTTAAAATAAAGCTGGTAATTGTCTTATTATCTGTATGTATTGGATAAAATATATTTATTCTTTTCTCTTGCTGTTAAAACTATAGTTAAAGTTAAATTGTCCGGCTAAGACTGTAGACCTTGTCACCAGTGACGATATTGAATTGTTATTTTGTCTGAAAAAGCTGCTAAGTCATCTTCAGGCCGTGTAGAAGTGGCGCCACAATTCAGGGGCCAGTCTAACAAGACGACTTCTTGAAGAAGATGTCCAGCTTTGGTAAAACAGAGAAACAATGATTCCGAAACCACTCGAGACAAATCCCCAGCAAAGTAAATAAATAATAATTATATAGCAGAAGAGTAGAATAGTAAATAAATAGTCTTAAGACGTCTCTGTGGAAATTAATTTACTCATAGCTGGGTATAAGACTGTTTGGTTAGCAAATATTTTTATAAAGTTATTATTTAAGGCTTTTTACAGTACCCGGACAACATTTTCTATTTCACGTGGATGTCATTATGACATCATTTAATGATATTCTCTGAGTTCATGAACGCATACAGATGACTCCTCATTGTGAATTCATTACGAGATCATGTCATGAAGATCTAGCAGCGGTCTACGGAATGCGCATGCGCAAACTTTAAATTAACCGCGAAATTTATAAAATAGAAAGGAAATTTTCTTAATTACCCTGCTTAAAAAGATCACACACCTTTTTGCTCATATCTTGAAAACGCGAAGAGATACCAAAAATATAACGAAAAGATCGACCCCCTAGGACCCACACACAGGTCCATTTTCAACAACTTGAGGACACCGGGATGTTCCCACTGGGAACTTCCCAGTGGGAATGTTCCCCAAGATGACTGGAGGAACTAGTTGCTCTAGGCTAAAGCCTCCAGATATCTACGGCTCACCATACCAATCCGATAATCTAATTAGCTGACCAGTAAGTTAATTACTAGTTATTACTAGTAGTATATCCTTATAAAGACAGCTGCCTTTTAATACTAGTATTCATAGAAGGAAAGTTTAATTAGTGGTAGTAAACAACAGGTGGTGCCACCTATAGCATAACTCTGTCAACTGCACTAAAATTGAAATATTACAGAAGCCTGTACTATTCGGCAATCGTTCTCAATCGCGTCACGGGCAACATTTGCTATTTCACGTGGAAGTCATTATGACATCATATAATGATTTAACGTTAAATGAATATACCTCATGACAAACTCATAACAAACTCATAACATGATCACAAAATCATGAGATGTGCTCATCATGATGTTCGTATGAGTACAACACGGGGAAATCATAACATGATGCTCTCATGTGGCCTCATGAGTTCATGGATGTTGTCTGGGTACTTATTATAAGTGGCTTATGTTTTTTCTTTAACTACTAAATATATTACAGGTAAGCATTTTTACTATTGATTACCCTCCGAAGCTCTTTTCTTGACTTCTTGTAAATAAAATTCGCATGAACTGTTGATATGATGTAATCGGATTTTTTCTATCAAACTTTTTATAAAGCTTTTTATACTAGTAAACTAGTAAATCAATTTTGTAATTTTTTACATACATAATTACCAAATTATCGAGTAAATTATATTCTTCACTAATTAAAATTAAACATGTAAATAGTCAAGCCATTTACCTAATTTAAATAAAAATACACTGCCCAGTAAAAGAGCTTTCCCATTTTTCACCTCCGCCCATAAAATGGATTTTTTATTATCAGATTCACTTTTAGCAACCATAAAAACCTTAATATACCAATTTTCACGAAAACTACCCTCTGCTCCTTTAGGGGTAAAGTTAGAATTTTTTTATAATCAGATTCACTTTCAATAACCTCAAAAACCTCAATATAACAATTTTCACGAAAACTACCCCCCACTCCTCAGGGGGTAGATTTAGAAAAAATTTATTATCAGATTCACTTTCAGCAACCTCAAAAACCCCAATACACCAGTTTTCACGAAAACTACCCCCACCCCTCAGGGGGTGAAATTAGAAAAAAAGTACTATCAGATTCATATTCATCACCCCAAAAACCCCTATATACCAATTTTGAAGAAAATATTAATAATATTGAAAGATATTTACCCCCTCACCCCCTCGGGGGTGGAATTAGAAAAGTTTTTTTATCAGATTCAATTTCAGCAACCTTGAAAATCCATATATAGCAATTTTCAAATTTTTCTAAAAAAAATGTATTTTTCCCCATTTGCCCCCCTTGCCGGTCTCCAATGTTTACCAAAAACAATCCCAAACGAGAACTTTTGGTAAAATACCTGTATGCCAAATTTCAAGTCTCTAGCTTAAAGCGTTCTTAAGTTATCATGCCCACAAGATTTCCCGGACAGACCGATCGACCGAGAGACAATTTTTTTTTGCTCGAAATTGATTTATATCGACATAAAACGTCATAAAACGCAAAAATACACAAAAAAAAAATTGAAAATTTTTGCACGAATACAAGGCTTTCCGAAATTTTGAAAATTTTCAAAATGGGAAAGCAATTGAGTATAATCCTAAATGTGTATAATCTAAAATACTTATTTTTAATTTAACATTATTTGAAACAATTTATTTCTTTTTTTTTATGTTAATCTTCATCAATTTATAGAGAAAGTAAGTATTCTCCTGACGCGATTGCTATGCCATCTACAAATCTACGGGACGTCATGCGGACCCCTCATCGCTCATTAGGACAACTCTATTACATCAAGTGACCTTTGCATTGTCACTGACGGCAGGGGCTCTAACATCTCAATCCGTAAAAGAACGCGAGTAAATTCGAAATAGTAAACGTGGGTTTTTGGCTCGTAACGAGATTGATTATGTTGGGAATACATGACGAGATAACAGAACCGGCTTTAACGTAAATCAGTGTAAATTTATAAACCTGATAATATATCTATTAGCTGATGAACGCTAAAGTTTAACTTGAACTGTTCAAGTTATAAATGATTTAAACTAAAGAAATTAACACTAAGAATTAGTCAATGAAATAGCCTGTTTTCATTTTGTTAGTCAAATCTTAGTTCAACTGCGTCTTAAATTACGTATAACTTTACCTTAAAATATATCGAAATATGTATATTATACATAGTATATTATCCTAAAAGAAGCGGTAAGTAAATGAAGGTGTTATGTAACATTTTTAAAATTTTGAAGTTTGTTTGATATTATAATAGAAGGGTATCATACCTTCTGTATTCACTAGAATTTTCAAAAATTTAAAATATATTACATAATACTTGCCTCTTCAAATATTTTGATATTAAGATATTCCACTTGCGCTTCAAATATTTTGATATAAAGTTAATGAAGTCATTTGCATAACTGGCAAATAACATTGGCTCTATTATTGACCCTTGAGGAATACCAAATTATAACCGATTTCCTTTTTATAAGAATGTCTTTTAACTTTTTTCTAAAAAATACTTTAAGGAATAGTTTTACATAGAGAAATATTTATTAAAGTATCTGTAGTTAAGGCAAAATTATCCATGTATAGTTAATCTTGGTGTACCTCAGGGTTCTTTAATGGGGCTCTTTTTTCCATTTATGTAAATGATTTAATTAACTTTATATCAAAATATTTATTTATGTCAAACTATATAAAGTTTCAACTATATATAGTTGAAGATTTTGGTCTTTTTGTTTGGAGTTTAATTCAAATGAGTAGTAAGACAAACAAAATGTTTCAAAGAACGGCCCTGTTTGCAAGGGAGAGAGAGTAGATGATTATGGTTTTAGGATTAGATACTAACGTTGTTTTGGAATGCATTGTTAATGTTTTAGCCATATCCGGATTACTGGGAATTCCATGCTAAATTGTGGTTAAATTAGGAACTAGTTTTGAATAGAATATGAATTATTAAGCTATGATAAACGATTTTCTAAAGGACAGAAACATTATGATTAACGTACATTTTATAAAAAATATGTAATGTTTATAATCTTTTTGCCTCTTTAACAGAAATTAAGTATAATTATGCTTTACAAAGAGACTTGGATTAATTTATCTAATCCTTGACAAACAAATGAAAGAGTTGTTGCTGAGAACAAATTATAAGAAGTTAACTAGATGAAACGTTGAAAGCACCCTGTCAAAACATCGGCACTATTGTACACTAGAGCCATCTAGTTTGCAAATTTCAAACTAGGTGTTTTGTTTGATTTTAAATTCTGTATCTTTAAAACATTATATTCTAGCAAAAAACTGTATATAACATTTTTTATAGGGCTTAAAAAGAGCTTTTGTTTAAAATATAATTTTTTGAAATCGGGTTATAAATATGTGAGATATGCTAAAAAAACCTTTTACTGCTTTAAACGCCAATATCTCGAAAACAATGCGTTTTAG